>QRFJ01001354.1:0-60376 GCA_006176705.1 Cocos nucifera
AGAGTCAACTCTGCAGATAATGTGGCAGACCCACTTACAAAGCCGTTGGGCCAGCAGAAGATCGAAGCCCACCTTGAGAAGATGGGACTTAGACTTGTAGCCAATTGACTTTAGGATAAGTGGGAGATTGTTAGATATATGTGCCCTAGAAGCCAGAATTGGCTGACACTTGTAGATGAGTCTTGAGTCTACGGTGTGGAGACACCGGAGCAAAAGTACAGGTACTCGTTAGAGAACGAGGGCACTGAGCGTGACCACCTCGAGTAGTCATTAGGAAGTCTACCTTCTCGTCAATGACTGACTCGATGCTGCAGTAGTGTGTCTGGTTCTTTGACCTGAGATGCATCGGCAGTTCACCTTGAGGGTGTTATAGTTTGACTACACCATTACTCGGTCTCCTAGCCATATGGAACCCTGAGGTGTATGTTGGCTATAGCATGTTCATTGTAGGAACTGGATTGCATCAAGATGGAATCTATCTACCTCGGTGGTAGAGGAGTAGCCCTATGATGATCATGAGAATCAAGTCAGAAATCCATGGCCATGGTAGAGTGAAATAATAGAAAGAGTTTCTGTTTAGATTTTCACATTGGACTCGAATCGAATGATTACATCATATGACAGAGACTAGGGTTTGACGAGTTCACCTTAACCCTAATCTGATCGGGGCTCAAGATAGAAGAACTGAATCACATAGGTAGCTGCACCAAGAGGTTCGCATTCAGCTCTGATGGGTTGCCACCATATACTGCTAGGTGTCACTGGTGGATTTTGGGAGCAATTAGAATGATTTAGATGATCGATCATTCTAGCTGTTCGAATCAGAAGAGTTCTGATCCATCGAAAGGAGTTTCGATGATGTCTATGATAGAGATCATGACATATCCCATTACCATACAGAACTGAACCTAACTGGGTCACACAAACAAGGGTTTGAATCTGGTGATCATCAATTGAACTGATCTAGTTCAATTGATCTGAATGAGATTCAATTAGGTTCAAGAAAATCGTGCTAGCACTCGATTGAACCTAACGTTCTTCTTTTGCTATCATAAATAAGTTGTCCTGACTGAGCCAAAGGAGTTTGTGCTCAATCAGAGGCCTTCATATGGTCTGACTGGAGGTTGTCCAAGTCAGAATAGGTTGTCTTATTTGTAAGACATTACCTGCCATTTTTGGTCACCTGCCATTTCTTGTTCTTTGACTTTGGTCAAAAGTCTACCTTTGACTGGTCAAACATTGACCATTGACCCTTTGACTTTTGACCACATGTCATGCACCCATTGGAGAGCTGGTGGGGGCCTGTCCCCCTGCCAGAACCTGGCAAGGAGAAGGGCGCACGCCAAGGGTGGCGTGAGCCCAAGTAGGAGGCGCCTAGGAGTCCTTGTTGGACAAGGACTCCACCTCCCTTTTGGATTCCAATCAGAGTTCTACTAAGAATCCAGTTTGACTGGTCTTAGGCGCCCTCTAAGGAGGAATCCAGGGGTCTCTATTCCAACTAATCAGATTTAGATCTGATTTCACAAAGGGTTGTGATTGGTTGAGAGGAAGAGGAGTTGGATCACAAGAGGTCTATAAATAAGACCCTGCGCCCAACCCTAATGCTAATGCAATTCAATTGAGAAACCCCATGCCCCAAGGCTGCCTCTCCCCTCCTTCTCCATGCCATAGTCTCTTCTCCCCTTGCTCTCCACGTCCAAAAGAGTTTTGGACTAGGTTGGTGCGATTCAGATCAAGGAAAGGCGATCAAAAGCAAGAAGGCTGCGCTGCTGCAAAAGGACGACTGCAAATCTTCAAAAGAGTTTTGAAGATCCTCCAGATCAGATCCAGATCTGATTTTTGGAGGTGTGATAGAGAAGAAGAGGATCTCTAGATCCAACCCGAGTGGATACCGATAGAGGCCAGGCGCTTGCGTGGCTTGATCCAGAATCTTCCGCTGCAAACAGGATCATCAACAGGATAATAGGATTACCCAAATCAGGTAAATTAAATTTGATTTAATTTATCTTTTAATTTTATTTTATTAAAATAATAAGAATCAGATCTGAAACATATTAAGATCTGATTGGAATCAAGAGAAAAAAACTTTTGAAATATATCTCTTGATCTGATCAGATCTGGACGAACCTGGACCGGGAAATCAAAATTTCCCTTCAGAAAGAGCCTCTCCCCTTATCTCATCTTAGATTAACGAGGCCTTCACTTTGCTCAAGTTAGGATGAGATTCTTCTCTTGTTCCTAACAGGATAGTAGGGGTGCATAAGGGCCATTGGAAGGACCTCTTTCCTCATCTCATCTTCGATTAATGAAGCCTTCACTTTGCTAAAGTTAGGATGAGGCTCTCCTTCTGTCCCTAACAGGATAGTAGGGATGCATAAGGGCTCTTGGAAGGGCCTCCCCCCTCATCTCATCTTAAATTAATGAGGTTTTTATTTTACCTAAGTTAGGACGAGGTTCTCCTTCTATTTCTAATAGGACAGTAGGGACGTATAAGGACTGTTGGAAGGGCCTCTCCCCTCATCTCATCTTAGATTAATGAGGCCTTCACTTTATTTTCAAATAAAGTTCGGTTGAGTTATTTCCTATCATTATACAATTTCAAATCAAAAAATAAAGATGTCAGAAAGAGAGAGTTCTATTGAAGTAAGATTACTGATAATACATTCGTAGATTCTCTAAATTCTAGGAGCACGAGAGTGTCACTCCTCCGAGCTTCTTCAGATAATAAGTTCGGGGCCGAATGACCTCCTTGACTTCATACGGGCCCTCCTAATTTGGTGCGAGCTTCTCCTGATTCTGAGATTGCGAAATAGCCGCTTACCGAAGTACCAAGTCTTCCACTTGAAACACTTTACCTCTGATCTTAAAATTATAGTAGCGAGCTACTTTCTGCCTATAAGTCACCATCCGAACTTGAGCTTCTTCCCTTATTCCTTCCAACAAGTCGAGATTGGCTCTAAGATCTTGTGAATTCTGCTATTCATTAAATGCCACAACTTGCATCGATGGAAGCTTAAGCTCTATCAGGATAATGGCTTCCATCCCGAAGGCTAGAGCGAATGGAGTATCCCCGGTTGGCAATCTTTGGATAGTCCGATATGCCTAGAGTACATGATGGAGTTTGTGTATCCAAGTCTTCTTTGCCTTCTTAAGTCTTGCTTTAAAATCTTGCAGCAGAATTCTATTGGTTACCTCGGCCTCACCATTTGCCTGTGGATGGACCACTGATGTAAAATATGAAAAAAAATCCTAATTTTTTGGATCAGGTTCGTTCAGATCTAATCGGATCAAGAGATATATTTCAAAAATTTTTTTCTTTGATCCAGATTAGATCTAGGATGTTTCAGATCTAATATTTATTATTTTAATAATTAAAATAAATTTAGATAAATTAAATTTAATTTAATTTACCTTAACGTAGGGTAATCCTACACCCGTTGATGATCCTGTAAGCAGCGGAAGGTTCTAGATCTAGCCACGCAAGTGCCTAGCCTCTACTAGTATCCACTCGAGCTAGATCTGAAGATCCTCTTCTTCTCTATCATGTCTCCAAAAATTAGATCTAAATCTGATTTAGAGGATCTTCAAAATACTTTTCGAAGATCAGCAGTTTTCCTTTGCAGCAGTGCAGCCTTCTAGCTTTCTGTCATCTTTCTCTCATTTGGATTGCACCAACTCAGATCCCAAACTACTTTGGGTGTGGAGAGGAGAGGGAGAAGATGGACTTAGCATGGAGGAGGAGAGGAGAGGCAGCCTTGGGGCGTGGAAATTTTCAATGCTTTTTGAGTTGGGCGCAGGGTCTTATTTATAGACTATGCGTGATCCAACTCCTCTTCTTTCCAACCAATCACAACCCATTGTGAAATCAGATCTAAATCTGACTGGTAGGAATAGAGTCTGTTGGATTCCTCCTTAGATGGTGCCTAAGACTAGTCAAACTTGATTCTTAGAAGAAGTCTAATTGAAATCCAAAAAGGAGATGGAGTCCCTGTCCAATAGGGACTCCTAAGCGCCTCCAACTTGGGCACATGCCAAGGGTGGCGTGCACCCTCCTCCTTGCTAGGTTCTGGTAGGAGGACAAGCCCCCACCAGCTCTTCAATAGGTGCATGACATATGGACAGAAGTCAAACTATCAATGGTCAACATTTGACCAGTCAAAGGTCAACTTTTGACCAAAGTCAAAGGACGAGAAATGGTAGGTGACCAAAAATGGTAGGTATTGTCTTACAAAATAAGACAACCCTTTTCTGACCTGGATAGGCTCCAGTCAGACCAAGTGAAGGCCTCTAATTGAGCACAAACTCCTTTGGCTCAGTCAGGACAACTATTTATGATAGTAAAAGAAGAACGTTAGGTTCAATCGAGTGCTAGCACGATTTTTTTGAACCTAATTGAATCTCATTCAGATCAATTGAACTGGATCAGTTCAATTGATGATCACCAGATTCAAACCCTTATTTGTGTGACCCAGTTAGGTTCAGTTCTGTATGGTAATGGGATATGTCATGATCTCTATCATCGACATCATCGAAACTCCTTTCGATGGATCAGAACTCTTCTGATTCGAACAGCTAGAATGATCGATCATCTAAATCATTCTAATTGCTCCCAAAATCCACCAGTGACACCTAGCAGTATATGGTGGCAACCCATCAGAGCTGAATGCGAACCTCTTGGTGCAGCTACCTGTGTGATTAAGTTCTTCTATCTTGAGCCCCGATCAGATTAGGGTTAAGGTGAACTCGTCAAACCCTAGTCTCTGTCATATGATGTAATCATTCGATTCAAGTCCGATGTGAAAATCTAAATAGAAACTCTTTCTATTATTTCACTCTACCATGGCCATGGACTTCTGGACTTGATTCTCATGATCATCATAGGGCTGCTCCTCTACCACCGAGGTAGATAGATTCCATCTTGATGCAATCCAGTTCCTACAATGAACATGCTATAGCCAACATACACCTCAGGATTCCATATGGCTAGGAGATCCGAGTAATGGTGTAGTCAAACTATAACACCCTCAAGGTGAACTGTCGATGCACCTCAGGTCAAAGAACCAGACACACCACTACTGCAGCATCGAGTCAGTCATTGACGAGAAGGTAGACTTCCCTAATGACTACTCGAGGTGGTCACGCTCAGTGCCCTCGTTCTCTAACGAGTACCTGTACTCTCGCTTCCGGTGTCTCCACACCGTAGACTCAAGACTCATCTACTAAAGAGAAGCGATTGTACACCAACCTTTCCGGATCAATCACCATCCTCGTGATGATCCTATGGTCGGAAGCATTTTATGAGTTAATAATGATTATTCATGTCTTAAATTTTCAACTCTTGAAAATATGAATTATCATTACCATTAACTCAAAGGATGTATCACAGACACTAAATACACATATGTGATAGAAAATAATCCCATTTTATTGATTTTAGTCAAAATTATAATTTTGCCCCTAGAAGTGTATTACAAGTGTCAGCCAATTCTGGCTTCTAGGGCACATATATCTAACAATCTCCCACTTGTCCTAAAGCCAATTGGCTACAAGTCTAAGTCCCATCTTCTCAAGGTGGGCTTCGATCTTCTGCTGGCCCAACGGCTTTGTAAGTGGGTCTGCCACATTATCTGTGGAGTTGACTCTCTTGACCTCGACGTAATCCTTCTCGAGGTAATCGTGGATGAGGTGGTATCGCCGCTCAATGTGCTTGGATTTCTTGGTGAGACCTCGGCTCCTTAGCAAGGGCTATGGCGCCATTGTTGTCGCAGTATAGAGGAATGGCATCTGATGGCATTACTCCAATTTCTGCAGCAAACTTCTTGTACCAGAATGCTTCCTTCGCAGCCTCTGATGCAGCGATATATTCTGCTTCCATGGTGGAATCTGCTATCACGGTTTGCTTGGAACTCTTCCAGCTGACAGCACCACCATTGCACACAAACAGACTCCCAGATGTCGACTTTCGATCATCTATATCGGACATGAAATCCGAGTCTGTGTATCCCTGGACTTGGAGTTCTCCATTACCAAAGACCAACATCATATCCTTAGTTCTTCTCAAGTACTTAAGGATACATTTCACAGAAGTCCAGTGTTCTTCACCTGGATTTGACTGATATCTGCTTGTGACACTCACAGCATGGGCTATATCAGGTCGTGTACATAGCATGGCATACATGAGGCTCCCTATTGCAGAAGCATAAGGGATCTTGCTCATGCGTTCTATTTCCTCAGGTGTGCTAGGGCACATCTTCTTGGAAAGATGAATACCATGTCTGAAGGGTATTAATCCCCTCTTAGAGTTTTCCATACTAAACCTCTTTAGTACTTTCCTCTATGTACATCTTCTGTGAAAGTCCTAGCATCCTATTCGGTCTATCCCTATAGACCTTAATTCCTAGAATAAAGGATGCTTCACCTAGGTCTTTCATGGAGAATTCCTTGGACAACCATATTTTGACTGTCGTCAACATGGGAATATCATTCCCAATAAGGAGGATGTCATCCACGTACAATACGAGGAAGACAACAGCGCTCCCACTGACCTTTTTGAAGACACACGGTTCCTCTTCATTTTTGATGAAACCAAACTTTTTGATCACATCATTGAAACGAGTGTTCCAGCTCCGAGATGCTTGCTTAAGTCCATATATGGACCTTTGCAGCTTGCAAACCTTGTGATCAGTATCACTGGATGTGAAACCTAGCGGCTGTTCCATATAGATATCTTCCTCAAGATATCCATTTAAGAATGCCGTTTTCACGTCCATTTGCCATATTTCATAATCGAAATAGGCTGCAATGGCAAGCAATGTGCGGATGGATTTTAGCATAGCCACTGGAAAAAAGGTATCCTGATAGTCAATGCCTTCGCATTGACTATAACCTTTTGCCACTAGTCTAGCCTTGAATGTCTCCACATTTCCATCTGCACCAATCTTTCTCTTGAAGATCCATTTACACCCAATAGGTACTATACCTTCTGGTGGATCTACCAAGGTCCAGACTTGGTTTGAGTGCATCGAGTCAATTTCTGACTGCATTGCCTCTAGCCATTTCTCGGAGTCGATATCTGATATCGCCTCGTTGTAGGTTTTGGGATCATCACCATGAGCACAATTACCTACGAGGAACATTTTCTCTACTTTCCTCTGAAATAATACCTAAGTATCTTTCAGGGGGATGGAAAACTCTTTCCGATCTACGAGGTGGAGGAGGTAGTGTTCTTATTGGCTCAACCTGATTTGGTTCCAATTGGTCCTTAGCTCGTTGTACTTGTGAGACTTTCTCATCAAGCTTAATCTGCTTTCCAATGCCGCTATCTTGAATAAACTATTTTTCAAGAAAGATGGCATGTCGACTCACAATCACATTGTGGTCTTCTGGAATGTAGAAATAGTATCCTAATGACTCTTTAGGATATCCTATGAATCGAGCTCTGAAGGACCTAAACTCTAACTTGTCCGCTTGTTGTCTTTTGACATGAGCCGGACAACCCCAAATTCTGAGATGACTCAGACTTGGTTTCTTACCGTGCCATATCTCATACGGTGTGGTAGGAACGGTTTTAGAGGGAACCCTATTCAGTAGATAAATTGAAGTTAACAATGAGTGTCCCCAAAGAAAATCAGGAAGGTCTGTGAAGCTCATCATGGATCGAACCATATCCAATAGAGTCCGATTTCTCCATTCTGAAATCCCGTTGAGTTGAGGTGTTCCTGGTGGAGTCCATTGAGAGACTATGCCATTTTTCTTGAGATAGTCTAGGAATTCTCGGCTAAGGTATTCACCTCCTCGATCTGATCGAAGAACCTTAATGGGTTTTTCAGTTTATTTTTCTACTTCATGTCTGAATTCTTTGAACTTTTCAAAAGCTTCAGACTTGTGTCTCATAAGATACACATACCCATACCTAGACAGATCATCGGTAAAGGTAATGAAGTAGACAAAATTGCCTCTAGCCGGCACATCAAATGGGCCGCACACATCAGTATGTACTAGGGCAAGGAGATCTGTGGCCCTTTCCCCATGTCCAACAAAAGGGAGTTTAGTCATTTTGCCTTGAAGACAAGATTCACAAGTTGGATATGACTCGAAAGTCAATGGACTCAATAGCCCATTTTTCTCCAATTTGTTGATCCTATCTTCTGCTATATGACCTAATCTCAGGTGCCATAGATATCTATCATTTGGACTATCCCTAGGTCATTTGGCATTCACATTTTGCTCGATAGTTAGAATAGATACATCAATATGTAGCTGATAAAGATCGTTAATAAGAAAACCATTTGCAATTTTATTTCTTTCATAAAGAATGTTACAATGGTCCTTAAAGAAGGTAATCACATAGCCTTCTAGTGCTAAGCATGAAACAAAAATTAAATTTCTGCTAGCTATAGGCACATAATAACAGTCTTTCAAAATTAAGTCTAAACCAGATGGTAATCGAAGAGGGTATGTTTCCACCGCACTGCAGCAACTCTTGCTCCATTACCGATGCATAGGATCATGTCTCCATCCCTCAGCCTCCTGCTATCCTCAAGATCCTGCATGGAAGTGCACAGATGAGCACTAGAACCAGAGTCAAGCACCCAACTGGATGCAGAAGAAATCGTAAGGTTAGACTCAATAACGAGCATACCTCCAGAAGGACCTTCCTTCTTGTTCTTCAGGGTGGCCAGGTAAGTAGGGCAGTTTCCGCTTCCAGTGGCTATCGCTGTTGCAATGGAAACACTTTTCTTTGGCAGCGGCTTTCATCTTTGGCTCTGCCTTCTTCTTCTTCTTTCCTCCTTCCACCTTTTGCTTTTTTGCAGACTTCTTTTTCTTTTCAGAAGATTTTCTTTTGAAAGAAGTCCATTCTATAGCAAGAACTGAGCCTTTAGAATCTTTCATAGAAAGCTCAGCGGTGACCAGCATGTTCATTAATTCGGCCAAGAAATTTTGAAGTTTATGCATGTGGTAATTCATGATGAATTGCCCATATGCATCAGTCAAGGATTGCAGAATAACATCGTTCTGTAGATCCAAGTCTAACTTCACACCGAGCTTCTCAAGCTCTTCCAAGTCCTTGATCATCATCAGACAGTGATCTTGGACTGACTGCCCATCATGCATCTTAGCCTTAAAAAGTCATTTTGTGACTTGATACTTGGCTGCGCGACTCTGTTCACCAAACATCTCCTGCAGGTGAGCCAACATTTGGCGAGCAGTCCCGATATCTTCATGTTGGCACTGGAGCTCATCAGACATCGAGCCCAACATGTAATATCTGGCCTTATTATCTTCGTCTATCCATTTTTTCAGAGATGCTCTCTATTCAGTGGATGGACAGGCTGGTAAGGTGGGAGGGTCCTGGTCCAATACATGTGTTAACTTCTCAAAATATAAAATAATTTTATAGTTCCTGAGCCAATCTTTATAATTGGGTTCGGTCAGTCTATGTGTGTCCAGGATACGTGCCAATGGGTTGGACGCAGATATTTTTCTGTAGAGAGTCAAAGATTCTAGTTAGATACTGTAATTATGACTTGACCAATTTATTTAGAGATTTTATTTTTAAATAAATTAGCTCTCACTATTTTCTTGGATCCCTACACTCCCTCTGTAGAGATGCGAAAATCTCCATGATTAATGATTTCTAGTGGGTGGTGCGGTCTCACCAACTGACTCATCACCTCACCTAACAGTTATTGGTGATGGGTTAGCCAATGAGTGAACAACTCTTGTTCAATGATTCTCTAATCATGGTGCACCCAAACTTGGTCTCTAATTCATGAATCTCACCGTATCCAAATATTGATCCACTCCTTAGTTAAGTCAGACCCACCATTTGCACAGACTGGATTCCTAATTGAGTCTCTCACCGTATCCAAAATATTGAGCCCAACTCATCCTCCAGCCCATAGCATCCAATGCCTAATAGACATGGTTGCATCTTTCCGGTGCAACTGAGCCACTGTATCCAGTCGAGAACAATCAACCCCGGGAAGGGCCCGCACATCTACAATGGTGGAAGACCTCAGACTTAATCTTTTCTTAGGAAGAATTGATTCAGGTCTCATTAAACTAGACTTATCATAGTCATAACAATTATGACTAACCTAGTGGCATGGGTTAGCTCGGATTATTGACCACCTCAGATCAGAACTGAGTCAACAGATATGGCCAGGTAAGTGAGACCGGTGGAAGGGATATGCCATTAACTCGTACAAGAACGCATTCAGGTCGAGTAGCTCCCAATTAAAAATCAGTCGGTCGTATGTGCCAAACTTACCTTAGACACCAAATTATTGAGTCAGAACCAATTGGGTTAGCCTACAATCCAGACTCTAACCTCTGAGCCTAATTAGGTCTTGCTTGATCGTGACTCGATCTTGACCCAGACTTAATCCTATTAGGCTGGTCAATTTAAGCATTGTTGATCCCATCTAACCAACTCTTGATTCGTTTTGATCAACCGCTTAGACCTAATTGAGCTACCCAAGCCCGAACCCAGTATTATGAATATGTCTTAGATCTGAAAATTCTTAATTTTAGACCTAATTAATATTTCATAATCTTAATTCTTAATTAAGTAGGGTTCATAAACAAAATATGCACAATAAATCCTAGGATTTTAGGATCTAGGGTTTTGCAGAAAGTAAGTTTTGGATTTCTGATTAAGGACGAACGCGCAGCACCCCTACACATCATAAGAACACCCCATCGGAATGGAAGGAGAGGGCCTTTAAATCCCTTCTTCATTCTTATGACCGGACGGCCAAGAGGAATGCCTTAATCAGGAACATGTAATACTACAAAATAGTTTTAGATCTATATCATATATCTCATATACAAATTAGATCTAATCATGGCATATTTTGCATACATCTCATGTATCAAATCATGCATATTTTCAGATCTAAATTATCTCATAATAATCTAAAAAATTAGATTTAAATTGATCTCATCAAAATAAACTCTAATCTAGACAACTATGTAGAACTATTCTACAACTAGTCTAGACATGCATCAATCATATCTCATATGATGTTTAAAATTAAATAATTTTTATTTGCTATTTTTTAGATGTTATTATAATAATTATAATATCAAAAAATAGTAAATAAATAGATCTAAAATATGATTTAATCAGATTAAATTGAAAATATGCAAGACTATTCTATAGAACTATTCTATTTTAGAACTAGTCATGCATATTTTCTAATCTTAGATCCAAATCATTTAATTTTAATTTTTTATAATTTTAGATCTGATCACATCTCATGTGATATTTAAAATCACTTATTTTCTAATTAAAATAAAATATAAAATTAGATCTAAATACTTTAGAAACTGGCTCTGATACCAGTTGAAGGAAAATTCTGATTTCTCAGATCAGGTTCGTTTAGATCTGATCGGATCAAGAGATATATTTCAAAAAAAATTTTCTTTGATCTAGATTAGATCTAAGATATTTTATATTTGATCTTTATTATTTTAATAATTAAAATAAATTTAGATAAATTAAATCAAATTTAATTTATCTTAACGTAGGGTAATCCTATTATCCGTTGATGATCATGTAAGCAGCGGAAGGTTCTGGATATAGCCACGCAAGTGCCTGGCCTCTACTGGTATCCACTTGGGCTGGATCTAGAGATCCTCTTTTTTTCTATCATATCTCCAAAAATTAGATCTAAATCTAATTTGGAGGATCTTCAAAATACCTTTCGAAGATCAGTAGTTGTCCTTTATAGCAGTGCAGCCTTCTAGCTTTCTATCGCCTTTCTCTCATATGGATTGCACCAACTCGGATCCCAAACTCCTTTGGACGTGGAGAGGAGAGGGAGAAGATGGACTTGGCATGGAGGAGGAGAGGAGAGGCAGCCTTAGGGCATGAGAATTTTCAATGCTTTTTGAGTTGGGCGCAGGGTCTTATTTATAGACTATGAGTGATCCAACTCCTCTTCTTCCCAACCAATCACAACCCTTTATGAAGTCAGATCTAAATCTGATTGGTGGAAATAGAGTCCCTTGGATTCCTCCTTAGATGGCACCTAAGATCAGTCAAATTTGGTTCTTAGAAGAAGTCTAATCGGAATCCAAAAAGGAGATGGAGTCCCTGTTGGACTCCTGGGTGCCTCCAGCTTGGGCACACGCCAAGGGTGGCGTGCGCCCTCCTCCTTACCAGGTTTTGATAGGAGGATAAGCCCCCACTAGCTCTATAATAGGTGCGTGACACGTGGATAGAAGTCCAAGTGTCAATGGTCAATATTTGACCAGTCAAAGGTCAACTTTTGACCAAAGTCAAAGGACGAAAAATGGCAGGTAACCAAAAATGGTAGGTATTGTCTTCAAAATAAGACAATCCTTTTCTGACCTGAACAGTCTCCAGTCAAATCAGGTGAAGGCCTCTAATCGAGCACAAACTTCTTTGGCTCAGTTAGGACAACTATTTATGATAGTAAAAGAAGAACGTTAGGTTCAATCAAGTGCTAGCACAATTTTCTTGAACCTAATTGAATCTCATTCAGATCAATTGAACTAGATCAGTTCAATTGATGATCACCAGATTCAAACCCTTGTTTGTGTGACCCAGTTAGGTTCAGTTCTGTATGGTAATGGGATATGTCATGATCTCTATCATCGACATCATCAAAACTTCTTTCGATGGATCAGAACTCTTCTGATTCGAACAGCTAGAATGATCGATCATCTAAATCATTCTAATTGCTCCCAAAATCCATCCAGTGACACCTAGCAGTATATGGTGGCAACCCATCAGAGCTGAATGTGAACCTCTTGGTGCAGCTACCTGTGTGATTAAGTTCTTCTATCTTGAGCCCCGATCAGATTAGGGTTAAGGTGAACTCGTCAAACCCTAGTCTCTGTCATATGATGTAATCATTCGATTCAAGTTCGATGTGAAAATCTAAATAGAAACTCTTTCTATTATTTCACTCTGCCATGGCCATGGGCTTCTGGACTTGATTCTCATGATCATCATAGGGCTGCTCCTCTACCACCGAGGTAGATAGATTCCATCTTGATGCAATTTAGTTCCTACAATGAACATGCTATAGCCAACATACACCTCAGGAGTTTCGAATAGCTAGGAGATCGAGTAATGATGTAGTCAAACTATAACACCCTCAAGATGAACTATCGATGCACCTCAGATCAAAGAATCAGATACACCACTGTAGCATCGAGTCAGTCATTGATGAGAAGGTAGACTTCCTAATGACTACTCGAGGTGGTCATGCTCAGTGCCCTCGTTCTCTAACGAGTATTTATACTCTCACTCTGGTGTTTCCACATCGTAGACTCAAGACTCATCTACTAAAGAGAAGCGATTGTACACCAACCTTTCGGATCAATCACCATCCTCGTGATGATCCTATGATCGGAAGCATTTTATGAGTTAATAATGATTATTTATGTCTTAAATTTTCAACTCTTGAAAATATAAATTATCATTACTATTAACTCAAAGAATGTATTATAGACACTAAATACATATATGTGATAGAAAATAATCTATTTTATTGATTTTAGTCAAAATTATAATTTTGCCTTTAGAAGTGTATTACAAGTGTCAGCCAATTCTGGCTTCTAGGGCACATATATCTAACAAAATGATAAGAAATGTTCTAGCATATATAGAATTCTATAAATTTTGCTCTAGCAAACTATCAGCCATTGTCTGTTATGAAGGTATGGGATAGGCTAAATTTGAAGACAATCGACTTTCAGATGAAATCCTGTATGTTTGCTAGAGGTTCGGCCTCTACCTACTTCGTAAAGCAATCAATTGCTACCAGTAGGAACTTTCACTATTCGGACACCATCGGAAATGGGCCAAGTATATCCATCCCGTATTGCGCAAAGGGCCAAGAGGCACTCAAGGGTGTAAGCTCGAAGGCTGGTTGCCTTTGTATATTTGCGTTCCTCTGGTAGTGGTCACATCTTTTAATATATTCAACATAATCACGATGCATAGTTGGCCAATAATATCCTTGTCGAAGCAGCTTGTGAGATAGGGATCTGGCAACCAGATGGCTCTCACAGATTTCTTCATGCACTTTCTATAGTGCAAAGTCGGCTTCAAAAGATCAAAAATATTTCAAAAGTGGCAGAAAGTATGATCTCTTGTACAGCTTACCTTCATATAGAATATACCGAAAGGTTTGGTTTCTCAGATTTTGAGCTTCTTTTGGATCATAGGAGAGTGTCCCATCTTTGAGATAAGCGACCAATAGGTCGATCCAGCAGGGCTCATGGTCAATCTGCATTATAGACTGCAGCTCTTCCATACTCAGGCATTTCAACACTTTAAAGTATACTTCTTTAGAAAGTTTGTTGGGGGCATGTGTGGCTAGCTTGGATAGGAGGTCGGCTCTAGTATTCTCTATCCTTGAAATTTGCTGAATGCCGAAGCTGTTGAAGGCTGAGGTTAGGCTCTTTACTTTCTCAAGATACTTTATCATACTCTTCTCCTGAGCTTTAGAACTATCATTGACTTATCCTACTACCAATTATGAGTCACTATAAGCCTGGAGCCGGTCTGCCTCTAGTTTTTTTGCTATCTTCAGTCCTACTATCAGAGCTTCATATTCTGTCCCGCTATTTATTGCAGGAAACTCAAAGTATCGTGCATACTCGGTGATGACCCTTTCGAGATTGACCAAGATCAGTCTAGTACCTGCACCGAAAGCATTGAAAGAGCCATCTACATATAAGGCCCAAAAACCTTCAAAAAGGTTCCTCCTTTCTTTGAGGGAGCTCGACTGCAACCACAGAATGCTGGCCTCATTCTGCTTAGGTTCGGCATCATCTGGGATCATGCATTTAACTATAAAATCGATCAGTATCTGAGCTTTGATTGACAACTGAGGTCGATAGTTGATGTCAAACTCTGTCAGCTCAATAGTCCACTTCGCTATTCTTTCAGAGGCATCTGTTCGATGAAGAACTGCTTTGATTGGTTGATCAGTGAGAATTGTTATGGTATGCCCTTGGAAGTAGGGCCGAAGTCTTCTAGCTACAATCAAAAGAGCGTAAGTTAATTTTTTCAATTTAGTGTACCTGATCTCCGCATCTCTCAAGACTCGACTCATGAAGTAAATCAGTCGTTGCACTTTTATCTCTTCCTTGACCAGGACTGCTGCTAGGGCTGCAGGAGAGACCGCTAAGTATAGGAATAATTCTTCTCTAAACTCAGGCTTTGCCAGTAGTAGAGATGAACCAAGGTAGCTCTTGATTCTTCGAATGCCTGTTGGCACTCTGCCATCCAGCAGAAGTTTTTTGGTTGCTTGAGGACTTACAAAAAGGATATACACCGCTCGACTGACTTGAGATAAAGCGGTTTAAAGATGCCACCTTTTCGATCAGATGCTGGACTTCTTTTATTGATTTCAAAGCGGTCATCTCCTGGATGGTCTAGATCTTCTCCGGATTAGCTTCAATCCTCCGCCTTGAGACCATGAACCCCAAGAATTTTTTTGAGATTACTCTAAAGGCATATTTAGTCGGGTTCAGCTTCATCTTATGCCTTCGAAGGGCATTGAAGGTCTTTTCAAGATCGACAATATAATTGGACGAGGTTCGGCTCTTGACAAGTATATCATCCACGTAGATTTTTATGTTATGGTCGATCTGCTCCTTGAAGATCTTATTGACTGGGCATTGATGGTTGCACCTACATTTTTTTAAGTCCGAAGGGCATGACTCTGTAATAATAAACACCATGATCAATAATAAAAGTAGTTTTCTCCTCGTTCTCTGGTGCCATCCAAATTTGATTGTAGTCGAAGAAGGCATCCATGAAGGTAAGAAGCTCATGGTCTGAGGTTGCATCCACCAATTGATCAATTCTGGGCAAGAGGTAGCTATCCTTTGGATAGGCCTTATTTAGCTTCTTGATGTCGATACACATCTTCACTTGCCATTGGCCTTCTTGACTAGGACAACATTGGAGACCCAACTCGGGTAGTGGACTTCTCGAATGAATCCGGCTTTAAGGAGCTTATTCACTTCCTCCACTATTATCTTCTGCCTTTCTGATGCATGGCTCCGAATTTTCTCTTTCACTGGCCTGTACTTAGGATCGACGACCAACCGATATTTCATGACTTCCGCAATAATTCCTGACATGTCTGTTGGGATCCAGGTGAAGACATCAGCATTCTTTCATAAGAAGGTAATGAGCTACTCTTAGACTTCATCTCCCAAGTTGGAGCCGATCTACACTATATGCTCCATATTTTCATCATTCAGAGGGATGGTTACAAGATCTTCCATGGGCTCGCCCTGCTCCTTAGTAAGATCATCGTGGACATCCAGCCCATCAACTGGGCAAGGGTCGAGATGGCTACCCTTTTATAAGACGATGGAGTAACAGTGTCTTGCCAAGGCGTAATCTCTCTTGATCTTTTTGATCCACAGCTTGTCAGAAACTTCATTTTCAAGTAATAGGTCGACATCATAGTCCGAAGTGCATTTAGATTTAGTCGATCGAGAATTGCGTTATAGGTTGATGGGGCCTTCACTTCCAGAAAGTTGACCTATGCTTTGGCTCATTTTGGATATTACCCTACAGCCAAGGTTAGTGTTATTGCACCCTCAACTGGCACTACATCTCCAGTGAAGCCAACCAATGGAGAATTCATTGGTTTGAGCTAGTTATTGGGTATAAACATTTGAGAGAAAGCATCATAGAACAAGACATTGGCTGAACTTTTATTATCGAAAAGAACGTGGCGTACATCATAATCTGCTATGTTTAAAATTATTACAACCACGTCATTATGTGGGAACTGAACTCCTTGTGCATCTTTTTCAGTGAAAGCAATGGGCTCTTCAGTTCTCTATCTTCTAGCCAGTCCTTCAAATCAGTCGGCCTCCTTCCGTTGAAGTCCCCCAGAGATGGCATTGATGATGCCAAGAGATAGCTGGTCTCCCTACTGTTCCTCCCTCCTTGGTGGCTCCGACTGCGGCTACACCCTTGGTTGATCTTCTCTCACCTCAGGCCGACGCTGTAGAAATTGACCAAGTTGGCTCCTCCTGATGAGCTCCTCGATCTCATCCTAGAGCTGAATAAATTCTTCAGTATCGTACCATGGTCACGATAGTAGAGATAGTACTTGTTAGGATTACGCTTGCTAGGATGAGTGCGCATCCTCTCCGATCTCGATAGCTGCACCTTGATCTCTATCAACACTTGAGCATTCGAAGTATTGAGAGAGATGTAGTTGTGGAACCTCCTAGGGGGAAAGCCCCTTCGTTCCCTTCTATCAGAGCTCTTTTGATGGCAAGCTTGACGAGGGGTTTGGGTTTGCCTGTGCTTAGGGGGAGTACGTGAGCACAACCAAACTTCATTCGGCTTTTCTTCAACTACGGGCTTGCCAGACTCGCCCACCTGCTACTCCCTTATAGCTTCCTCATCCTTCAACTTGAAGACTTCTTCAGCTTGAGTGTAGCCTTTTGTCTGAGCTAGTAGATCAGCAAAATTTTTAGGATACTTTTTTTCAGGAAGAATAGTAGGTCATTCTTTTGAAGATCTAGGGCAATAGATTGATCCAAATTTCGGAGCTCCAATGCAGTGGCATTGAAGCGATTGACATAAGCCCAAATGGACTCTCCTTTCTGCTGCTTGATGTTGATAAGGAAGTTTGAACCTCGCCTGGGATGTTGGCTGTTGACGAAGTGAGTCACAAACTGATGGCTCATTTGATCAAAGGAGAAGATCATACCCGACTTTAGTGTCAAGTATCAATTTCTTACTACTCCCTTTAGAGTACATGGAAAGGCTCAGCACAAGATGACGTCCGATGTGCCATGGAGCAGCATCATAGTCCGGAAGGCCTTCAGGTGGTCGATCGGATCAGTGGTCCTATCGTAGCTCTCGAATTCGAAAAGTTTGAAGTTTGATGGAATCGACTCCTGCATGATTTTTTGGAAGAAAGGAGGGTCAGTGTAGACATTGTCATAGTTAGCTAGGATAGCATGGTGGAGCTCTTCAATCTGTTGATCTATTTTCTGGAGCTTTCGATCGAGGGTTTCATCTTGGATCTCAGAGGGTTTCCAACTATAGATAGAGGTCTTTTCTGAAGAAGAATCATGAACGAAATAGAGGCTCTCTACTCTCTACTTTCCCTTCCCAAAGGCGATGGGTCTGCTGACCCGAGTATGCCTCCTTGGGACCAGTTCTTGACATCCCGATGGAGAATTTTCTGATTGAACTACCGTCGAAAGTTGCCGCATTGCCTGCACCATTTTGGTGAAGCCACGAACCTGCTATACCAATAGGTTAAATTGCTTTGGGTCTACCATTACCGCTGGTGGAAGAGGTTGTGGTGCCGGTGATGATGTTGAAGCAAGTGGATTTGGCTCAGATTTGATGGCAAAGGTAGTGGATCTTCGAATGGTTGTCTTCTTCGGAGGCATTCCAAAAATTACAAAGGATTAGATAGAGATGGATCTTCAATCTTGGAGAAGAGAACAATCAGAATCGACTGAGCCCTCCTTTTAGAATAAGGGTTCAGGGCCCTTCCTCCAACACCAATCCTGTTGGTGTAGAATCTGATCAACGCCGAAGTGAGTAGGAGTTGGAGGAGACAAGGCCGCCGCTGGTGACCTACAAAATAAAGTTCTGACTGGAGTTGGGGATGGTGGCTCTGGCAGGATCTTTCGACGGTCAAGTTAGCTCTTCCGACCAACAAAAATGGAGTGCTTAGAAAATTAAGGAGCAGAGCAACGAGAAGGAGAATGAGAGCTTAGAGAAAATATATCTATAGAATCCCTTTTATAGATGAAGCTTGTAACAAACTGATGGTGACAGCCATAACCATCTGATAGTGGGCCATTCAGACCATGTGGAGTTTGTTATGGAGAGTAGTGTTCGTTGTCGTAACGTGCTAGTCTGTTGGGATTTAATAGTTGAAGTTTGGATGGAGCAGGCATTAGCAGTGAAGAGCTTCGGAATACATTAGTTCCAGAGTAGTTTAGACTCCTTTAAGGTTGTCTTCTTGTATGTTGATTTGTATTAAGCTGGTAGCCAAATTTATGTGGATGATGAGGTCCTTCTAGGTGATTGGAAGAAAGTCGACCGAAGAAAACTTGCCTGATGATTGAAAGAAGCTCATTCATAATAATTTCATTTAGAGGAGATCACCTGGAAGGAGATTGGATGGAGGAATCCGACTGGAGGAGATCATCTAGAAGGAGGATGACTGACGAAGTTCGTCCAGTGAGAGCACAACTGAGAAGATCGTCCGAAAGGAGATCATCCGAAAGAAATCCATAAGAAGATCCATTGGAGGAGTCAGGAAGGAATCCGACTTTGGGTGGTTCAAAAGGAGATCCGCTAGAGAGGGTCCGACTGGGACGTCACTGAGAAAGTTCAGAAGACTGAAGGAGTTCGGTTGGAAGAAGTTCAGCCGGAAGAAGCCTATCTGATGATCGGATGAAGATTGACCGATGAGAGCTTAGTTGGCGGCTGTAGATGACTATGATATTTTTACGACTCAATCATTTTTTTTGAAGCTTTGAAACTTTCATGAATGTCCAAAGGTTAATAAGGTGGAGACGAGGCTCTTTCGCTCATGTATCCAAAGCTCTTAGTGCAAGAATGCAGAGATCCGCCACTCTTTGCACATTACAGAAATTCATCCAGGAAAGAGGAGTTTTGCCAATTCGGTGTCAATCCAGTATTAAACAATCTGGATGAATTTTGATAAGGAGAGAGTTCAAGCAGCTTCAAGGTTGATCAGACCAGACTATATCATGATCGGTCACTTAACTGCTTCGAGAGCTGCCGCCATTGTTTAAGCTCATTTAGGCGAGACTCATGAGGCTCTAGAGGTTCTCGAGTTATTGCATAAAGTTGGCCATGGTTGCTGTCACTGGACGAGATCGTCCCAAGACTCGAATCGAGTCCTCCCTGAACTTCAATGGAAAAGGGTCTATCCCTAACACTATTAATTGGACTATTATCTAATAGTTGTGCAAGACTAGCACATGGAATAGAAGAAAATAGAAGTGTGAGATTAAAAATCTATCTTTTTTTAATATAATATTTATTATAGTATATCTTTTTCAAACTGTTTCTTTGTTTGAAATGAATGGTTTAGATCTTTTCTTCCAACAGGTTGATCGGTTATATCTCTTAATAGTAGCAAAAGATATGAAATTTCTTTCAGGTGAATATTTAAAATGAATAAAAATCTAATTTAAAAAAAATTATTTAATTAAGAGAATTTTTATAATAAATAATAGTTCTAATTTCAAAAAATTTATCTAATTAAATTAAAAAATTTGAAAAAAAAATTCTTCACTCACTTGCGAGAATCCTTATATGCTCCTGCCTCTCGCCTCCTCTCCTCTCCCCACTCCTCTATTTCTCTCTCTCTCCATTGCTCTCTCTTTTTTAAGAGAAAGCTGGAAGTAAAAATTCTATTTCAAATTCAAATTTAATAAATAAATAAATAAATAAATAATAAATAGTATTAAATTTAATATTTTAAAAAAATAGATAATCTACTGAAATGATAAACAAATTAAATATTTATGCCTTTCTTAATTATGATTTAATTAAAAAAATTACTATTTTAAATTGCACCAAAGCAAAGGTATTCTAAACTAGTTAGGAATAAAACAATACACAATTTAACAAACGTGGTTGGGACCCTCTCCAACCTATATGACCGGAGAAGTCTAATCTTCCAATTTACCTTTCAGCGGGTTGGATTAGCCTCATATTTTATCGGCCCGTGCCTCCCTCTCTCTAATCAAATCCATGTCCATTTTACATGGCGAATGCTTGTCTTGGCTCTTGGTGCGTGCAGACAAGCGGATCCTTGGAAACTTGAAAGGGACAGGCAGACGCCAGAATGGGCTATCCTGCACTAATTGCACGCTAAGAGTAGGTGATTTTTTTTTCTCTTCCTTTCGCCGCGTGAAAGGGATCCGTTCCGCGCCGCTGGGCCGTCCAAACCATCCCAAAACAATTAAATTTTAAATTTTTGGGTACTCGCGTGCCAGCTCGCGAATTAGCTTACCGCCATCCTTGGTGCTTATAAAATGCGAGCCTCGGCCATGAGCTGCCGCCCCCAGAAGAAAGCATTCTCCTTGCCTCTTTTTTCTCCTCTTCTCTTACTGTAGTCTCTCCTACTTCCTGGAGCTGTTCTCTTCCCCATAATGGGGGAAGAAGTAGTTGAGGCGGTTGTGTTGAAAATAGTGATGGTGAATGATGAGAAGGAGAATACCATGAGAGAAAGGGAAAGTGAGGAAGGAGTAAAAGAAGAGATGGGCAAAGAGCAGCAGCCCATAAGGACACACTTGAACAGGATCGACTCCCTTGACAAAGAGGCTAACCGGGTCTCCGGCATGCCCACCACTTCTAAAGTAATCACAAACTCTGTTGCACTCTCTTCCAACTTCTTACCATGTTGTTGCTTCTTTATATTGCTCATATAAATGAGCCTACCTCCATATCCACACTTTACAGCAAAGAACTAACATAGATTCCTTTGTTAGAGTGATTTTAGTATCCCTTATGTTTTATGTTCTCAGGCTGTCTTTGAATGGATATTTTCGGTCTTTTCTTTTACTAAATGGAATTCTATTTCTTCTCCTGTGTTGCTTGTTCTCTCCTACTCTGTTTCTTGGGTTGGGGGTGGAATAGGTCCTTTCAATGGCCGTTGTGATGCAGCTGGCTTTCCAAAGCATTGGAGTGGTGTACGGGGACATTGGAACGTCGCCATTGTATGTGTTTGCAAGCACATTTGCAGACCGGGTACCGAGCAATGATGACATAGTTGGAGCTCTATCTGTCATCATATATTCTCTCACACTCTTTCCCCTTATCAAATATGTCTTCATTGTCCTCTGGGCCAATGACAATGGAGATGGTGAGTTACTGCAAATGGCAAAGCCTTGTGATTTTGTAGGATTATTGCTCAAATTGGTGAAACATATATATATATATATATATATCGGGGAGACTGATTTGTTTGTTTTCGACCACAGGTGGAACCTTCGCGATGTATTCATTGATATCTAGACATTCCAAGGTGAGCGCGATTCCGAACCAGCAAGCAGAAGACATGGAGCTCTCTGCTTATAAGCTGAAGATACCCAACAAGCACCTAAAGAGAGCTGAGAAGATAAAGAAGGCCTTGGAGAAGAGCAATTGGGCTAAAACCGGCCTTCTCTCTTTGGCCCTTCTTGGAACATGCATGGTCATTGGAGATGGTATCCTAACACCTTGTATTTCAGGTTGGTTCTCATGAATTTCCTCTCTTCATTATACCTCTCACTTTTTCATAACTTTTAATTTTAATTTCCAATTCTATTCCATATTTGCTAACTTGTTAAGAAAACTTCGATGATGCAGTTCTCTCAGCAGTAGATGGAGTGAGGAAAATTGATGCAGGACTAAGCAAAGGTAAACTCTTTGAACCTAGCTTTGAATCTGCCTTGTTAACTCTTCTATTGATTCTTTCCTGTACGTAGGACTTTTGCGGAGCGTCCTAATTAGTATTGTTCAATGTTGACGATATCTCAGATGTTGTTGCGATGATATCGGTGGCTATACTGGTGGCTCTTTTTGCCATTCAAAGGTTCGGGACCGACAAAGTGGGGTACACATTTGCCCCTTTGATCCTTATATGGTACTTGTTCATAGGGACCATTGGTATCTTCAATTTCATCCAGCATGATTCAACAGTATTAAAGGCTTTCAACCCCATGTACATCATCTCATACTTCAAGAGGGATCCTAAGGAGGCCTGGATCTCTCTTGGAGGAGTTGTACTCTGCATGACAGGTATCTTCTCCTTGTAATATATAACTGAATTGTATGCTGACAACTTTGTGCTGTTCTCAAATGGATATTGTGTTTAAATGAATACAGGAACTGAAGCCATGTTTGCTGATCTTGGTCACTTCTCGGTTAGATCGATTCAGGTTTGACTTCTCTTCCTTGGAACCTTTGCTTCCGAACGGATTGTTCAGAAGATGTTCGGCCTTTCAAGCATTGTTTCATTTTCTTCTTTCTAGATTGCATTCGCTGGATTGATATACCCTTGTTTAGTTTGTGCTTATGTGGGACAAGCTGCATACCTCTCAAATGTTCCAACCGATGTTTCGGATGCCTTCTACAAGTCCACTCCTGGTATATTATTTGTTGCTTCATTTAGTGGTATGAAATCAGTGCTAGAACCTGGATGCACAAGGAGCATGTCTCTTAAATCTTTCCTCGGTTGCCACAATGTGTTGCAGAAAGTGTGTACTGGCCCATGTTTGCTGTCGCCGTCTTGGCGTCGATCATCGCAAGTCAAGCCATGATCTCTGCCACATTTGCAATAGTGAAGCAGTCCGTGGCTTTGGGCTGCTTCCCTCGAGTGCGAGTCATCCACACCTCTCACAAGCATGAAGGCCAGGTCTACATTCCTGAGATAAATTTCCTTCTAATGTTTGCATGCGTCATGGTCACCGCCTTCTTCAAAGAGACAACTAACATTGGAAATGCTTATGGTAATCGTTTGCTTCTTATATCAATCTGGAAAATATAATATTCTTGATCACCTCTCAAATTGACCATGTCTTTCATAATTCACAGGGATTGCAGTGGTCGCAGTGATGATCGTTACATCCTCCCTTCTCGTCCTAATTATGCTGATGATATGGCAAACCAGCCTTATCCTTGTTGCCCTCTTTGTTCTTGTGTTCCTCTCCTTTGAGCTCCTCTACTTTTCTTCAGTGCTCTACAAATTCAGCAAAGGGGGTTACCTTCCACTCTCCTTTGCTGCGGTGCTCTTCTTCGTCATGTATGTGTGGCACTACGTGCAGTCGAGGCGCCATGCATTTGAAGTAGAACAAAAGGTGTCAACCCAATACCTGCACAGCCTCGGTTCCAACCTCGGTATCTCACGGGTACCCGGTGTCGGGCTCCTCTATACTGAGCTAACCCAGGGGATCCCTGCCATATTTCCTCACTTTCTTACCAATCTACCAGCAATCCACTCGGTGCTAATATTTGTCTCTGTCAAGTACCTGCCTGTGAACAAGGTCCAGGCCGACGAGCGGTTCTTGCTCAGAAGAGTAGGGCCTAAAGACTACAAGATGTATCGTTGCATTGTGAGGTATGGATACCGAGATCGACGTATAGGGAATGAGGAGTTTGAGCACCTGCTGATGGAGCATCTCGAGTCATTCATTCAAATGGAGAATTGGAAAGAAGATGGCACAGGAAATGGAGAGGCAGAGGAGGAGATCAGGTTCTTGGAGAGTTCCTGGACCTCAGGTGTGGTGTACTTGTTGGGTCACAGTGAGGTGAAGGCTAGTGAGGATTCTGGAATGTTAAAGAGGGTTGTTGTCAACTACGTATATGATTTCTTGAGGAGGAATTTCAGGCAGGGATTTGTCGATCTGCAGATACCCAACAAGAATTTGCTGCAAGTAGGCATGAATTACTACATTTGATGAAACCGATCATCCTGCAAGAAGATGCGAGCCAACTCTCAGGCGTTGTAAGCCTTCCTGACAACTTGAAATGCTGACTGACTATGATGCTGCATGTAACTTGAACAAGAACTGTGGCTTCCTTTGTATAGATAGAGATGGTATGAATGGCCAAACTTAGTGTAAGCTGTAAGCCAGGTCGCAAGAACCTAAAGTTCAAATGTATGAGATACAGCAGTTACAATGAACACCTCATAGGACCAAGCTAATATAATGCAATAGAATTCAGTTCAGAGGTTAAACAAGTAAGATGTGTTGAAAGAACTAGTCTTCAAATTTTATCTGAAAAGTACTTGCACACTCGCCGAAGACAAGGGAAATATGCATCTACAAGCAACTAAGTGGTTAAGTATGCAACCTATTTCAATTTAAGATACAATGTTAGAATGGTTAAAAAGCAATTAAGATGGCACGCAGAATTGCAAATTGTGAGGTTTATGGTATTGCTTTTAGGCAAACAAAGACATTGTTTTTGACTATGAATACAACATAAATTTCAGAACGAGTCCTTGATTGTATAATGCTAGAATTGTTTGCCAAGCAATTGGAAGGCATACACCAGAAATTGAATTGCAAATTGTGGGGTTTATGTTATTACTTTTTGGCAAATAAAGACATTCTTTTCAATGAAGAATACAAGATGGATTACGGAACAAGTCCTTGACTGGATAACCACTCTACACTCATATTGATACATTACTGCCAATCAGATTTGCTTAGTCTCAGAACCATAGAAAAAAAAACAGCACAGTTTTGTGGTGGCTCTACTCAAAATCATAGTTAGATGAAGAAATAGATGTACTTTGAGAGAAGTGCAACAATTGTATGACAAAAGAAAGAAAACAGGTGATTCCGCATTTTATTTAAGAGTAGCAAGTTATAGTACATAATGAGCCTGGAGAAAGTTCTACCATCAAGGTGCAACTTCTGCCTGCAGAGACAAAAGGAAGACAAAGTCAGAGTAGAAGAAGAAAAATAAAAATAAACTCCAAATTTGCGCCTGGACATGACAGCAAACAACAGGTCCAATTAACCTCCTGTGGGAATTGGAAACATCCTACTTGATTATCTCCTAAGAAAGGCAAAACGAATGCTAACAAGTAATCCAAGCAAATTAGGAAATAAAATTTATGCATTCTTGTAAGTTGTATGCAACAATAACATAACTAGCACCTCTAAACTTCTTCGATCTATCAGAGGAAAAAACAGAAAGGGTTTTGCAATAGGAGCTTATCAATGATTCCCATGCAACAGTACTAGGCCCTTATGCCCTCAAATGGATTGATAAACCCTTGAGAAAACCTGATGTTATCTTGATTATACCTGCTCAAAGCCAGTTTTCTCGATCCCTAGGTCACGACTGTGTTTGAAACATCCAAAAACCAATCGATGGCAGGTAATAATAATTCCTCCCTGACCAGTTCAACGAGATATGAATGTGTTGGTTTGCATAATTGGTTCATCCTTTCTTCATGGTGATCCAATCCATTTAACCAATGAGTTGGATATGAGTCTAAAATCAAGGTTTCACAAATTATTTTCTCTACCAGCTTTGTACTTAGTGATACACCCCTTACTGGTTGGCACGGACGGGTATAATTGTATAAAGGACCTGCAAAAATAAGGTTGCTTGCTCTAGCACTTCTTAGACCAATAGGGAAGTGGTCCAGCTACAAACATAATGAGCTCTATGGCTCTAAAACTAATGCTTCCAAAGTTGGCTAGCCTTCAGCTCTTTTGAAACCTTGGTTAAACTCAGTTGCAAAAGACTCCTACTAAAAGCTTTTCTTTCCATAAAAATGCTGAACAGCCCTCCTCAAATCTTCATTTCAGAGTGCTCAGCATAGCCTTTGATCAAATTACCCGAGTCGTGTACTGACTTCTCACAGGAAGCATTTGTACTGCTTAAATGTTAAGCCATAGGGAAATTATGATGAAAGAGAACAAACATTTAGCTTCCAATTGAAGCCAATTAAGGCTATAAGTTATAGTCGTTCCAATTTTATCGGATGCCTCCGAAGAGACAACTATAGGTTATAGTCACAACTGCAAATTGAAAAGCAGCAAGGTGCAGGGAACCATGTAAGAATATTAGGTAAAACATAATGTCCAAGCACAGAATACTTCATAGTAACCAGAGTGATCTTTGAATTTGAAATGGAATTTATAAACCAGGAGATCTCATGATGAAGATTCATGAGAAAATACAACATCTAAAAGCAGAGGACTCGTCAGACAACACAAAGGCAACCAAGCTCCACTTTGACTCATTCTCGTAAACCATAGGTAGCCATAACACTGTGCTTCTCTTTAACAATGTTTCACTTCCTTTTACCTTGGTCATCATAGCTTCTTAACCCTGATAATGCTTGTTTTGGTGGCATCTGAAGTTGCATGCTGTATGGACCTTGGTTCGAGGAATAATCTCTGTGCTTGCTTCCAACTTTGGCTAAATCAAAGAGCAAATGCACTCAAGAATCTGCTCACAATACTAAAAGGCCATCTCTTGAAGAATCTGAAGGGTCTTCTCATGTACCCGAGGAGGAGAGTAAATTCCGTCAGTTATATTTTATAAAAGAAAGCTTGATATATGTGTAACGTGTTGTAACAGTAAGGAAGGTAGAGCAAGTGCCCGTTCTAAAAGTTGAGCTGCAATACGAATACATTCTCTGCACAGATTCCTCCCAAAACCTAGCATACCAAGAAAAGAAATGAGAAAGCCAGTTTCTACGCATGTTCTGCATACCAGTATGTAGAGTATGCTCACATTTAAAGTTCAACTGAAGAACATTTGATTTATTTGTCACCTTAAACTGTCAACCAGACTATGTCACAGGATAGAAATTTGATTTTAAGATCACGAACCCAATGACAGATGAATACCTTGGGAACAGTCTCAATGAACATTACAGAATGAACAGGACGTGGCTTGCGGCATGTAACACTGCCCTGAGAAAACCAAGGGCTGTTAATATTTAAGAATATACTTAATCAAAAAAAAAAAAAAAAAATTAAGAATATTTTGTTGTCCGTCACATTGACATTAGTTACCTTATATTGCTACACTGCCCCAATGCATCTGCCTCAGAAGTCAAAAACTGGGGAGGATATCCTATTTAAGGGCCAATTGGTGTTAATTTCCGGCAAAAATCTCAATAATGTGCTCAGTTTTTCACCGTTGATTCTGATTCTTATGTTTTAGGGGAATCCACGGAGGTGGCATATAAATGTTCTTAATAACCAGGAGCATCAGGGATTTGGAGCATTGAATAAATAAAAACTCACCCTTCTGCTATTCCACTTCCGCATCTTTTTTTCTGTTGCTAGGACCTTCATCTTCGTTGTTCAGGCTGTCTGCACTTTCATCTTTCCCGCGCATCATTCATCATGTCTTAGACAATTTTTCTAGATCTTAGAATGTCATGTTGCCGATTCGAGATCGCGGCAATAGCCACATACTTATAAAGAATTCTCTCCATAAATATGCAACCCATCAGGATATCATAAAGAAATAGCAAAACAAAATTCAAATAATTAATATTCAATTTTAATTTAAATAACTAAATCAAATATCTTATAAAATAAAATTTTATAATTTTTCATCAACTTTAATAAATCTTAATCTAAAATAAAGATATTAAATTATCTTACTAATTTTGCTCTTCCATATAGAATCTCCAAGTTAAGCTAGTCCTTTGAATTTATAAAAATAATAAAATATAAAGTAGTGAGCTAAACAATCTAGTAAGCAATGTATAGTTTAGTTCGATAAATTCAGTAATAATAATATATTGAAAATAAATATACAAGATACATTAATTCAAAAAATATAATATAAGATATATCCGAATTCAGTCTTTTCAAAATTTATTTTTAAATTCATTTTCATTCATAAATTGATTTTTTTTAATACATCATATTTATCTCGACAGCCATAAATTAAATCAAAGTGCTACTGCATAACCTCTAATGGCAAGATATCAAAGTATGAATGCACACCAGTCGATCAAGTAATAAAGTATGTAACTAGAGTATCGTCCCTAGAGGATTGAAAAATAAGTATTGAAAAATTCTTTCCTAAATTTTATTTAAAAAATTAATTTATAAGAAGAAAAAAAAATAATAAAAAATAAAAAAATAATTAATAAATTGTAAGAAGATAGAGAGGGTATAATTATTAGGATTGAATTTAAGAGCGATAGGTTACTAAGGCAATTGATTCACCAACTTGGTTAATATAATATTCAGGTAATTAGGTTAATTTTATTTTATATGACGGTGGAGCCTCCTAGGATATTCACTATCTTTTGGTTCAGACATAATTTAAATAAATATCGATGCATTAATTTTTATGAAACCCTCTAATTAAAATACGCTACGTTCAAAGTGCATTAAAATTTCCGCATGCATATGATCTCAAATTGATTCAAAATATAAGGTGTATAAATCAAGAAGCAATAATATAGACATACTTGGTTCGTATCATTTATGTTCATTAAATCAATTAGAAGATGGCCAGTAATTTAAAAGTATTAAGCATAGATTTATATACTCCTCATTATAAAATTAAAAGTAAATTAGACTAAATATTGCATCAAAAGAGTAGCTATATCTTAGCCTTAGTAAAAAAAAATTAGTTTATGATAAAAGAAAAAAAAAATAAAATAAAAAATATAAGAAAATCTAAATACATAATTGCTTGTTGTTGAAATTGGTCATCCGTTGCTCTTGGTGTGGAGAATTTAATGAAGAAGAGAGCTACTTGTTTGATCTTAAAGAAACAAAAAAAAGAAAAAATAAAGAAGAAAGAAAGAAAAAAAAATAAAATAAAAATCTCTCTCTAAACCTCTCCTTGTTCCTCCCTCTCTATTCTCTATTTTTTTTTTATCTCTCAGGTTCTCTTTTTTTAATCAGCAGCAGGCTTTAAATAGAGCAAAAGGTGATTTTGGATTGAAATCCTATTGAAATTTGGTTTAAAACTCCTGAAACTAGTCAAAGAGAAGCCCTGGATAATTCTGGCCATTGGATTATGATCAAAGGGATGAAAAACCACTAAAGAACCAATTTTAAAATCTAGTTCTGGTCGGATTAAACAACAACCATCAGATTGCATTGATGATGGATTCTTGGCCATCAAATCATACGGAAGAAAGCCTCAGATGCTTAGTTAAAATTGGGATCGCATGCCAACCATTGGATCCTAACCGACTGGTGCATCCACCATCCATCAGTGCCAAGACGTCGACCATCGGATCAAAACCAAGCAATAGCAGTTGTTCGATTGAACCTTTGGCTTGTGCAGACCAATCGCGAGCTGGGTCTTGCATGGATCATCATGTACGTCCATCAATTAGAGCACGCTGCTTCATGTGAAATCCCTATTTTACCCTCACGCCTTGTACTATAGTGGTCCATTATATGCCGCGATGATTCTGACATCATGCTGATGTTAGCTGGACTGGTTGGTTTAGCGAGCGATTGGGCTAGGCCGGCTAGGCTAATTTTCCAAACCAGTTTGGTCTGGATCAACCAACCTTAAATAATATTTTTTAATTTTTTTTCTTTTTCTTTGAAAATTGATTTTTGGACCAATTGAACTCCATTTTGCTTGAAATTTATTTCATTTGAACTAGTAAATTAAGCTTTTCACATTGATGGTCTTTTCCCGCATAAGATCAATAAAATATTAATTTTATATAAATAAAATAAATTATTTAATAATTTAATATTTTTATTAATATATTTATACTACTTATCACACCTTCCAACTTAGTCATTGTTAGTCTCTTAGCAATGCTTTATTTAATACCATATTTCAATAAGATACTTCATCATAAAGATAAATTTAGGTTTAAAGTTCAAAAAGTTTAGGAGGCATCACTAACTCAGTATTAAATTTTAGAAGTAAATTTTGTAGTCAGTAAAATCAAAAACTTCTTTAGAGTATATCTAAAGATCTATAGCACTTGTGTTCATGAAGACTAACTAAGCATTTCAATGTTAACTTAAAGGACAAAAGTATTTTCTCTTATCACTTATTTCATTTAATTTTCTATACACTCCCAAGTTAAGCTCATGAATTAAGGTAGCTTTTACACTACCTCATTTTTTTTCTTTTTTTTTTGGTGCTGGGCATCCCGACCTTTCCTTCAATATTTGACGTGAATCTTCACACTTGACTTAGTTGCAGAGATCCAGTTACTAAGCTTCAGAAAATCCACATATACTCTATCTTTTGCACTTTTATTTTGATAGGTAGCTCTTTCCTTAAATTCAAGTTTCTTTGATTAGAATGTATATTAACCATCAATTTTCCATGATAATTGAATCCTTAGTTAGCCTTATAATCAACACCTACTTTATCTTGTTAGTGTGTATGTATAATTAGAAGTGCTAATAGTCTTTAAATGACCTAAGTAGGCTGCTAAAAATCTGACCAACTAATCTACATTTTAAACTCGCTACATTTATTAGCAAATACTTTCTAACTTTCTTACTCCTAATCTATCTTGCTTAAGATTTTCTTTCTTGACACATGTTTTAAAAAGATAATTAGTTTTTTTAAATAAAATTTTTTTCTACCACCCAACTTATTCTACATTATCTCAATGAAGAAAGAAAAATAAAGGATGCAATAAGGAATAGGAGAGAATACACCTGATTTATTAGTCCAAACTAGTTCTTTGAAGCTTTAGAATTTGGGTTGAGCTCTCATTCATCTTTCTCTACAAAGTTAAAAACAAGCCAAAGCAAATAAAAGAGCAACAAGAACTTATGAAAAATAAAAAAAAAGATCAATATTAGAAAAAAAAAAACCTATCTAGTAGTTCTGATTTATAGTCTTCAGCTTGACTTTCTTGAAGCTCTAAGCTGGATTAATCCTGTGCTACTTCAATAGGTATACTTACATTTTTAGTTGCACCTTCTTGTAATTAGACAGTGCAAATTTTAATAGGATCCTCAAACCTACTTTCTAAAGAATACTTATGTATTGATTTATCAATAATATCAATTCAAAAATAATTTTGATTATCTTTAGAATGTTTAATATCATTAAAAACATTAAAGGTAACATGTTCATCTTGGACTCTAAGAATTATTTTTTTTTATTGAACATCTATTAAAGCTCCTTCAATAGCTAAAAAGGATCTTCCTAAGATAGGGGGCACATCATAATCTTCTTCCATATCAAGCATAATAAAATCAATAGAAAAAATAAATTTGTTTACTTTTACGAAGACATCCTCCACTATACCTCTTGGATATTTGATGGATCTATCAGCTAGCTGAAGAGTGATAGTGGTAGGCTTCGGTTCTCCTAAACCCAGCTTTCTGAAAATAGAGAAAGGCATGAGATTAATACTTGCTCCTAAATCACATAAAACTTTATCAAAACTACAATCACCAATAATGCAAGGGATAGTAAAACTTTCTGAATCTTTTAGCTTTTGTGATAATTTATTTTGAAGTATTGCTGAGCACTCTTCATTCAAATTTATTCTCTCATGCTCTTTCGACTTCTTCTTATTGGTTAGAATTTTTTTAAGAAACTTAGCATACCTGGACATCTAAGTGATAGCATCTATAAAAAAAATATTAATATGTAAATTTTTTAAAATACTAAAAAAATTAGAAAATTTCTTATCTGGATACCGTATTTATCTCTCTAGGAATGGTAGCGATGGCTCGGACTTCACGTTTGGATCAGCAAATTTTATACTAGGGGACCATCCATCTGCTGGTTATTTTGGTGACTAATGAATTTTTGTTGATTGTTTTGTAGTTTTTTCTTCAATCTTTTTGTCCTGATGTGGCTTCTTCGGCTCCTTACTGCTTCTTAGGATGTTGGCACTAACTTGCTTCCTTGGATTGGTCTCCGTGTTGCTAGGCAAGGATCCCTATAGTCTTTTGGAGATTATTTTAGCCATCTATCCAACTTGCATCTCTAAGTTTTGAATTACTCCTGCTTGATCCTGCCTAAGCTTGGTTTCTAGATTTTGCATGGTCGCTTCTTGATTCTGATTAAATTTGGTCTCCCAGTTCCTCATAGTTGTTTCTTGATTTTGCATAAATTTAATCATCAGCTCCTCCATGTTGGACTTCTTTTAAGGTACTTGAAATCCCGAGGGTGGTTGCTGTGCTGCATTTTGATTGCTCGATGAAAAGTTTGGATGCTGTCTCCATCCTTGATTGTATGTGTTGGAGTAGAAATTATTTTGCTGAGGTCTAAAATAATTACCAAGATAGTTAGCTGTATTAGGAGCTAACTATTCGAGGATCTCAACCTCGGAGGGTAGAGTTGAATCACTCTTGGCTACCTCAGGTTTTTTATTTGATTTGGGCACCTCTACGGTAGGTTCAAACAGGCCAGAAGCGAGCTCATCGAAGGAAAGGTCGACTACAGCATTAGACGATCCCACCTCCACATCATCTTCCTCCTCCTCCAGAAAGTCAAGGTCGAGCTTGGGAAACCTTCAGGCTATCCTGCCTTCGCAGAGCTCGAAATCCTTGATAAACACTTCTTGGCCAAACTCGACGTTCAGATTCTGCATCTCGAAAGAGGTCTTGAACTCTTCCATGGTCTGGGTCATTGTCTCTAAGATCGACTTCACCAATTGGGTCTCCAATTTGGCGACCCTATTTTTGGCTTCCTTCCTCCTCTCCTCCTTCAGGGCCAGTGCGGCCTTCAGTCCGGTTGAGACGAACTCTTCTTCGCGGAGCGCATCCTGAAGACTTTTGATGTTCGCCATCTTCTTCTCGGTAAGATGCTTGATCTCGTCGTCCCTCTCTTGAAGATGATGGACCTCGACTCGAAGGTCCTCCTAGGCCTTCTGTGCCTCCACCTCCTAACGACGTGCCCTCTTGATGTGAGCGAGCATCTGGTGATTCGACTGCAATAAATGATTGGTGTTAAAAGAAAAAAAAAAGAAGGAGAGAAGAAGAAGTGTGCATGAGAGAAAAGAAAGAGTCGAGCAATTGAGCAATCACCTTGAGGATGGTTTCGAGAGAACTCCAAATAAGCTACCGTGGGTCTAGGTCGGCCATCTGGTCTACCACCTCGGGCATGGCAAACCTATCGACAAGATCCCAAACGATCTTCGGGTTATCGAAGTGATCCTCCCCTTGTTCGTTGTCATTGCCATCTGGTCTGTCTAAGCGAGCCTTATAGGACGTCTTCATAATAGCTTTCTTTTTTCTTCCTTCTCCTGTCCCTTTTTTTATAGGGTGCTCTAAAACTCAATTCCCGCTAGAGAGACCTGAGGGCATGGAAGGCATCAGGCCTGTGCTAGCGGTGTCAACCTCGATAGTTGAGGCAATCTCAATGCTGACGATGACCTCGGATGCAGTGGCAGTGGAGGTGGGGACTCCGAAGCTGGAAACACCAAACTTTGCCCTCTTTGATCCATCTTCTTATGCCTTCTCTTTTCTCTTCTTGGTGAAGAGCCCTTTGGTAAGTATCTTAGCAGCTTGTGCTTCCATTTCTGTAGCAGAAAAAGAAAAGCGGTCAGTAGCAATACACATGCGCAAAATTATATGGATTCGAAAATCAAAAGATGTACCAGAAGGATCGTAGGGACTCAGACCCAGGTACAAGATCTATTCCTTTAGAAGGTCGGAAAGAGAAGGAGCTTGGTACATCATGAGTTTATCAGAGGAATCAAGGTTGGCTCTGTCTAAGCTAGGAGCTCGACGAACTGACTCTCTAATATAACCCCATGAAGGAAGATCTAATGGTAAGGTCGGATAATGTACAAAAAAAAAATTTTTCTTTCAATTATGAACGAAAGAAGGGGCACCTTTCAATAACCCCTTCTTGCCGACCTGGGGAAAAAAGTACCACCAATCCTTCATGGAAGGATGACGCTTGAAGGTATAAAAATTCATAAAAAGCAAAATGGTCGGTTGGACTTCGATCAGTCGATAGAGGAAGAGGAACTCTGTCACAAACTGAAAGAAGTTCGGTACGACAGATGCAAAGGGGATGTTTAAAAATCGAAAGAGGGCGACTACGAATGGGGGCAGCAGGAGTCTAAGCCTGGCGCACAAAGCTTCTAAGTACAAACAAAATCGATCGATCGGAGGAGAACTGACCCGATCGTCAGAGTTGGAGAGTTCGAAGTCATATTTTGGAGGGATTCCATATTGAATTCAAATCAGAGAAAGATCGTCTGGGGTAAGGATGGATGGGATGGTGTCTGGAGAAAAAGATGAGTGGGACATGTTCCTAGGTTCTACCTTGGCCAGGGGTGCAGAATCAAAGAAGGTTGGTCCAGACGAGCCCCATGAACCAATGGAGTGGGATGTTTCGAAAGATATTCGGATCGAGATGAACCCCAAGAAAACCCACCCTAAAAAAAAATTAGAAAAATAAGGAGCCAGAAGTGATAAGCACGAATAACCTAAGAGAAGGGTTAGAAAACTGATCTAAACTATTTGAAAATGATGAAGGGATGATGGATGCAATGATGATCAATTGAAAGGATGTCCGGAGCTCAAAAAGGCAAGAGAAGGATGAGATCTATGGGAAGAAGGCGAACAGGGGCCGAAGGAAGAAGAAGACCCGACTAGGGATGACTTTCAAATAATTGGAGAAGGTCTTAAATAGCTAGAGGTAATCCAAAGTAGTTATGATTGCGGATCGACTTCGGTCGATCAGCGTGCGCTGCGTATCCCACTCATCATGATAGAAGAGCGACGACGGACGGAGTCTTTATGGTGCCATACCTATGGTAGAGTTTTGATGGAAGATTCGAAGGGTCATCTTTTTGAACTCATTTCAGACTTAGAAAATTTCGGTGCTAGCATGGTAAACACTGAAACATCTCATCCTGACAAGCGCGGGAACCTAGGATCGGACTTCGACCGTCGCCTTTTTTTCTTCCTTCAAATTTTGAACTCAGGAGTAGGGGGACTATTGTTGGAGATAAACCCCGCCCCATCGAAGTCTAGTTTGATGCTTAGCCTAATGTAACTGGTAATAATTATAGAAGAGCTTCGATCGAGAATTCTTCCTTTGGGACTCCAGTAGTTCTCTAATGAAACTCCTTTCGGACCCCTCCAGTAGCTGAACTCCATCCAGAACCCCTCCAGCAACCAAACTCCTTCTTAACTCCTTTAGTTGAACTTCTTTCGGACTCCTTCAGTGGTCGAACTCCTTTCGGACCCCTGTAGCAATCGAACTCCTTCTGGACTCCTCCAACGGTCGAACTTCCTCCAGTCAAACTCCCTTTAGCGCCGAACCCCTCTGGACTCCTTCAGCAACTGAACTCCTTTCGAACTCCTCCAGCAGTCAAATCCTTCTTTCAGATTTCTCCAGGGTCGAACACCTTTCAGAACTCTTCCAGTGGTCGAACTTTCCATAGTCATCTAGGAAGGTCTTTGCATAAGTCCGATCTCATACATGGCATGAACTGACCTACACTCGGACTATCTTAGAAGAGTCTAAACTTCTCTAGAACTGATACAGCTCAAAGGTCATCACCAACCGACGCCCATCTCTCCAAACTTTGATGATCAAATCTCAAATGAACTGGCATCTCATGACAACAAACACTATCTTTCGTAACAAACTTCATGTGGCTCCGAGCGGCCCACTATCCGATAGTTATGACTGTCACTATCAGTTTGTTATAGGCTCCATCTATAAAAGAGATCCTCCAGATATATTTTCTCTAGGCTCTCTTCTTCCTCTCGAAAACTCTACAACTTTCTTGACTAAGCACTACATTTCTATTGTTCAAAAAAGCTAACTTGATCATCGAAGAGTCTTGCTGGAGCCACCACCTTGGGCTCTAGATGAGACTTGTTTTGCAGGTCACCGACAGTGACCTCGTCTTCTCCGACTCCAGCACTTCTTCGATGGCAACCAGATTTTGCACCAACATTACCTATTTGACAATTACTTGTATCATATCCTCCTCCACATAGCTCACACATGATGCTCTATATCTGCATAACTAATCCCTTCATATTATTGACTTTGGCTTTAAGGGCTGCAATCTTAGCTAATAAGTTTGGAACATAATCTACTCCTTGCACAGCTGCTGGTCTTCTTGGCATAATGCGATCTATTTGCCATTGGTAGCTATTTGATGCCATCTCATCAATCAAATCAAATGCTTCCTCTTCTATTTTTTGATTAATGGTATCTCCTGCTATTGCATTAATCATAGAATGATTAGTAGAAGATAAATCATTATAAAAAGTTTGTACCTAAAGCCATACAGATAATTGATGGTGTGGACATCTCCTCAGTAGTTTCTTAAAATACTCACAAGCCTCATATAGTGTCTCCATCTCCATCTACATAAAAGAAGTAATATCATTATGCATCTGTACAGTCTCGAAAGGTGGAAAATATTTGGCTAAAAATTTTTGGGCTAGGGCATCCCAAGTAGTGATAGAACCTACAGAAAGAATGAAGCCAACTTTTAGCATTATCCCATAAAGAAAAAAAAATAGCCTTAATCTAATGGCATCATCCGACATCCCATTAATTTTAAAAGTATCATAGAGTTCAAGAAAATTAGAAATATGGGCATTCGGATCATCTTATAGGTGTCTACTAAATTGGATAGTTGATTGAATCATCTAGATCATCACTAATTTTATTTCAAAATTATTTACTTGCACAAATGGTCTCCTGATGCTCGAAGTTACATCGACTAAAGATGATGTGATGTAATCATTTAATGGATGATGTGCCACTCGAATAGCTTCTTATTATTCCTTTATCACCATATCTAATCCCAGATTGATGTCGTTAGGATCTTCGACTGTCATGTTTCTTTCTTAATTTAATCTTATCACTATTTCTGGATCAAAAGATAGTAGGTCACTATGTGTGGTGCGTGTCATGCACCGAACATAAATCTAAAAATAAAATAAAAATAATGATTAAAAATAAAATTTTAAAGTAAAGTAAGGATCAAAATTTTAATATTATTTTAGACACAATTCCTGACAACAATGCCAAAAACTTGATGCGTGCTAATCTATCATTATGGCAAGTGCACCAGTTGATCAAGTAATAAAGTATGTGAGTAGAGTATCATCCCTAGAGGATTGAAAAATAAGTATTAAAAAATTATTTTCTAAACTTTATTTAAAAAATTAATTTATAAGAAAAAAAATAAAAAAATAATTAATAAATTTTAAGAAGATAGAGAGGGTATAATTATTAGGATTGAATTCAAGAGCGATAGGTTACTAAGGTAATCAGTTCACCAACTCAGTCTATATAATATTTAGATAATTAGGTTAATTTTGTTTCATGTGATGGTGGAATCTCCTAGGATATTCACTATCCTTTGGTCCAGGCATAGCAAAATAATCAATATTTATCAACTATTCTTTGGTCCAGACATAATTTAAATAAATATCGATGCATTAATCTCTATGAAACCCCCTAATGAAAATACGCTGCGTCCAAAGTGCACTAAAATTTTTGCATGAATATGAATCTCAAATTAATTCAAAATATAAGGTATATAAATCGAGAAGCAATAATATAGACGTACTTGGTTCGTATCTTCTATGTTCATCAAATCAATTAGAAGATGACTAGTAATCTAAAAGCATTAATCATAGATTTATATACTCCTCATGTATAAAATATAAAATTAAAAGCAAATCATACTGAATATTGCATCAAAAGAGTGGCTACGTGTTAGCCTTAATAAAAAAAAATTAGTTCATGGTAAAAAGAACAAAAATAGCAAATAAAATAAAAAATATGAGAAAATCTAAATAAATAATTACTTGTTGCTGAAATTGATCATCCATTGCTCTTGGCATGGAGAATTTGATGAAGAAGAGAGCAGCTTGTTTGAACTTGAAGAAACAAAAAAAAAAAATAAAGAAGAAAGAAAGAAAGAAAAATAAAATAAAAAGCTCTCTCTAAACCTCTCCTTGTTTCTTCCTCTCTATTCTCTATTTTTTCCCCTATCTCTCAGGTTCTCTTTTTTTAATCAATAGCGGGCTTTAAATAGAGCAAAAGGTGATCTTGGGTTGAAATCTCATTGAAATTGGGTTTAAAACTCCTGAAACCAGTCAAAGAGAAGCCCTGGATATTTCTGGCCATTGGATTATGATCAAAGGGATGAAAAATCACTAAAAAACCCATTTTAAAACCCAGCTTCGATCGGATTAAATAGCATCCATCGGATCGCCTTGATGATGGATTCTTGGCTATCAGATTGCACAGAAGAAAGCCTCAGATGCTTAGTTAAAATCAGGATCACGTGCCAACCATTGGATCCTGATCGACTGGTGCATTCACCGTCTGTCAGCGCCAAGATGTCGACCATTGGATCAAAACCAAGCGATAGCAGCCATTCGATTGGACCTTCGACCTATGTAGACCAATCACGAGTTGGGTCTTGCATGGACTGTCGTGTACGTCCACCAAATAGAGCATGCTGCTCCATGTGAAATCCCTATTTTGCCCTCATGCCCTACACTATATGAAGGGAAAAACCTATTTTCCGGATCAGGTTCGTTCAAATCTAATTTGATCAAGATAAATATTTCAAAAATTTTTTTCTTAGATCTAAATCAAATTTGATACTTTTCAGATTTGATTTGATGAATCTAATAAAATAAAATAAATTAAATTAAATTAGATTTAATTTTTATCTTGTTCTTGGGTAATCTTATTATACTGTGATGATCCTGCTGATTGCTTGAGGTTTTGGATGTAGTCGTGCAATCATCTGACCTCTATCGGTATCCAATCGGATAGAATTTGGATATCTCCTCCTTCTCAATCATTCCTCTAAAGATCAGACCTGGATCTGATCTTGAAGATCTTCAAAACAACTTTTGAAAATCCGATGTCATCTCTTATAGTAGTGCTGCCTTCTTCCTTTCTTGTCACCTTTCTCTTGCCTGGATCGCACCAAACTGAAGCCCAAAGACCCTTGGGTGTGGAGAGGAGAGAGAGGATCAGAGGTAGGCATGACCTTGGGCATGGAGAGGAGAGAGAGGATCAAAGGTAGGCATGAAGGAGAGAGGGAGATGGCTATGTGGCATGGGCAAGGGGAGAACTTTTCTAAACCTAGGTGCAGATAGGATATATATAGACCGAGCTGTGCCATGCAGTGCCACATCATCCCGACCAATCACATCTCTTCATGCAATTAGATCTAAATCTAATTGGTGGGATGACATCACCTGATCCAATTAGATAAGAGCCCCACTCCAACATCCTTAGATGGTGCCAGGATTGGTCAAAGTAGAGTCTTAGGTGCCACCTAAGTTTATTCGATGAAGCAACCTGGAGTCCCATCTGTATGGGACTCCAGGCATCATTATCCTTGGGCACATGCCTCCCTAGGCATGCACCTCCTCCTTTCCTCTTTCTAGTAGGGGGACAAACCCCCATCTGCTATCCTATGGGTGCATGACACATGGGCAGATGTCTAAGTGTCAACGGTTAATGTTTGACCAAAGTCAAAAGACAAGAATTAGTAGGTAACAAAAAATGGTAGATGTTATCTCAAATTTATCTCATAAATTAGGATAATCCTTTTCTGATCTAGACAAGCTCTAGTTAGACCAAGTAAAGGTACCTAAGTGAGTCCAAATATATTTGGCTCAGTCGAGACAATATTTAATGATTGTTGAAGGAGAACTTTAGGCTCAATCGTGTGCTAACACGATTTTCTTGAACCTAATTGAATCTAATTCAAATCAATTAAACTAGATTAGTCCAATTGATGATATCCAGATCTAAATCCTTATTTGTGTGACCCAGTTAGGTTCAATTCTATATGGTAATGAGATATGTCGCGATCTCTACCATTGACATCATGAAAACACCTTCCAATGGATCAGAACTTTTTTGATTCAGACAACTAGAATAATCGATCATCCAAATCATTCTAATTGCTCCCAAAATCCATCAGTGACACCTATCAGTATATGGTGGCAACCCATCAGAACTGAAAATGAATCTATCGGTGCAATTACATGTGTGATTAAGTTCTTCTATCTTGAGCCCCGATCGGATTAAGATTAAGATGAACTCATCAAATCCTAATTTTCGTCATATGAATTAATCATTCGATTCAAGTCCGATGTAAAAATTTTAATAGAAGCTCTTTCTATCATTTCACTCTACCATGGCCATGTGCTTATGGACTCGATTCTCATGATCATTATAGGACTGCTCCTCATCTACCGAGGTAGATAGATTTTCTCTTGGTGCAATCCAATTCCTACAATGAACATGCTGTAGCCAACATACACCATAGGATTTTGGATGGCTAGGAGATCGAGTCATGGTGTAGTCAAATTATAACATCCTCAAGATGAACTATCGATGCACCTCAGGTTAAAGAACCAGTTACACCTAATAGGATTACCCTACATCAAGATAAATTTAATTTAATTTAATTTATTTAGATTTTATTTTTATTATTAGAATAATAAGGATCAGATCTAAAATATCCCAGATCTGATTAGGATCAAGAAAAAAATTTTTGAAATATATCTCTTGATCCGATCAGATTTGAATGAATCTGGTCCGAAAAATCAGGATTTCTCTTCAATTGGTGTCAGAGCCAAGGTTCTAAAAGTATTTAGATCTAATCTTAAATTTATTCTAATTAAAATATAAGTGATTTCATATGTCACATGAGATGTGATCAGATCTGAAATTAGAAAAAATTAAAATTAAATGATTTGAATCTAAGATTAGAAAATATTCATGACTAGTTCTAAAATAGAATAGTTCTATAGAATAGTCTTGCATGTTTTCAATTTAATCTGATTAAATTATATTTTAGATCTATTTATTTACTATTTTTTAATATTATAATTATTATAATAATATCTAAAAAATAGTAAATAAAATTATTTAATTTTAAATATCATATGAGATATGATTGATGCATGTCTAGACTAGTTGTAGAATAGTTCTACATAGTTGTCTAGATTAGAGTTTATTTTGATAAGATCAATTTAAATCTAATTTTTTAGATTATTATGAGATAATTTAGATCTAAAAATATGTATGATTCGATACATGAGATGTATGCAAAATATGCCATGATTAGATCTAATTTGTATATGAGATATGTGATATAGATCTTAAATTATTTTGTAGTATTACATGTTCCTGATTAAGGCGTTCGTCTTGGCCATCCGATCATAAGAACGAAGAAGGGTTTAAAGACCCTCTTCTTTCATCCGATGGGATATTCTTATAACGTGTAGGGATGCTGTGCATTCATCCTTAATCAGAAACCCAAAACTTACTTTCTGTAAAATCCTAGATCCTGAAACCCTAGGATTTATTGTGCATATTTTATTTATGAACACTTCTTAATTAAGAATTAAGATTATAGAATATTAATTAGATCTAAAATTGAGAATTTTAGATCTAAGACATATTCATAATACTGGGTTTGGGCTTGGGTAGCTCAATTAGGTCTAAGCGGTTGATCAAATCGAATCAAGAGTTGGTTAGATGGGATCAACAATGCTTAAATTGACCAGCCTAATAGGATTAAGTCTGGGTCAAGATCAAGTCATGATCAAGCAAGACCTAATTAGGCTCAGAGGTTAGAGTCTGGATTGTAGGCTAACCCAATTGGTTCTGGCTCAACAATTTGGTGTCTAAGGTAAGTTTGGCACATATACAACCGACTGGTTTTTAATTAGGAGCTACTCGATCTGAATGCGTTCTTGTACGAGTTAATGGTATATCTCTTCCATCGGTCTCACTTACCTGGCCATATCTATTAACCCAGTTCTGATTTGAGGTGGTCAATAATCCGAGCTAACCCATGCCACTAGGTTAGTCATAATTGTTATGACTATGACAAGTCTAGTTTAATGAGACCTGAATCAATTCTCCCTAAGAAAAGATTAAGTCTGAGGTCTTCCACCATTATAGATGTGCGGGCCCTTTTCGGGGTTGATTGTTCTTGGCTGGATACAGTGGCTCAGTTGCATCGAGAAAGACGCAACCATGTCTATTAGGCATTGGATGCTATGGGCTGGAGGATGAGTTGGGCTCAATATTTTGGATACGGTGAGAGACTCAATTAGGAATCCAGTCTGTGCAAATGGTGGGTCTGACTTAACTAAGAAGAGTGGATCAATATTTCGGATATGGTGAGATTCATGAATTAGAGACCAAGTTTGGGTGCACCATGATTAGAGAATCATTGAACAAGAGTTGTTCACTCATTGGCTAACCCATCACCAATAACTGTTAGGTGAGGTGATGAGTCAGTTGGTGAGACCGCACCACCCACTAGAAATCATTAATCATGGAGATTTTTGCATCTCTACAGAGGGAGTGTAGGGATCCAAGAAAATAGTGGGAGCTAATTTGTTTAAAAATAAAATCTCTAAATAAATTGGTCAAGTCATAATTACAGTATCTAACTAGAATCTTTGACTCTCTACAGGAAAATATCTGCGTCCAACCCATTAGCACGTATCCTGGACACACATAGACTGACCGGATCCAATTATAAAGATTGGCTCAGGAACTACAAAATTATTTTGGGTTCTGAGAAGTTAACCCATGTATTGGACCAGGACCCTCCCACCTTACCAGCCCGTCCATCCACTGAACAGAGAGCATCTCTGAAAAAATGGATAGACGAAGATAATAAGGCCAGATATTACATGTTGGGCTCGATGTCTGATGAGCTCCAGCGCCAACATGAAGATATCGGGACTGCTCGCCAAATGTTGGCTCACCTGCAGGAGATGTTTGGTGAACAGAGTCGCGCAGCCAAATATCAAGTCACGAAATGACTTTTTAAGGCTAAGATGCGTGATGGGCAGTCAGTCCAAGATCACTGTCTGATGATGATCAAGGACATGGAAGAGCTTGAGAAGCTCGGTGTGAAGTTAGACTTGGATCTGCAGAATGATATTATTCTGCAATCCTTGACTGATGCATATGGGCAATTCATCATGAATTACCACATGCATAAACTTCAAAATTCCTTGGCCGAATTAATGAATATGCTGGTCACCGCTGAGCTTTCTATGAAAGGTTCTAAAGGCTCAGTTCTTGCTATGGAACGGACTTCTTCCAAAAGAAAGTCTTATGGAAAGAAAAAGAAGTCTGTGAAAAAGCAGAAGGTGGAAGGAGCAAAGAAGAAGAAGGCAGAGCCGAAGATGAAAGCCGCTGTCAAAGGAAAAGTATTTCCATTGCAACAGCGACGGCCATTGGAAGCGAAACTGCCCTACTTACCTGGCCACCCTGAAGAACAAGAAGGAAGGTCCTTCTGGAGGTATGCTCGTTATTGAGTCTAACCTTACGATTTCTTCTGCATCCAGTTGGGTGCTTGACTCTGGTTCTAGTGCTCATCTGTGCACTTCCATGCAGGGTCTTGAGGATAGCAGGAGGCTGAGGGATGGAGACATGATCCTACGCATCGGTAATGGAGCAAGAGTTGCTGCAGTGCGTGGTGAAACATACCCTCTTCGATTACCATCTGGTTTAGACTTAGTTTTGAAAGACTGTTATTATGTGCCTGCAGCTAGCAGGAATTTGATTTCTGTTTCATGCTTAGCACTAGAAGGCTATGTGATTACCTTCTTTAAGGACCATTGTAACATTCTTTATGAAAGAAATAAAATTGCAAATGGTTTTCCTTATTAATGGTCTTTATCAGCTACATATTGATGTACCTATTCTAACTATCGAGCAAAACGTGAATGCCAAACGACCTAGGGATAGTCCAAACGATAGATATCTATGGCACCTGAGATTAGGTCATATAGCAGAAGATAGGATCAACAAATTGGAGAAAAATGGGCTATTGAGTCCATTGACTTTCGAGTCATATCCAACTTGTGAATCTTGTCTTCAAGGCAAAATGACTAAACTCCCTTTTGTAGGACATGGGGAGAGGGCCACAGATCTCCTTGCCCTAGTACATACTGATGTGTGCGGCCCATTTGATGTGCCGGCTAGAGGCAATTTTGTCTACTTCATTACCTTTACCGATGATCTGTCTAGGTATGGGTATGTGTATCTTATGAGACACAAGTCTGAAGCTTTTGAAAAGTTCAAAGAATTCAGACATGAAGTAGAAAAACAAACTGAAAAACCCATTAAGGTTCTTCGATCAGATCGAGGAGGTGAATACCTTAGCCGAAAATTCCTAGACTATCTCAAGAAAAATGGCATAGTCTCTCAATGGACTCCACCAGGAACACCTCAACTCAACGGGGTTTCAGAATGGAGAAATCGACTCTATTGGATATGGTCCGATCCATGATGAGCTTCACAGACCTTCCTGATTTTCTTTGGGGACACTCATTGTTAACTTCAATTTATCTACTGAATAGGGTTCCCTCTAAGACCGTTCCTACCACACCGTATGAGATATGGCATGGTAAGAAACCAAGTCTGAGTCATCTCAGAATTTGGGGTTGTCCGGCTCATGTCAAAAGACAACAAGCGGACAAGTTAGAGTTTAGGTCCTTTAGAGCTCGATTCATAGGATATCCTAAAGAGTCATTAGGATACTATTTCTACATTCCAGAAGACCACAATGTGATTGTGAGTCGACATGCCATCTTTCTTGAAAAATAGTTTATTCAAGATAGCGGCATTGGAAAGCAGATTAAGCTTGATGAGAAAGTCTCACAAGTACAATGAGCTAAGGACCAATTGGAACCAAATCAGGTTGAGCCAATAAGAACACTACCTCCTCCACCTCGTAGATCGGAAAAGAGTTTTCCATCCCCCTGAAAGATACTTAGGTATTATTTCAGAGGAAGTAGAGAAAATGTTCCTCATAGGTAATTGTGCTCATGGTGATGATCCCAAAACCTACAATGAGGCGATATCAGATATCGACTCTGAGAAATGGCTAGAGGCAATGCAGTCAGAAATTGACTCGATGCACTCAAACCAAGTCTGGACCTTGGTAGATCCACCAGAAGGTATAGTACCTATTGGGTGTAAATGGATCTTCAAGAGAAAGATTGGTGCAGATGGGAATGTGGAGACATTCAAGGCTAGACTAGTGGCAAAAGGTTATAGTCAATGCGAAGGCATTGACTATCAGGATACCTTTTCCCCAGTGGCTATGCTAAAATCCATCCGCACATTGCTTGCCATTGCAGCCTATTTCGATTATGAAATATGGCAAATGGACGTGAAAATGGCATTCTTAAATGGATATCTTGAGGAAGATATCTATATGGAACAGCCGCTAGGTTTCACATCCAGTGATACTGATCACAAGGTTTGCAAGCTGCAAAGGTCCATATATGGACTTAAGCAAGCATCTCGGAGCTGGAACACTCATTTCAATGATGTGATCAAAATATTTGGTTTCATCAAAAATGAAGAGGAACTGTGTGTCTTCAAAAAGGTCAGTGGGAGCGCTGTTGTCTTCCTCATATTGTATGTGGATGACATCCTCCTTATTGGGAATGATATTCCCATGATGACGACAATCAAATTATGGTTGTCCAAGGAATTTTTCGTGAAAGACCTAGGTGAAGCATCCTTTATTCTAAAAATTAAGGTCTATAGGGATAGACCGAATAGGATGCTAGGACTTTCACAGAAGATGTACATAGAGGAAGTACTAAAGAAATTTAGTATGAAAAACTCTAAGAGGGGATTAATATCCTTCAAACATGGTATTCATCTTTCTAAGAAGATGTGCCCTAGCACACCAGAGGAAATAGAATGCATGAGCAAGATTCCTTATGCTTCTGCAATAGGGAGCCTCATGTATGCTATGCTTTGTACACGACCTGATATAGCCCATTCTGTGAGTGTCACAAGTAGATATCAGTCAAATCCAGGTGAAGAATACTGGACTTCTATGAAATATATCCTTAAATACTTGAGAAGAACTAAGGATATGATGTTGGTCTTTGGTAATGGAGAACTCCAAGTCCAGGGATACACAAACTCAGATTTCATGTCTGATGTAGATGATCGAAAGTCAACATCTGGGAGTCTGTTTGTGTGCAATGGTGGTGCTATCAGTTGGAAGAGTTTCAAGCAAACTATGATAGCAGATTCCACCATGGAAGCAGAATATATCGCTGCATCAGAGGCTGCGAAGGAAGCATTCTGATACAAGAAGTTTGCTGTAGAAATTGGAGTAATGCCATTAGATGCCATTCCTCTATACCGCGACAATAATGGCGCCATAGCCCTTGCTAAGGAGCCAAGGTCTCACTAGAAATCCAAGCACATTGAGTGGCGGTACCACCTCATCTGCGATTACCTCGAGAAGAGTTACATCGAGGTCAAGAGAGTTGACTCTACAGACAATGTGGCAGACCTACTTACAAAGCCATTGGGCTAGCAAAAGATCGAAGCCCACCTTGAGAAGATGGGACTTAGACTTATAGCTAATTGGCTTTAGGATAAGTGGGAGATTGTTAGATATATGTGCCCTAGAAGCCAGAATTGGCTGACACTTGAAATACACTTCTAGGGGCAAAATTATAATTTTGATTAAAATCAATAAAATATGATATTTTCTATCACATATGTATATTTATTGTCTGTGATACATCCTTTGAGTTAATGATAATGATAATTTATATTTTTAAGAGTTGAAAATTTAAGACATGAATAATCATTATTAACTCATAAAATGCTCCCAACCATAGGATCATCATAAGGATGATGATTGATCCGAAAGGTTGGTGTACAATCACTTCTCTTTAGTAGATAAGTCTTGAGTCTATGGTGTGGAGACACCGGAGCGAGAGTACAAGTACTTATTAGAGAACGAGGGCACTGAGCTTGACCACCTCGAGTAGTCATTAGAAAGTCTACCTTCTCATCAATGACTGACTCGATGCTGCAGTGGTGTGTTTTGTTCTTTGACCTGAGGTGCATCGACAGTTCACTTTGAGGGTGTTATAGTTTGACTACACCATAACTCGATCTCCTAGCCACACGAAATCCTGAGGTGTATGTTGGCTATAGCATGTTCATTGTAGGAATTGGATTGCATCAAGATGGAATCTATCTACCTCGGTGGTAGAGAAGCAGCCCTATGATGATCATGAGAATCAAGTTCAGAAGCCCATGGTCATGGCAAAGTAAAATAATAGAAAGAGTTTCTATTTAGATTTTCACATCGGACTTGAATCGAATGATTACATCATATGACAGAGATTAGGGTTTGTTGAGTTCACCTAAATCCTAATCTGATCGGGGCTTAGGATAGGAGAACTTAATCACACAAGTAGCTGCACCAAGAGGTTCGCATTCAGCTCTGATGGGTTGCCACCATATTCTGCTAGGCATCACTGGTGGATTTTGAGAGCAATTAGAATGATTTAGATGATCGATCATTCTAGCTGTTCGAATCAGAGGAGTTCTGATCCATCGAAAGAAGTTTCGATGATGTCAATGATAGAGATTATAACATATCTCATTACTATACAGAACTAAACCTAACTGGATCACACAAACAAGGGTTTGAATTTGGTGATCATCAATTGAGCTGATCCAGTTCAATTGATCTGAATGAGATTCAGTTAGGTTCAAGAAAATCGTGCTAGCACTCGATTGAAACTAATGTTTTTCTTTTACTATCATAAATAGTTATCCTGACTGAGCCAAAGAAGTTTATGCTCAATCAGAGGCCTTCACCTGATCTGATTGAAGACTGTCCAAGTCAGAAAAGGGTTGTCTTATTTTATAAGACAATACTTACCATTTTTGGTCATCTGCCATTTTTCGTCCTTTGACTTTGGTCAAAAGTTGACCTTTGATCGGTCAAATGTTGACCATTGACACTTTGACTTCTGTCCACATGTCACACACCTATTGGAGAGCTGGTGGGGGCTTGTCCTCCTACCAAAACCTAGTAAGGAGGAGGGCGCACGCCACCCTTGGCATGTGCCCAAGCTGGAGGCACCCAGGAGTCCCTATTGGATAAGGACTCCATCTCCTTTTTGGATTTTGATTAGACTTCTCCTAAGATCCAAGTTTGACTGATCTTAGGCACCATCTAAGGAGAAATCTAAGGGAATCTATTCCCACCAATTAGATTTAGATCTGATTTCACAAAGCATTGTGATTGGTTGGGAAGAAAGTCTATAAATAAGATCCTGCGTCCAACTCAAGGAGGATCTGAAATCAATTGAAAATTCTCCATGCCCCAAGGCTATCTCCCTCCTCCTCCTCCATGCCAAGTCCATCTTCTTTCTCTCCTCTCCACACCCAAAGGTGTTTGGGATCCAAGTTGATGCAATCCAGATGAGAGAAAGGCGATAGAAAGCTAGAAGGCTGTGCTGCTATAAAGGACAACTGCTGATCTTCAAAAGATATTTTGAAGATCCTCCAGATCAGATCCAGATCTGATTTTTGGAGATGTGATAGAAAAGAAGAGGATCTCCAGATCCAGCCTGAGTGGATATTGGTAGAGGCCAGGCACTTGCGTGGCTAGATCCAGAACCTTCCACTGCTTATAGGATCATCAATGGGTAATTGGATTACCCTACATCAAGGTAAATTAAATTTGATTTAATTTATTTAGATTTTATCTTTATTATTAGAATAATAAAGATCAAATCTGAAACATCCCAGATCTGATTAGGATTAAAATTTTTTTTTTTAAAAATATATCTCTTGATTCGATCAGATTTGAACGAACTTGGTCTGGGAAATCAGGATTTTCCTTCAACACCACTGTGCTTCAAGCCAGTCATCAAAGAAAAGGTAGACTTTCCTTATGACTAGTCAAGATGGTCATGCTTAGTACTCTCGTTCTCTAATGAGTACCTATACTCTCACTTTTGATGTATCTACACCGTAGACTCAAGACTGATCTACTATAAAGAAGCGATTGTATACCAACCTTCTAGATCAATCACCATCGTCATGATGATCCTACGGTCGAAAGTATTTTATGAGTTAATAATAAAAATTTATGTCTTAATTTTTCAACTCTTAAAAATAAGAATTATCATTGCTATTAACTCAAGAAATGTATCACAGACACTAAATACATATTATGATAGAAAATAACCTATTTATTATATATAGTCAAAATTATAATTTTCCCCTTAGAAGTGTATAACAAGTGTCAGCCAATTCTGACTTCTAGGGGACACATATCTAACAAACTTCCACTTGATCTAAAGTCAATTGGCTATAAATCTAAATCCCATCTTTTCAAGATGGGCTTCGATCTTCTATTGGTCCAATGGCTTTATGTGTGGGTCTGCCACATTATCTGTAGAGTTGACTCTCTTAACCTCGATGTAACCTTTCTTGAGGTAATCATGGATGAGGTGGTATCATCGCTCGATGTGTTTGAATTTTTGGTGAGACCTCGGCTCCTTAGCAAGGGCTATGGCACCATTGTTGTCGCAGTATAGAGGAATGGCATCCGATGGCATTACTTCAATTTCTATGGCAAACTTTTTGTACCAGAATGCCTCCTTCATAGTTTTTGATGCAGCGATGTATTCTATTTCCATGGTCAAATCTGCTATTACTATTTGCTTGAAACTCTTTCAACCGACAGCACCACTATTATACACAAACAGACTTTCAGATGTCGACTTTCGATCATCTACGTTGGTCATAAAATTCGAGTCTGTATACGCCTGGACTTGGAGTTCTCTATTACCAAAAATCAACAATATATCCTTAGTTTTTCTCAAGTACTTAAGGATATATTTCACAAAAGTCCAGTGTTCTTCACCTAGATTAGACTAATATTTGCTTGTGACACTCACAGCATGGGCCATATCAGGACGTGTATATAATATGGCATACATGAGGCTCCCTATCGCTGAAGCATAAGGGATCTTGCTCATGCATTCTATCTCCTCAGGTGTGCTAGGGCACATCTTTTTGGAGAGATGAATGCCATGTCTGAAGGATACTAATCCCCTCTTTGAGTTTTCCATGCTAAACCTCTTTAGCACTTCCTCTATATACATCTTCTGTGAAAGTCCTAGCATCCTATTTGGTCTATCTCTATAGACCTTAATTTTTAGAATAAAGGATGCTTCTCCTAGGTCTTTCATGGAGAATTCTTTGGATAACCATATTTTAACTATGATCAATATGGAAATATCATTCCAAATAAGAAGGATAGCATTCACGTACAATACGAGAAAGATAATTGCACTCCCACTGACCTTTTTGAAGACACATGATTCCTCCTCATTCTTGATGAAATCAAATAATTTGATTACATCATTAAAATGAGTATTCCAGCATTGAGATGCTTGCTTAAGTCCATATATGGACCTTTGCAGCTTGCATACTTTATGATCAGCATCACTGAATGTAAAACCTAGCGGCTGTTCCATATAGATATCTTCCTCAAGGTATCCATTTGAGAATGCCATTTTCACGTCCATTTTCTATATTTTATAATCAAAATAGGCTGCAATAGCAAGCAATATGCGGATGAATTTTAGCATAGCTACTGAAGAAAAGGTATCCTGATAGTCAATGCTTTCGCGTTGACTATTCCCTTTTGCCACTAATCTTTGAATGTCTCTACATTCTCATATGTACCAATCTTTCTCTTGTAGATCCATTTACACCCAATAGATACTATACCTTTTGATGGATTTGCCAAGGTCCAAACTTGGTTTGAGTGCATCGAGTCAATTTCTGACTTCATTGCCTCTAACTAATTTTTGGAGTTACCTCGTCATAGGTTTTGGGATCATCACGATGAATTCCATTACCTATGAGGAACATTTCTTCTACTTTCTCTAAAATAGTACCTAAGTACCTCTCAGGGGGATGGAAAATCTTTTTTGATCTACGAGGTGGAGGAGGTAGTGATTGTATTGGCTTAACCTGATTGGTTTCATTTGGTTCTTAGCTCGTTGCTTTTGTGAGATTTTCTCCTCAAGCTTGATCTACTTTCCAATGCCACTATCTTGAATGAACTATTTTTCAAGAAAGATGGCATGTTGACTCACAATCACATTATGATCTTCTAAAATGTAGAAATAATATCCTAATGATTCTTTAGGATATCCTATAAATTGAGCTCTAAAGGACCTATAGTCTAACTTGTTTGCTTATTGTCTTTTGACATGAGCCAGACAACCCCAAATTCTAAGATGATTCGACTTGATTTCTTATCATGCCATATATCATACGGTGTGGTAGGAATGATTATAGAAGGAACCCTATTCAGTAAGTATATTGCAGTTAACAGACCGTGTTCCAAAAAAAATCAGGATGGTCTATGAAGCTCATCATGGATCAGACCATAACTAATAGGATTCGATTCCTCCGTTCTAAAATCTCGTTGAGTTGAGGTGTTTCAGGTGGAGTCCATTGAGAGACTATGCCATTTTTTTTGAGATAGTCCAGAAATTTTTGACTAAGGTATTCACCTCCTCGATCTAATCGAAGAACCTTAATGAATTTTTCAGTTTGCTTTTCTACTTCATGTCTGAATTTCTTGAACTTTTCAAAAAGCTTCAGACTTGTATCTCATAAGATACACATACCCATACCGAGATAAATCATCGGCAAAGGTTATGAAGTAGATAAAGTTGCCTCTAGCCGGCACATCAAATGGGCCACACACATCAGTATGTACTAAGGCTAGTAGATCCGTGGCCCTTTCCCCATGTCCTATAAAAGGAAGCCTAGTCATTTTATCATGAAGACAAGATTCATAAATTGAATATGACTCAAAAGTCAACAGACTCAATAGCCCAATTTTCTTCAATTTGTTAACCCTATCTTTTGCTATATGACCTAGTCTTAGGTGCCTTAGATACCTATCATTTGATCTATCTCTAGGTCATTTTGGTTTTATGGTATTTACATTTTGCTCGATATTAAAAATAGATACATCAATATGTAACTGCTAAAGATCGTTAATCGAAAAATCACTTGCAATTTTATTTCTTTCATAAAGAATGTTACAATGGTTCTTAAGAAAACTAATTACATAGCCTTCTTGTGCTAAACATGAAATAGAAATCAAATTTTTGCTTGCTGCAGGCACAAAATAACAATCTTTTAATACTAAGTCTAAACTAGATGGTAGTCGAAGAGGGTATGTTCCCACGACCATAGCAGCAACTCTTGCTCCATTTTCGATGCATAGGATCATCTCACCATCCCTCAACCTCCTGCTATCCTCAAGATCCTGCAGAAAGTGCATAAATGAGCACTAGAACCAAAGTCAAGCACCCAACTAGATGCAGAAGAAACTGTTAGATTAGACTCAATAACGAGCATACCTCCAGAAGGACCTGCCTCCTTCTTATTCTTCAGGATGGCCAGGTAAGTAGGATGGTTTTGCTTTCAGTGGTCATCAGTATTGTAATGAAAATACTTTTCTTTGTCAGCGGCCTTCTTCTTTAGCTCTATCTTTTTCTTCTTTCCTCCTTCCATCTTTTGCCTTTTCATAGACTTCTTCTTCTTTTCAAAAGGCTTTCTTTTGAAAGAAGTCCGTTCTATAGCAAGCACTGAGCCTTCAGAACCTTTCATAGAAAGCTCAGCAGTAACTAGCATGTTCATAAGTTCGGCCAGAGAATTTTGAAGTTTATGCATATGATAGTTCTTGATGAACTACCCATATGCATCAGCCAAGGATTGTAGAATTGTATCATTATGCAAATCCTAGTCCAACTTCACATCGAGCTTTTCAAGCTCTTCCAAATCCTTGATCATCATCAGATAATGATCTTGGACTGACTGCCCATCATGCATTTTAGTTTTGAATAGTCATTTAGTGACTTGATACTTGGCTGCGCAACTCTGTTCATCAAACATCTCTTGTAGGTGAGCCAACATTTGGTGGACAGTCCTTATATCTTCATGTTGGCGCAAGCTCATCAGACATCGAGCCCAACATATAATATCTGGTCTTGTTATCTTCGTCCGTCCACTTATCAAGAGATGCTCTCTATTCAGTGGATGGATGAGCTAGTAAGGTGGGGGATCCTGATTCAATACATGAGTTAACTTCTCAAAACCCAAAATGATTTTGAAGTTTTAGAGCAAATTCTTGTAATTAGGTCCGATTAGTCTATGGGTGTCCAAGATACGTGCTAGTGGATTGGATGTAGACATTTTCCTGTAGAGAGTCAAAGTTTTTAGTTAGATATTGTAATTAAGACTTGATCAATTTATTTAAGAATTTTATTTTTAAATATATTAGCTCGCACTATTTTTTTGGATCCCTACACTCCCTCTGTAGAGATGCAAAAATCTTCATGATTATAGATTTCTAATGGATGGTGCAGTCCCGGTTAGATATGTGTGCCCTAGAAGCCAGAATTGGCTGATACTTGTAATATACTTCTAAAGATAAAATTATAATTTTGACTATAAATAATAAAATAGATTATTTTCTATCACATAAGTGTATTTAGTGTCTGTGACACATCTCTTAAGTTAATGGTAATGATAATTCATATTTTCAAGAGTTGAAAATTTAAGACATGAATTTTTATTTATTAACTCATAAAATGCTCCTGATCGTAGGATCATCATGAGGATGGTGATTAATCTGGAAGGTTAGTGTACAATTGCTTCTTTGCAGTAGATGAGTTTTAAGTTTACGGTATAGAGACACCAGAGTGAGAATACAGGTACTTGTTAGAGAACGAGGGCATTGAGCGTGACCACCTCGAGTAGTCACGAGGAAGTCTACCTTCTCATCGATGACTGACTCGATGCTGCAGTGGTGTGTCTGGTTCTTTGACTTGAGGTTCATCGATAGTTCACCTTGAGGGTGTTATAGTTTGACTACACTATGACTCGATCTCCTAGCCATTCGGAACCCTGATGTGTATGTTGGCTATAGCATGTTCATTGTAGGAATTGGATTGCACCAAGATGGAATCTATCTACCTCGATGGATGAGGAGCAGCCCTATGATGATCATGAGAATCAAGTCCATAAGCCCATGGCCATGGCAGAGAGTGTGAAATAATAGAAAGAGTTTCTATTAAGATTTTCACATCGGACTTGAATCGAATGATTAAATCATATGATAGAAATTAGGGTTTGACGAGTTCACCTTAACCCTAATCTGATCGGGGCTCAAGATAGAAGAACTTAATCACACAAGTAGCTGCATCGAGAGGTTCATTTTTAGTTTTGATGGGTTGCCACCATATGCTGCTAGGTGTCACTGGTGGATTTTGGGAGCAATTAGAATGATTTAGATGATCGATCATTCTAAGTTGTCTAAATCAGAAGAGTTCTGATCCATCAAAAGGAGTTTCGATAATGTCGATGATGAAGATCATGACATATCCCATTACCATATAGAACTGAACCTAACTGGGTCACACAAATAAAGGTTTGGATCTGGATTTTCATCAATTGGACTAACCTAGTTCAATTAATTTGAATAAGATTCAATTAGGTTCAAGGAAATCGTGCTAGCACACGATTGAGCCTAACATTCTCCTTTTTCCATCTTAAAAGTTATCTCGACTAAGCCAAATGAGTTTGTGCTCACTCAGGTACCTTTACCTGGTCTGACTGAAGCTTGTCCAAGTCAAAAAAGGGTTGTCTTAATTTATGAGATAAATTTGAGACAACACCTGCCATTTTCCATCATTTGCTAATTCTTGTACTTTGACTTGGTCAAACATTGACCTTTGACCCTTGGACATTTGCCTATGTGTCATACACTTATTGGAGAGCAGATAGAGGCTTGTCCCTTCTCTGAAAATTGGAAAGAAGGGGGCACATGCCTATGATGGCATGCATCCATGGATAGGGATGCTGGAGTCCCATACGGATGGGACTCTAGGTTGCTTCTTGGTTTCTTCTTAGGTGGCCCTTGGGTATCTACTTTGATCAGTCTTAAGTGCCATCTAAGAATGAACCTATGGGTCTCTTATCTGATTGTGTCAGGTGATGTCATCCCACCAATCAAATTTAAATCTGATTGCATGAAGCAACGTGATTGGCCGGGGTGATGCAGCACTGCATGGTGCAGTAGAGTCTATAAAAAGACCCTATCTGCGCCCACTTTTGAGAACTCCTCTTCCATGCCACACCCCAAGGCTGCCCCTTTCCTTTCTCCAGGGCACCATCTGGCCCTCTTCCTCCTCTCCATGCTCAAGGAGGTTGGGCCTTCAGATTAGTGTGAGTCAGGCAAGGAAAGGCTGACGAAAAAGGAAGAAGGCAGCACTGCTATAAAGATGATGGGTGATCTTCAGAAGAAATTTTGAAGAATCTTCAAATTAGATCCAGATCTAATTTTTGGAGAAAAAAAGAGAAGGAGAAGATCTCTAGATCTAGTCTGAGTGGATATTGGTAGAGGCAAGGAACTTGCGTGGCTAGATCCAGAACCTCAGGACTTTGGCAGGATCATCAACGGGTAATCAAATTACCCAGAATCAAGATAAAATTAATTTAAAATTAATTTAATTTTATTTTTTTATTTATCAGATCATAAAATTAGATCTAAAAAGTATCAAATCTGATTAGGATCTAAGAGGTGATTTTTAAAATATGCTTCTCGATCCAATCAGATTTGAACGAATCTGATCCAAAAAATCAAGATTTTCCTTCAACTGGTATCAGAGCCAGATTCTTATAAAATTTATTTAGATCTGATTTAATCTAATTAATTAGTAATTTTAGATATCACATGAGATATGATTAGATCTAAAATCAAAAAAATAAAAAATTAAAATTAATTAATCTAGATCTAATATGTATGAGATACATAACTAGACTTGTTATAAAATTATTCTATGTGTAGTCTAGTATAATCATATTTTTTATTTAATTAAATATAATTTTTAGATTTATTTATTTTTTATTTTTTGATATTATAAATATTATAATCAGATCTAAAAATAAAAAATAAATTAAATTTAATTTGTTCATATGAGATATGATAATTGCATGTTTAAACAAGTTGTAGAATAGTTCTGCAAATAAGTCTAGATTAAATTTTATTTGATAAGATCAAATTTAAATTTAATTTTTTAGATAATTATGAGATAATTTAGATCTGAAAAATATGCATGCATGATATATGTGATATATATAAAATATGTTTTAATTAGATCTATTTTTTATATGAGATATATGCTTAGATCTAATTAGTTTTTATAGATTAGTTATTTTTCTGATTAAGGCGTTCCCCTTGGCCGTCTGGTCATAAGAACAAAGTAGGGCTTAAAGACCCTCTCCTCCCATTCGATGGGGTGTTCTTATGATGTGTAGGGGTGCTGCACGTTCGTCCTTAATCAGAAATTGAAAAACTTACTTTCCACAAAACCCTAGATCCTAAAACCCTAGGATCTTATTTACATATTTTATTTTTGAATCCTAACTTAATTAAGAATTAAGTTTATGAAATATCAATTAGGTCTAAAATTAAGAATTTCAGATTTAAGACATATTCATAAATCTGGGTTCGGGCTTGGATAGCTCAATTAGGTCTAGCGGTTGATCAAACCAAATCAAGAGTTGGTTAGATGGGATTAACAATGTTTAAATTGACCAGCCTAATAGAATTAAGTCTGGGTCAAGATCAAGTCATTTATGTGATCGATCAAGCTAAGACTTAATTAGGCTCAATGGTTAGAGTTTGGATTGTAGGCTAATCCAATTGGTTCTGGCTCAACAATTTGGTGTCTAAGGTAAGTTTGGCAGATATGACCGACTGATTTTTAATTGGGAGCTACTTGACTCGAATGCATTCTTGTCGAGTTAATGGCATATCCTTTCCACCGATCTCACTTACCTGGCCATGTTTGTTGACTCAGTTCTGATCTAAGGTGGTCAATAATCCGAGCTAACCCATGCCACTAGGTTAGTCATAATAGTTATGACTATGTTAAGTCTAGTTTAATGAGATCTAAATCAAAACTTCCTAAGAAAAGATTAAGTCTAAGGTCTTCCACCATTGTAGATGTGCAGGCCCTTCCCAGGGTTGATTGTTCTTGATTGGTTATAGTGGCTCACTTGCATCGAAAAGATGCAACCATGTCTATTAGGCATTGGATGCTACAGGCTGGAGGATAGATTGGGCTTAATATTCTGAATATGGTGAGAGACCCAATTAGGAATCCAGTCTATGCAAATGGCAGGTCTGACTTAACTAAGGAGTGGAATTATTATTATTAATTTATTATTTTTTACTTTTAAAAAATTTTATATTTTTTTTATTTTTATTTATTTATTTATTTTTAAAAATTTGAAGCAATCGTGCTACAATCCCAGATAATGACACCAAAAATTTGATGCTTGTCATCACAGCACTAAATATAAAATTAAACCTGATTCTACTATTTATTAGAATAGTAGTGAGTCGGATGTTGATTTTTTTAGAAATTATAGGCTGAGTTACTCTAATTTTAATTAATAAAATAAAATCTTAAATTAATTTTTAAAATAAAATTTTAAAAAAATTAATTAAAAAAATTAATTTAATTTTAGCAAATCAAAATAAAATAAAGCAAATATAATTAACCGAGGTTTTAGAATTAATTAAAGGTATTCTAGAATTTTGAATCCATCTTTAGCAGTATTGTGGTAATTTTTTTAATACAAGAATTTATATTTTAAAAATTTATTTATGACTATAACTTATTTTCTTAAAGCATGAATCGTATCTTCCGATCATGATCCATCTTAGTAGAATCATAAGCTATTCAATACTTAATTTTTAAAAATTCATAAGTTGACTTTTAATGATTCTCTCTAACATAAACTATTAAATTAAGTACGAACTATATCTTTCAATCACAATCCATCCTAATAAATATAATTTATTTAGACCTTAATCAATAGCAAGCATGTTAGAAAGATAAGACCTCATACATGGATAATAAAATTTAAAACTATATAGGAGAATATATTATTCATTATATAAAAAAATTAGAAAAGATAAAGAAAAAAATATAGTCCATACTAGAAGACTTCATCTACTTTTTCAAAGTTCAGCCCTTTAGCCATGCATGGTTGAGGTTCTACTCACTTTCGACATCTTTAAACTCCTTGGATGAAAAAAGTAGAAGAAAAAGAAAAGAAAAGAAAAAGAAAGAAGAAAAATGAAAAGAGAAGAGAGGAAAAACATGGGCTTGAAAGAGGACCAGAGGACCCCATTCCTTTGTTCTGTGGCATAGGGGGTCTTTTATAGAGGAAAAACAAGGTTCTAAGAGTTCTTCCCGAAGTCTTCTAAGAGTTTGGCATGGAATCCTCTTCCCTATGAAGCTTTTTGTCCATTGATTTGAGGTTAAACACCCCAAACCAACCCAAAAACCCGCTTCTTGGCACTCAATCAAAGTCCAAATTGATTCTAGCCATTCGATCTCCTCAGAGACCATCAAATAGTGCCAAAATAGTTATTGGAGAGGTCTAGACTTAGTTGACACCATTGGATCACGCCCAAGATTCACTACTACAAAAAGGTTATATGGCAGCGCATATTATGGCAGCGGTTTTCAAAATTGCTGTCATAGATTCTATGGCAGTGGTTTTTGTTAACCGCTGCTGGTCATATGAAATTGCTGTCATAGGTCGACCTATAGCAGTGGTTCATTATAACCATTGTCATAGGTCCGACTGCTGCTATAGCTCGAATCTATAGCAGCGGTTCATTGTAACCACTGCCATAGGTCGGATCTATAGCAGCGGTTAGTGAAACCACTGCCATAAGTTGGACCTATAGCAGCGGTTAGTAGGAACTGCTGTTATACGCTTATTTATGATAGTAGTTAATTATAATCGCTGCCATATATTTTTTTAAAAAATATTATATAATTTTAAAATTTAATGCCCATCTTCATCATTCATTATCTAAATAATTATCATTAGAGTGTAATCACAAAAGGTTGCCTCGATCTGATGGTCCTAGCTTCGTCGATTGGAAAAATTTGATTTTGACGACCACGAATGATGATGCGATGATCTGATAGATGGAGATCTTCGATTGATTTGAAAACCTACAACAATGATCTTGGTGATATTTGTAGCGTACTATCAAAGTTTTACTTTAATCGGATATCGTTATCTTGGTCAATTTAGTATAGATTAGTTTCGACCGTTAAATGATAAATGAGTGATCAAAGGACCAAACGGTGTTCAATTATGAGATAATTTTTTTTATAAATGATCTTGGCTACTACTTTAATTATTTTTTATTGTAGTGATTATAAAATTCAACTCATGAGATGAAAAATAATCTAAAACTCTACATCTCCTGATAACAATTCTAAAACTTCACTGGTTGTTATGCTCGTGCTTTTGCAATATCTGCTTAACATGAATAGTTTATACGAAAATGATTTAAATTTTACTATCATCATCATATAAAATATTTAAAATTATAACAAAGATCATTTAACTAAAAAATTATCTCATAACGGAATGTCGTTTAACTCTTTGATCGCTTGTTTCTAATTTAACGGTCGAAATCATTACATACTAAATTGACCATGATAACGATATTCAATTGAAGAAAAACTTTGATAGTATGCTACAAATATCATTAGGATCATCATTGCAGATTTTTAGATCCATCGGAGGTCTCCATCTATCAAATCATCGCATCGTCATTCGTGATCATCGAAATCAAATTTTTCTAATTGATGAAGCTAGGGCCATCGGATCGAGACAATCTTTTGCAACGACAGTCTAATGATAATTATTTAGATAATGAATGATGAGATGGACATTAAATTTTAAAATTATATAATATTTAAAAAAAATTATTTTCAACTACGGTAATTTATCAAAACTACACTATAGGATCAAAGCAGTGGTTATAACAATGCTGCATACTGACTTATCGCGCAAGCTAATTTTGGATAACCACTATCATGTTAGTTAAAAATTCTCAATTTTTTTCTACTTTCCTTCTCCTGCATGCTTGATCTCTCTCTCCTATCTCCTCCTCCTCTCCATGGTTCGTTGAGTTGT
>QRFJ01001354.1:60401-98477 GCA_006176705.1 Cocos nucifera
AATCCTTATAATTTGATTCGATCAGTCTATTGGGTGTCTAGGATTCGTTGCTAGTGGATTGGATGCAGACTTTTTCTGTAGAGAGTCAAAGTTTCTAGTTAGATATTGTAATTAAGACTTAATCAATTTATTTAGGGATTTATTTTAAATAAATTAGCTTTCACTATTTTCTTGGATCCCTACATTCCCTCTGTAGAGATGCAAAAATCTTCATGATTATGATTTCTAATGGTGGTGCCGCGTTCCACCGACTTACTCATCACCTCACCTAACAGTTATTGGTGATGGGTTAGTCAATGGATGACAACTCTTGTTCAATGATTCTCTAATCATGTGCACCCCAAACTGATCTTCTAATTCATAATCTTCACCATTGTTGATAATATTGAAAAAATAATAACTAAAAAATATTTATACTAACACCACATAAGCTGTTTAGGGGAGTAGAGACCTAACTATAAAACCTAATAAGTAAAAGCTTTCTACTTTTGATTGGACATCTTTCTTTGTTTGCATTACATATTCATAAAGTACTTTAAGGGCATAACGCATTAACTAAGATAAGATGAGAATTTGATCATCCTTTCTTAGTCTATAAATTACTTTCTTGCATATCCATAATGCATTAACTAAGATAAGGTGAGAATTTGATCATCCTTAGTTTATAAATTACTTCCTTACATATGCATAACCTAGACCTTAATTTAAAATTAATTAGACATTGGCCTTAGGATATTCGAGCTCAATAGGATAAGAAAGCCCTAGAGTTGGATCGAATTTGGAATGGTTAATTGCTTAGTATCTAAGGCAAGTGGTTTAAGATGGTTTTCTATTGGTTCCATTGTTTGATCTGACCAATTCAGCTGATATCTAAGAAAAGCAACAAGCAGAAAACTTTTCACATCTTATACTTACGTGATCGAGTCAGTTAGTTAGTCTTGGATTTGGAGTGCTTAAAGATGACCTTGGTAGTTAGGAGCTATCTAGATCCAGATTAACCCTAGGATAAAAAGTTCATTCTTATTTTATTTAATTATAATTAACACCAAATATTAACTAATTCTTCACATCTATCGTTCTTAGATCTAGGATCTTTTAAGCTCTTATTTTTAGAATTCTCTCTCTTCATCTCTCTTTTTATTTTTTAAAATAAAATAAATAATAATTAGAAGAGGATTGCTCTAATCTAGAATTCTTAATTGCATATCTAAATAATTAGAACAATCCAAGATGGATCTTGATAGTAGATTAGATGAGCTGCCCCATAAAATAAATTGTCTAACAGTCATTAGACACTCTTCTTATCCATCTTTTCTTCATACACAATAAGTTTGTGCCATATATTTGAGCTCCACTCACTTTGTGAGTGAATGCCTAGTCGCATACCAATTTTTTGAGTTTATGTATTAGCAAGTTCATCAAGATCAAACCCAAATGACATATAAACTAAGAAATAATCTATACTTTAATGTCTATAATTCAAACTAGGAGGTTGAACCAATTTTTTTTGTGACAATCACAATCAGTGGTTATCCCGATGATACAAGGACCTACATTCATGGATGCACCTTATGATGATATGCCCTATCCACAATATCAATCTTCTTCAGCTAATGATGACCCAATTTTTGAAGAGAGGCTTCAGCAAGCAATAAATAGGTTAAAACTCATCAATCAGATATGCCAATAGACCCTTCACTCCTATATGCAAAACTTAAAAAAATTAGAGAAGCCAGTGCTCACATTCAATCGATAGGAGGAAAGAGAGTTGCCTAGTTAGCCCAAGAGTGATCCGACAGGAGATCATATCTGGCTAGAAATTTTAATGTCCTAGAAATTTTTTCTGAACAATCAATTATAACTCTCGAAAATGAAATCATCATAGAACAATCTTGCATAACCAAAAAGACCACCTTGGACTATTTGGCTTAGGCAGAAACATATAGTGAAGAATCAGAATGGTGGGATGAATCGATTCCATCACCCTACTTATCTACAGACACATTCCCAAGTGTCCTAGAATCACCAATTTCTTTTAGTGGGAAGGAAGGACAAAGTGATGAGATGATGGAATTAATAGAGACTTTCCAAGAATAATAAATGAATAATATGCTAGAGGAAGTTATACCTATAATTTTTTTCTAGGATTCGTTAAATCCTTGTTTGGCTTATTTCAGAGTGGATGATTTTGATGAAGATGGATATATTATAGAAGTAAATGACCAAGTAGATATACCTTATCTGTAACATTCCGAACTAGCAAAATACTAAATTAAAAGATTTGTATTCATGTATGTATGGCATAGTAATTTATTTATGGTATATTTGAGCATAAATTATGGTTATTTATCATTGTAAGTTCTGAAAATTTTTTAAGTCTGAAAACTAGTACCTATATGGAGGGCTATATAAAATATATATTTTCTTAAAACCAAAATTGGTGGTAATTGATCATTAGGTGTTACTGAGTTATAAAATAATTTTTGATAAATTTTGAGATCCTTTAATCTATTCATTGAAAGAAAATTTTAAAAATTCTCCGTTTAGAAAAATTTGAACTAGAATTCAAGTTTTGATATCTTATTCTTAAAAATTTTAATTTTTTTGATATTTTTATTGATTTGAAATAGAGAGATATTTTCTTGCTTATATTTATATTTTAAAGTTAATGAAGAGTAAAATCATTAACTTAAAATAAATAAACATAAATATGAAGAGTAATAAACAAGCCACTTAGAATGAGTAAAGCTTTGAAGAGGGCATGAAAATAAAGTTTCTATCAAAACCCATGGGAAGGGGTCGACACTTCTCCAAGAAGTGTTGACACTATCTTAGAAAAGTAGAGAGGATGATTTCAGAAAGTTTTGTGGTGGCACTAAAAGAGGTCGACCTATCGTTGGAAGGTGTCGATACTTTTATATGAGGGGCCGACCCAAAGGTTGACCTATTCTGAGAAGGAACGACCTGGGAGATGACCTGTATGCGGGTATCGATACATATTTCAAAGGTGTCGACTTCAATGACGAAAATTTTTGAAAGTAGATTTAATCAAGAGAATTTGAATTTATATTTTTGAAATAAACTTTTATGAGATGAATGAGCAGCTTGAAGACATTAATAAAGAGTTAGAAATTCATCTGAACAACACCTGTTAAGTAAGGATGTTGACCTAAAGATTGATTTTGATGATGATAAAGAGTTTTGAGTATAAATTATAAAGCCCAATGATATTTATGAGGATGTGCAGTTTCAAAATTTTAATTGCTCATAATTTTTTCAAGTATTTTCTGATATGTTAATGAGGATAAAATTAAGTCAAGAAGGCAAGTCTAGCCTACAAATCAAATTGAAGAAGAAAGGATCACAAACTATCTTAGGCACGCATGGCACGCAAATTAGGCCGACCTAGTCTAGAACTGAGCCGATCTAGTCTCAGTGAAAGCAAAAGATAGAAAGGATAGAAAGTAGAATTTTTCATGATTTAGAAAACTAAGCCAATTCAGTTTTCAACTATGTCGATCTAGTGACAACTAGGCCAATCCAATCAGAAAAGTAGCCATCCCAGTCTTAGAAAATAGAAGATGATAGAAATAGATATTTTGAAATCTCTGAGACTGAGCCAATCTAGCTAAAAATTGAGCCAACCAAATTTAAACTGAGCTGACCTAGTTAAAAACTGAGCCGGCCCAATGCCTATAATGACTAGTTTTTAGTTTCATAACCTTTTCACTCCACATGTCTCCCAACGGCTACTTTCGATCTTCCAATGGCTAGATCACTTCCAGAAGTCTATGTTAGTGACTTGCAATGATAAAAATATTAGAAAATATGTTCCAAAACCAATCATCAGCCTATTAATAGTTATGCTGCATTATATCTATAATTGATTCATTAATAAATAAAATATTTTTTTGATATTTTTTATCATAAAATATTCATCTTCTAATGAACTTCATTATTGTGATGAAGTTCTTAAGACTATTTAGCTTTGATAAAAAGAGGATTTATCAATTAGTCTTTAAAATTATTCACGACCAGATGATAAGCTGTTAATTAGGATGATAGCTTCTATCGAGCATAGGTTACTGTGTGCCATATAGGTTGATTGTCCTCTTAACCAAGAAGGTGGAGATACTAGCATAGCATATAGATGAGATGTATGGATACATCGTTACTGAACATGACCACTTTAGAGTATTCTGCTATCAAGAATGTCTTTGATGGGATATAGGTATAAGTATCCCCTAGACCTGAGATCACCTTAGTGACTTGCAAGCAACTCACTATGCTTTGATACTGGACTAACTAAATTTCTAATTTAGTAATGAAAGACTTCTAGGCATGTTAAGTACTTGCAAAGTCAGAGTGTGATTAAGATGGGATTGAGCACTCCAAGAGTTGGAGAAGAATGTATCACCGTATTTTAATATAGCAAAAACCTTGGTCGGGATAATTCATCAGATGGATTTGATATTTTGAAATACAATGTGGACAACCTAATCAGAGTTGACAGTTGAACTCTAAGGTGTTCTGCAAGTATTTTGGTCAAGAGGATGAATTATATAAAAACTATATCCGTATGGATTCTAAGGATATTGTTCTACTTATTCGACCTATCCGATCGTCGGGTACCATTGTTAGATAGTTACTTTGATTGGTACAAGAATCTATTATTATGCTACTAGATTAGATTTGGACTAATTAAGTCATACATATTAAAGCTCATGATTTGATCAGCTGGTTGATCAATGATTAAGAATTATTTTAGAGTTAAACGATCAATACGATTGATGTTTAACTTAATACAAGTATTGTAGGAGGATCGATTAGCAATTAGATTGCTAATTGGCTTAATTTAATTAAGCCAGAGGGTTGAGATTAAGTTTAATTAAATATAATTTAATTAGATTTAGTTTGCTTGATTGGATCAAGTCTAATTGGCTTATTGGATAAGCCAAGTGCAAGGAAAAACTAGTCCTAGTTTAACTAGGACTTAGGTCAACTCAATTTCCTAATTTGATTAAAAAATTAAATTAAAATTAAATTTAATTTAATTAAGTCATTAATTAGGTTAGGGTCTAATTTAATTTGGTTGATTTGGCTTTGATTTAATTTGGTTTGAGAAACCACTTTGACCAAGTCAGATGGAATCCTAGTATGACTAGGATTCCACCTTGCGCCACCTTAGCTCCCTATGCCCCATGCCCTCTTTCTCTCTTAATTTGTGTGACAAAAACTTCTCTCCCAGGTCTTCTCATGCACTCCATCCTTTCCTCTTTTTCTCATATGGAAATTAGGTAGTGGACCAAGCCAAAGAAAGGAATTGGTTTTGGTTTCAAATCCTATGAGATAGTATTTTGAAAAACCAAGATTTCTCCTCCCATGTGCGTCGTCCTCCTTCCTATTTTTTCTTTGTTTTTCATGGTATAAAGAAGAAGGTTTTGGGCAATTTTCTCAGATGGTCCATGCCTAAAATTTTGGAGAGGGCGCCCAAGAGTTGAGCGCCCCTTGTCTTGCCCAAATTGGACATTTCTTGTCTAGTTTTTGACCTAGATAAGGACTCCTCTTTTCTTGTATATTTAGGATGAATTTTGGGATGATATTTTATGAGGTTATAGATCATTGAGAGAGCTTTGGGGTGTGTGAAAATCAGAGAGAGTGAGTCCTTGGGCATTGGGATTTCATAGGCACCAAGCTAAGTGTCTAGGTGAGAGCAAAAAGAAGAAGAAGAGAGTCTTCTTCTAGGATTGTTGTGTTCACCTCTTTCCTTCCTCCTTCTTTGAGTTTTCTAAGAGTGTCTTATATTTGAAACCTCCTCTCCTCTTTTTTCTCTTTGAAAGAGTCTAAATCCAAAAGAAGGAGGCATCTAATCGATAGTCAAAGAAGGATCCACATAGTACTAGCATACTGTGCTGATTCCTGCATCAGGACTTCAGATCATGATTCATGGGTGTGTATGGATGACTCTTATAGGCTGAATGCATGTGTAGCTCACAACTTCATCCTCAAGCCTGGATCAGCAAGCTAGAGTATCTAACTTGCACTGGTAATAGATTTGATCTATTATTTCCATACCTGCATTAGATGTAGTGTATATACATGTTGATGAGATTAATATATTTTAGTTTCTTCATTATATTTTAATTTTTGATTTAATGACATATCATAATCATGTAATAGATCACTAGATTTAGAGTATTTTTAGATATTTAAAATTAATTTTAATTAATTTTAGTCTTTCGCTGTCTGATCTTGAAAAAGTTTCGAGATCTAGTCCTGTAACCCTAGATCTAGTTCCTTCAATTGGTATCAAAGCCAGATTGATTATTATATGATTATGTATGCATGTCTAGATTATTTTTAGATTATATCTAATTTATAATCTTATTATTAAAATTAAAATTAAAAATTTTGATCACATGAACTGCTATAAGGTTGTCCAACTGTAAGGTTTATCCCTTGTAGTGGAGAGATTGTCCTAGTTCGTGTTGATCTGCTTCTTATCATAAATTTATCAGATATGATCTAATTTTATTTATGATTTATTAAATTTAAAATAGTTTTAGATATAAAAATAAAAATTTTAAATTTTATGGACTGCTATAAAATTATCCTGCTGTAAGGTTTATCCCTTATAGTGGAAAGATTATCCTAGTACATGCAGATCTAAAATATTGATCATAAAATTTTAGATTAGATCTAAGAAATTTTATGATCTGATTAAAAATATTTTAGTCTAATTTTAATCATCATAAATATGTTAAATTTGATCTAAGATAATTTATGATTGATTATAGTTGAAACTATTTCAATTACATGAACCTATTTAAATTAGATCTAAAATAGTTTCATGCTTATCTTACTTGCATATTGATTATGAATCAAATATGCAACATGGTTGATAGAATCATATTATAAAAATATTTTATAAATATAAAAATTACTTTTAAAAAGTCGAACCCTAACTCTCAGCCTAAAACTTAATTAAGAATTAAAAAGTTATTTAATTAGGATCTAGGATTGTGAATTGAAGATCCTAAGACACAAATCATAACACATTGGGTTAAATGGATTAGTGGAGATTAGATCCATTAATTAGATTAGACCTAGAGTTAGATTAAAGAATGGACTTAATTAGAGAATTGACTAAATCTAATCAATTATTGTCCTAGATTAGGTCAAGGATTCTTTAGATCAATTACAATAGATATAGTTGGTCAAGTCCATATCTTTAACGAGACCCAAGATGAACTTGATTCTTGGCTACACGATCTAGCACCAACTGTTAGGTTGGTCTAATCAAGACTAATTAAATGAGTTGGTGTCTAAGATAAACTAGATTGGTGGTCTTTAATTGGCAGACTGCTTATCTGGCCATTTCTGATGGTGTCTAAGACAAGCTTTGTCAGACCCTCCCACTGATCGAACTTACCTGGTCTCTTGGTGAAATTATATTTTGATCAAATCACTTGACTATTCGAGCTGATCAATGTCAGCTAGGTAAATAAGTGTAACTGATTTAGGTGCTCCTAGACCTACCTACTAATGGTCTCCTTTAAGCTGACTTGGTGAAGTCAGTGGGAGGATCATGACAAGCTAGTTCATCTGACCTTTCCTCATCTTCAAATTAAATTCTCTAAAATTATTAGGTCCCTAAAATGAAATAGTTATTATGATAACTAGATCATAGCCTCCCATTAAGTAGGTGATAATGGGTCCATTAGTTGAATAATCATTGGAGGCCCAAAGGCCTGGTGTTTATCGGCTAATGGAATTATCATTCATCAGATGATTTCTTGGTTGCATCTTTCTAAATGGTGGTTAGGTTAGCCAACCAAAGTTGGGTCTAATCATTCATTGGTTAGATGGGCCAAGTATGGTCATGTTAATGGTTGGACCTAATTGGACCTTTTCAGTGGAGGCCAAAGCCTACTGGTTAGGGACTGGGACAAAAATTTAATTACTAGAAATTGTTTGAAAAAATAATTAGTTATGAACATACCCTTTGTTGGGGATAAATCCACACCTATCAACGTTCAGCTAAGATTTCGGTCAAATCCCCAACACCTGCTTATCTAGTTTGGCCGAACTTCTTTTGGATACTTTTTAATAATTGGGTTCCTCCAACAGGCGAACTCCCCTAGCAGCCAAACTCCTCCTGGATTCTTCCAATAGGCAAACTCCTTCTGGATTCTTTTCAAAAGTTGGGTTCCTCCATCAGGAGAATTCTTCTTCGGATCTCTCCTTCAGAAGAGCTACGCACAGATCTCTCCAGTAGATCTATTTTCTGATTCTAGAAGAGTCTCCTCTCTTACATAAATTTGGCCTTCGACATGGCATGAACTGACCCACACTCAGACTACCTTGGAGGAGTCCGAACTCCTCTAGAATTGATATAGCTCAAAGGTCATCACCAACCAATGCCTACTCCTCCAAACTTTGACTATCAAATCTCAAGCGGACTAGGCATCTCACGACAACAGACACTATCCTCTATAATAAACTCCACGTAGCCTCGAGCGGCCTACTATCCGATGGTTATGGTTGTTACCATTAGTTTGTTACAAGCTCCATCTATAAAAGGGACCCTCCAGATATATTTTCTTCAGGCTCTCTTCTCCTTCCCAAAATTTTACTAAATTCTTTCTCAAGCACTCCATTTTTATTGGCCAAAAGAGCTGACTTGATCGTCAGAGGGTCTTGCTGGAGCCACCCCCCCGGGCTCTGGATAAGGCTTGTTTTGTAGGTCACCGATGGTGATCTCTTCTTCTCCGACTTTGACATTTCTCCGACGATGATTAGATTTTGCACCAACTGGACTAATGCTAGAGGAAGAATCCTCTATTCCTGAGGTTTTCTTATTCTTAAAGGAGTACTCAACAGCGATCTCTTTTCTTCATCTCTAGAGTTCTTTTTGGAAAAAATGCTTCCCAGGAAAGCTTCAATGTCAATGATCTCTGCAGTTAGATCCCATCCAGATCTATCCACTCCCACTTTAGCTTTGGCAACTCAAGCTCCGCCTGTGACCATGGTGAATGTGGAGCAGTTCAACCTATTAGTCCAGTAGGTTCATGGTCTTATGGAGGCGGTGTAGGCCATGCAGCAGCAGGCTCCGACATCGATTCAGTCGGAGTAGGCTTCTTCAAAGCCCCATGATCTAATCTGAGGATGGCCGACTTGGGCTAGCCAATCGGTGATCTTCGAAAAGCAGAAGCAAAGAGCCGAGAGCCCCTACTCTGATCATGACTCTACCCCTGGGGGAACTTTGCCCCTGTTTAGTCAAAAGACCTTAGAAATCCATGATCAAGAGGATCTAGATCGAAAACTACAAGATATGAACCGACAAATCGAGGAACTCCACCATGCTCCATCCTCTCATGGTAGTGATATCTGCACCGATCCTCCTTTCTCTTAGTGCATCATGCAGGAATCGATCCCATCGAACTTCAAGCTCCCTCAATTCAAGAGCTACGATGGGACCTTCAATCCAGTTGATCATCTGGAGGCCTTCCAGATAATGATGCTGCTCCATGGCACACTAGACGCTATTCTCTATCGAGCCTTCTCATCCATCCTAAAGGAAGTTGCCAGGAGCTAGTACTCGACCCTCAAGCCAAACACCATCTTCTCTTTTGATCAAATGTGTTACTAGTTTGCGGCTCATTTTGTTAGTAGCCGACGTCCTAGGCAGGGCTCGAAATCCCTCATCAACATCAAGCGATAGGAGGGAGAATCCATCTGAGCTTTTGTTAATCGATTCAATGCTGCTGCACTAGAGATCCAAAACCAGGACCAATTTGTTGCGATGGCCGTGCTAAAGGATGGCCTTCAGAAGAACAATCTGCTGCTCTTCCTGGATAAGAAGTACCCTAAAAATTTTGCTGATATGTTGGCTCAGGCTGAAGGGTATGCTCGAGCAGAAGAGGCCTTCAAGGCCAAAGATAATGAAGCCACTGGAGAGTGGGGAATCGATGAGCCGGACAGGTCCACTGAGAAAGAAAAGTCAAGTGAAGCTCAGCTGCACTCCCAAACTTCCCTTGGGTGTAGGCGAGCCTGAACTCCTCCGGAGCTCGTAAGCAGGGAAGCCCTGATAGAAGGGCGCAGTGGGGTTCTCCCCTCTGAAGATTCTATAATTATGCCCCCCTCAATGCTCCAAAAATGCAAGTACTGATGGAGATTAAGGAGCAACTACCAAGGCCTGAAAGGATGTGCTCCCATCTTGGCAGATGCAATCCAAACAAATTCTGCCTCTATCATCATGACCATGATCATGATACTAAAGAATATTTTTAGCTCTAAGATGAGATTGAGGAGCTTATCAGGTGAGGTAGACTCGGTCGATTCCTACGGCATCGATCTGAAGGATGGAAAGATCGACCAAGGGTATTATCGCAACTAAAATCACAAAGGGAGGAGCAACAGGCAGATCGACCACCCTTTGGCATCATCAACACCATCTCTGGGGGACTTCGGTGAGGGTAGGCTAGTGGGCCTACCAAGCTCGAAAAGAGATGGAGAACTGAAGAGCCCATCATGTTCATCAATGAGGATGCCCAAGGAGTCCAGTTCTCGCATAATGATATGGTTGTAATCTCTTTAAACATTTCTGACTATGATGTGTGCCGCATTTTGGTAGATAATGAAAGCTCTGCTGATGTTTTATTTTATGATGTTTTCTCAAAAATGTCCTTACTCAATAACCACTTGGAACCTATGAACTTTCCATTGGTAGGCTTCATTAGCGATGCCGTGCTAGTTGAGGGCATAATAACCTTAGCTGTATTGCAGGACAATGCCCAAAGCTGGTTAAGGCATAGGTTGATTTTTTAGTCGTAAAGGCTCCATCTACCTACAATACTATTCTCGGCCGACCTGGTTTGAATGCGCTCTAAGCAGTGGTGTCAACTTATTATCTAAAGATGAAATTTCCAATGAGCTGTAAGATGCTGTTACTCTATTGCCCTATAGAAAAACATCTAGCCTGACTTTTATCCTATTGATGGGTTGGATGTCCGTGATGATGTTACCGAGGAGCAGGATGAGCCTATGGAAGATCTCGTATCTATGCCCTTAAACGATGGGAGTGTGGAGCACACTGTGTAGATCGGCTCCAACTTGGGAGATGAGGTTCGGGAGTGACTCATCACCTTCCCCAGAAAGAACACGGACATCTTCACCTGGGTCCCAATGGATATGCCAGGAATTAATGCCGAGGTCATGGAACATTGGCTGGTGTTGATCCTAAGTATCGGCTAGTAAAAGAGAAGATGCACAACCACATCTCGAAGAGGCAGAAAGCAATTGTAGAATAAGTAGGCAAACTCCTCAAAGATGGATTCATCCAAAAAGTTAACTATTCGAGCTGGATCTCAAACCTAATTCTCATCAAAAAGACAAACGATAAGTGGAGGATGTGTATAAACTTTAAAAAGCTGAATAAAGCCTGCCCAAAAGATATCTATCCTCTACCCAGGATTGATCAATTGGTAGATGCAACCTTGGGCCATGAGCTCCTCACCTTCATGGATGCTTTTTTCGACTATTACTAAATACGGATGGTGCCGGAGGATGAAAAGAAAACTGCTTTTATTACTGATCATGGTCTTTATTGTTACAGGGTTATGCCTTTTGGACTAAAATCTGTAGGAGCAACATACCAGCGCCTGATCAACAAGATCTTCAAGAAGCAGATCGGCTACAACATGAACGTGTATATGGATGACATGCTCGTCAAAAGTCGAGCTTCAATAAACCACATCGCCAACCTCAAAGAGACCTTCAGTGCACTCAAGAAGTACAAGGTGAAGCTGAACCCGACCAAATGCACATTTGATGTGACCTCAAAAAAGTTTCTAGAATTTATGGTGTCAAGACGCGGGATTGAAGCAAATTTAGAGAAAATTTGAGCTATTCAGGAGATGACTGCTCCAAAAATAATCAAAGAAGTTCAGCATCTAACTAAAAAGGTGGCATCTCTAAATCACTCCATCTTGAGATCGGTCGAGCGATGCATGCCCTTCTTCCAAGTTTTTAAGGAACCAAAAAACTTCTACCAGATGATGGAGTGCCAACGGACTTTTAAGGAGCTCAAAAACTACCTCAGCTTACCCCCATTGCTAGCAAAGTCTGAACCCAGAGAAGAATTATTTTTGTACCTAGCAGTCTCTCCAATGGTCTTGGCAGCAGTCCTGATCAAGGAGGAAGCGAAGATGCAGTGACTAGTCTACTACGTAAGTCGGATCCTGAGGGATGCAGAGATCAGGTACTCTAAGTTAGAAAAATTGACTTACTCTATTCTAATTGCTGTCAGAAGACTCCAACCTTACTTTTAGGGCACACCATAATGGTCCTCATGGATCAACCAATAAAAGCAATCCTTCATCAAACGGATGCTTTCGAAAGAATTGCAAAATGAACAATTGAGCTCATGGAGTTTGACATCAATTATCAACTCCGGCCATTGATAAAAGCTCAGATATTGATAGATTTTATAGTAGAATATATCATTCTAGATGAAGCCGAGTTTGAACAGAATGAGACTGATATCTCATGGTTGCAACTAAGCCTCTCCGAAGAGAGTACCAACCTTTTCAAAGATTTTTAGGCCCTGTACATGGATGGTTCGTCCAACACTACTAGGGCAGGCATGGGGTTGGTTTTAGTCAACCCCGAGGGAGTCCTCGTCGAAGATGTGCTGCATCTTAAATTTCTTGCAACTAATAATGGGGCCGAATATGAAGCTCTAATCATCAAATTAAAAATAGCAAGAGAGTTAAAAGTAGATCGACTTCAAGTCTACAGTAATTTCTAATTAATGGTCGGCCAAGTTAGTAGTAACTATGAATCATGGGAGGAAAGTATGATAAAATACCTCGAGAAAGTAAAAAATTTGACTCCAACCTTTGATAGTTTTGGCATTCAACAGATTCCAAGGGCAGAAAATACAAGAGCCGACCTCCTCTCTAAATTGGCCACTTTAGCCCCAGCCGAACTGTCTAAAGAAGTTGAAACTCTAAAATGCCCAGGATCAGAGGAATCATAGCTTGTTATGTAGATGGAGCATGAGCCGAGCTAGATTGACCCGTTAGTTACCTACCTCAAAGAGGAAGTTCTTTTTCATAATCTAAAAGAAGCTCGAAAACTCAGAAATCAAGCCTCTAGGTACATTTTGTATGAGGGTAAGTTGTATAAAAGATCATATTCGCTATCGTTTTTAAGATATCTCCGACCTTCAGAGGCCGACTTCACATTATAGGAAGTGCACGAGGAAATTTGTGGAAGTAATGTTGGAGCCAGATCTCTGTCACAAAGACTACTTCAATAAGGGTACTATTAGCCTATCTTGTACTACGACTCCATAAAGTATGTCAAAAAATATAACCGTTGTTAGAGAAATGCAAACATACAAAGCCAGCCGGCCTCCGAGCTTACTCCATTAAGCGCACCTTGGCCATTTGCGCAGTGGGGAATGGATGTACTTGGTCTTTTTTCAATGGCATCCGAACAACGAAAGTTCCTCCTGGTTGCGATCGACTACTTCACCAAATGGATCGAAGCCAAACCACTAGCAAAAATTACTAAGGCCAAGGTAAAGAACTTCATTTGGAAGTCAATCATCTATCGGTTTGGTCTGTCCCAAACTCTCATAATAGAAAACAAATGATAGTTTGCTGGGATGAGGCTCACTGAGTTCTGCGAAGATCTAAACATCTTCCAATACTTCATGTTAGTGGCCCATCCACAGGCAAATGGTGTAGCAGAGGTGACCAATAGAATTTTACTATAGGGCATCAAGGTAAGGCTTGAAAGAGCAAGGGAGACTTGGGCGAATGAACTCTACCACGTTCTTTGGGCATACCGAACTACTCGTAGGCCACCAACTAGGGAACACCATTCGCACTAGCCTTTGGGATAGAGGCAGTCATCCCGATCGAGCTTAAACTTCCATCAGCATAGATCATGGCCTTCAATGAGTATCGTAACTCATAGGACCTCAGGGTCAATCTCAATCTATTGGAAGAAAAGAGAGAAGATGCCCAAGTTCGGATGGCAGCCTACAGACGAAGAGTAGCTAGATACTATAACTCTAGAGTAAAAAGTAAAGCATTCAGAGTGGAAGACTTGGTGCTCCGATGAGCATCGGTTTTGAAGCCGTAGGAGCAAGGAAAGCTTGCCCTGAATTGGGAAGGTCCGTATAAAGTGGAGGAGGTCATCCGGCCTGAAACTTATTGCTTGAAGAAGCTTGGAGGGGCGACACTCCCATGGCCTTGGAATTCAAAAAACTTAAGATTGTACTACCAGTAACTTTCCTTCAATAAATTTTTCTATTTTAACATCATTACTTCTTGGTACAAAGATTGTGTAATGACAACTCTAAAATAACCAAAAATAGCCTATTAGGAATAGAAGGAGAATCTCATCCTAATATGAGCAAGGTCGAAGCCCTTATTGAACTAAGACGAAATGAGGGGAGAGGTCCTACCAACGGCCCTAATATGTCCCTATAATCCATTAGAAATAGGAGGAGAACCTTATCCTAATGTGAGCAAGGTCGAAGACCTCATTGAACTAAGACGAGATGAGGAAAAAGGCCCTACCAATGGTCCTAATGTACCCCCTACAGTCCACTAGGAATAGAAGGAGAACCTCGTCCTAACGTGAGCAAGATCGAAGGTCTCGTTGAACTAAGATGAGATGAGGGGAGAGACCCTACCAATGGTCCTAATGTGCCCCTACAGTCCATTAAGAATAGGAGGAGAACCTGATCCTAACGTGAGCAAGGTTGAAAGCCTTATTGAACTAAGACGAGATGAGGGAAGAGGCCCTGCTGACGGTCCTAATGTACCCCTACGGTCCATTAGGAATAGGAGAAGACCTCGTCCTAACATGAGCAAGATCGAAGGCCTCGTTAAGCTAAGATGAGAACCTGCCAATGAATCTGATGAACCTCTACGATCATACAAGGGGTGGAAGGTCAAGGCCCTACTAATGATTGATGAGCACATTTCCCTACGATCGCACCAAACGCCAAAGTAAAAATCCCATCCTAATCCATGGAATGAACCCCTGACCCAACATCCACGACAAGAATCTTGTTAGAAATGAAAGAAAAATGAGACATCCAGAATCGAATCTGCAAGAGATGACAATGAAAAAGGTACTATTTTATTATGAAGGTAAGTTCGTTACAAGTAAAAGTTAATAAGATCAATTATAATAGGCACACTATAAGCAAGATAGAGGTCGACAAAGGCTGACTGTGCAAAAAAGCAAATGCATTACAGACAAGATAAAGATCGGTGAAATCAATTATAAAAAAAGAAAAGAGGTGAAGTCCTAAAGCGATTTGAGCTCTTCAGACTTTGGGCTATCAGCTCTAGCCATCACCAAAGCTTCCTTTAGTTTGAAAATTTCCTCCTCTAGCTGCTCCTTCTTGTATAGATTGTCGATATACATCCTGTTGGAGTATTCAAATTTGGCCTTGAGCTCTTGCCATTGCTTCCTCAAAACCTTAGATTCAGCTTCAGCATCCTTGACGGCTTGATGCTCCCAGGCCAACTGGAGCTTCAATTGTTGAACTTCAGTTTTCTCCACCCTAATAGTCTTCGAGAGTTCACTGACAGTCCTCCTCAGAAAGACAAGCTCCTCAGGTTTGCCGCTTGATCCAGCCTACTGAACGCTATGAAACTTCTTTCAAAACTAGGTCGCCTCATCCCTGACATCCTTTAGCTTGCCTTCAAGCCTGGATATCCTTTCTGCCTAGGTCGTCAGGTAATTATTGTGTCGATCTTTAGCATCCTGCAGCTGCTTTTGAAGCTGGGAGAACTTCTTCGATCAGTTCTAGTCCTCCCGAGCTTCATCGGTGGACCATGGTGAACTCCCTTCTAAGAGAGGAATCTTCTCTTCCACCTTCTTGAGATCAACTTCTAGAGAGCCGATCTTCACTGTGAGTGCGCAAGACTTGTTGCTCGTGCTCTTCCAAAGTTCGATGAGCTCCTTCTCAAAATGTCCTTTCTGAATGCTGAAGCTCGCTACGTCCTTCATATGTAAACTTCGGAGGCAAGTGACTTTCTTAGTCACCTCCATAGCATTTTTTTTAGAGATCTAAAGGTCAGCCTTAACTCTCTTTAATCTTCTTCTCAATTGGTGGACCTCCTTCTTCAAACCCTTTTTCAAAGGCTTGAATGAAACGTCCTGAGGTAAGGGGTCAGCATTGATCGGAGAAAGGAGGTCATGGCCCTGATCGATAGAGATGTTCTGAATCACATACAATGCAAAGTGTAAAAAAAAAAGAAAGATTTGTTCTCATTACTTGAAATATGTTTGGTACACTGAAAAAAAATAGAGAGAGAAAAAAGAGGGTACATAGATGTCAAAAGTTTAGACCTCGGGCAGCTCGCCCACTTGAGAGGTCAGAACATTCTCGATCGGCTTCGACCCTTGGGCAGGTTCGGACACTGCACCTGCGAATTCATGAGCAACCTCGGCATCGGTGCATGAAGGACAGGCTCTATCCTCTGGCTCTTCTAGGAGGAGATTCAGATCGATATTGGGGAAATTCTTGGTGACTCACCCCATGCAGACTTGAAATCCTTTCAAGAAGGCTTTCTGGGCAAAGTCTATTTTGATGTCCTCCATATCCTTGGTGGACTTGAAGTTCTGCATGGCCCTTTCCATGGCGGTACTAACCTTCTCTTGCGCCTTTCTTTTTTCCTCCTTTTCCAAGGCTAGCTTGGCTCTCAACTTTGCCATCTCACCACGCTCCTCTCTTAATTCATTCTAAAGGCATTCGACTTCAGACGAATGGGTCTCCGAGGTGACCTTTAGAATGTCGGCCTTGACCTGGGCCTTCTCGACTTTTGCATGAGCTTCTTCCAAGGCTGTAGAAGCTTCGGTCCAATTTTGGCTTGCTGCTTCGAAGTGGGCAAAAAGGTAGTGTCCCAGCTACAAAACACATAAGAAATCAAAATCATAAAAGATCTCAGTTCCAAAGCTTAATGGGCATGAAGTCAAAGTCAGAAGGAACCACTTACCTCCAAAAAGATAGCAAATGATTCATCAAACCTCTTAACATTGTCCTTCTGGTAAATCCTTTCGATGATGTGGGGAAGGACGCTCCCCTCCCTTAGTGCTTGGACGATCTATCAGTTGTCCAGGGAACCCTGCTCTTGGCCAAGGTCCTCTCCTTCGGAGCTCTTAGCCTTCCGTCTGACCTTCTTGTCGATGGCCCTCTTCTTCTTCTTCTCCATAGCTCCCTCTTGTCAAACTGGAGCAAGAGGGATGGCCTCATCAGATGGGGCCAGGCTCGGCATGGTAGTGGCGGATTCAAGGGCTAGTTCAAGCCAAATCAGCATGGCCCGGCTTGACTCTCCAATTCGGGCCTTCTTCTGTGGTTCGTCGAAAGAACCTCCCTTCCTTTTATGGGTCCGAACCTCCTTCGTCAAATGGTTCCATTCCTCGGAGGTCATTTTTGTAAAGACAAAGTTAAAAGATCAAAAAAATAAATATCATCCAGCCGGCTGAATATCACAAACTACCTATCAGGTCAAAAGGATTGAGGCCAAAATTGAACAAGATTTGCTCATCTAGGAGTCTAGGGATTGCTGGTGCATCAAAGGACTTTAGCTTATCGACCGAGCTCCGATCTTCATTTTCTAGCCCAGGAGCTCGGCGAACCGATTTCCTTACCTCGCCCCATGAAGGTAGCCCTAGTTCTAGGATGGGATGGGAAATGAAGAAGAACTTCTCCTTCTAGCCATGAACAGAGGAAGGGGCACCTTTAAGCAGCCCCTTCCTCCTAAACTAAGGAGACACATACCACCAATCCTTAGTGGTGGGATGATGTTTAAAGATAAAAAATTATGGAACAAGAAAATGGTAGGTTGGACGCCTGCCATGGTGCACAGGGAGAGGAATCCTATGATAAATCTAAAGAAGTTCGGCACCATGGCAACAAGAAAAATATTGAGAAATCTAAATAAGTTAGCTATGAAAAGAGATAAAGATAATCTAAGCCTAGCTCGAAAGATTTCGACATACAGATAGATTTGGTCGAAAGGGGATGAACAAGCTCGGTTGTCAGGTCCAGAGAGTTCAAGCTCGTACTCAAGAGGAATTCCAAACCAAATCTTAGCTAAGAAAAGGTCGTCAGGCCAAAGTCTAAAAGAAATGATCGCGGGCATAAAAGAATGGGCCGATCCCAAAGGTTCGGCCTCCTCAGGAGGTGGGTTCGTCAAGCTTAAAGGGGTCGGACTCCCAAAACAAGTCGACCAAGATCCCTCACTAGATAATTGGATCAAGATAAAATCCAAAAATTATCCAAAAAATCAAACAAAAAGAAAACGAGACGTTCAAGCTTCGATAAGAACAGAAAGAATGAGAAAATAAGAATGCAAAGATAATTCAAAAAGTGTTAGAAAGCTGACCTAAATTGGTTGAGAAGAACAAGAAGATGGCGAATGGAGGAAAGATCGAAGGTAAGGTACGCTGAAAACCAAAGGAAGTAGCTTGGGCTCTCACTCGGGACGAAGAGGAAAACTAGAGGGAAGAAAGGAAGATTTTAGAAGTAGGGACTCGGAGGAGGAGGGTAGGCTTAAGTAACCCCTGAAATCCTAGAGCAATTATGATTGTAGATTTCCTCCAACCGATTTTTGATCGATGCATGTTCCACTCATCATGGCATAAAGCTTCCAATGGATAGACCCTTAATGGCACTGTACCTTGAGCAGATTTCTAACAAAAAATTTGGAAAACGTCTCTTTGGATCATCATGTATATACGAAGCTCTGATGCTAGCCCAATAAAAGCTAAAACATCCCATACCACATGGAAGCGGGAAGCTCGGTAGGATTGGAAAATCCTTTGAACTTCGATAGTCTCCATCTTACACCCATCCTTCAAACTTCAAACTCGAGAGTAGGGGGACTAGTGTTGGGGATAAATCCATGCCTACCAAAGTTCAGCTAAGATTTTAATCAAATGTTCAGCACCTGCTCATCCAGTTTGGCCGAACTTCTTTCAGATTCTTTCCAGTAATTGGGTTCCTCCAATAGGCAAATTCGTTCTGGACTCCAATAGGCAAACTCCTCTAGCAGCCAAACTCCTTCCGAACTCCTCCAAAAGGTGAACTCCTAGATTCTCTTCAATAGTTGGGTTCCTCCATCAGGCAAATTCTTCCTCGGGTCTCTCCTCTAGAAGAGCTACGCATAGTCTCTCCAATAGATCTACTTCTTGATTCTAGAAGAGTCTCCTCTCCTACACAAATCTAGCCTCGGACATGGTATGAACTGACCCACACCTAGACTACCTTGGAGGAGTCTGGACTCTTATAGAATTGATATAGCTCAAAGGTCATCACCAACCGATGCCTACTCCTCTGAACTTTGACTATCAAATCTCAAGCGGACTAGGCACCTCGCGACAACAGACACTATCCTCCATAACAAACTCCACGTGGCTTTGAGCGGCCCACTACCCGATGGTTATGGCTGTCACCATCAGTTTGTTATAGACTCCATCTATAAAAGGGTTTCTCCAGATACGTTTTCTTCAGGCTCTCTTCTTCTTCTCAAAATTCTGCTGAATTCTTTCTCGAGCACTCCATTTCTGTTGGCCAAAAGAGCTGACTTGATTGTCGGAGGGTCTTGCCAGAGCCACCCCCTGAGGCTCTGGACAAGATTTGTTTTGTAGGTCATCGATGGTAATCTCTTTTTCTTCAGCTCCGACATTTCTCTGATGACTACCAGATTTTGCACCAACATCCTTAGATGTACATGGATTGGCCAACCAAAGTAGGGCTCATGTGCAATCTATGTAGATTCTAGTATCCACTAAGAAATTAGGATAATTTATTGAATTGGAGGTAGAGGCTACCAATTTAAATAAAATAGTGAAAGAATCTTTTGATTAAAGTCCAAATCTTTAGGTTTAATGAATCAATTACTAATTAGATTATGATTTTTCTTTGTTTAGATATGGCAACTTCTATATCGCTCTGATCATTGTTGGACAATGATAAATTGATGGGATCCAACTTCAATAGCTGGTATCAAAAGTTGAAGATAGTTCTGGAGCATGAATGGATCCTATATGTGCTGATGGATCCCGCACCTGAGGAGCCAGCTGTCAATGCATATGGAATAGTTAGAGATACTTACCAGAAGTGGCTCAATGATCGAACCATGATGCACTGCATTATGCTGGCTGCTATGAGCAATGAGTTTAGTTGTAGATTTGAGATGGCTCAGCCAAAAGATATGCTTTAAGCATTTGAGGATTCTTTTGGCACACTCGATGATATTGAAAGGCATAAGACTAGTTATGCTATCTTGAACACCAAGATGTGGGATGGTGCCTCTATCACTGATCATGTATTGTACATGATTGAGCTAATAGAGCAATTGAGCAAGCTCAGCTTTTTCTTGCATAAACAGCTTGGGAAGGATGCAATACTGAACTCGTTGTCCTAGTCTTTTCTTCCGTTCCTCACTCATTTCAGAATGACAAAGTCTAAAGTGGACTACCACGGGTTACTAGGGTTGCTTTAAAATTTTGAGAAGGATCACGAACTCCATAAGGGGTCAATGAACTTAGTAGAAGGTTCATCTTCTAGTTCTCGACCCTTTAGGAAAGGGAAGAAGAACAAGAAGAAGAAAGCAAAAAAAGTTAAGTTCAGGTTGGGATATCTATGTAGGGATAGACCAAGAAGATCATGCCTGATAAGAGTCAAGCTGAATGCTTCTTTTGCAAGAAATGGAGGCATTGGAAGAGAAACTGTCCTCAGTACATTACCTCTCTGGATCTGAATAGGTAGAGAAAGAAGCAAGCTATTGTTGGATAAGGTATTTATATGTTAACTTCTTATAATTTTTCTATTTATGATATTACTGACTGGGTATTAGATACCGATAGTCTTTACCATATTTGCAATTCATTGCAGGGGTTGCAGGTCAGTAGAAGATTCGAGCAAGACGAAAGATTCCTAAATGTTGGAGATGGAAGACTAGTTTCAGTTTTAGCTTTAGAAATCTTAAAACTTGTATTTGAGTCCCATACCATTGTTCTTAGTGATTATCATTTTTGTCTCAGTTTCTTTTTAAATGTTATTTCTATAGGCCTTTTGGCAAAAAATGATTATAAAATTTTAATAAAGAAATAAGTTTGTAATATCATTATGAATGGTGTTACTATTTTTTATGGACATTTGAACAATAATGCGTATATGCTATCACAATCTGTTAACATATTCTATTCAACTAGCAAGCACCCTAGATTAGATAGTATATCAGATATCTACTTATTGCACTGTAGGCTAGGTCATATAAATAAGAACAAGATAAACAGATTGACTTAAGAGGGAATTTTCGAAGTTAGTGATTGTGAATGACTTCCAACCTATGAGTCCTATCTTCTTGGTAAAATGATTAAGTCACCTTTTATTGAAAAAGATGAGAGAGCCACTGAGCTCTTATATCTATTACATACAGATGTATGTGGACTAATGAGCATAGATGCTAGAGATGGATATTTCTATTTCATCACTTTCACAGATGATCTATCTAGATATGGATATGTCTATCTGATAAAACACAAGTCGGATTTATTTGAAATGTCCAAACGATTCCAAAGTAAAGTAGAAAAATAAACTGAAAAGAGTATTAAAACTCTTCGATCTAATCGAGGAGAATACCTTTTTGGTGAGTTTCTCACATATCTAGGAGAGAATGGCATTCTCTCCCAATAAACTTCTCCACAAATACCACAGCATAATGATGTGTCTGAAAGGAGGAACTGGACTCTGTTAGATATGATCCAATTGATGATAGATTTTGCTAGCTTGTCGATATCCTTTTGGAGATATGCACTCAAATCGGCTTGTTATCTATTAAATAGAGTTCCAAGTAAATCTATAGTTAAGACTCTATATGAGATATAGATATGGCATAAGCCAGCACTTTTATACCTTAGGATTTGGGGGTGCCTGGCTTATGTCAAATGATTAGTTATAGATAAACTTGGACCTAGGTCTGATAAGTGCACATTTATATGATACCCAAAAGAGACCAAAAGATACTATTTCTATCATGCTGATGAATAAAAGATGTTCATCATCCTTAAGGCAATCCTTTTTTAAAAGAAGTTTCTTGGTGAAGAAACTGTTGCCTCTAAGGTTGAACTTGATAAAATTCAATAGGTACAAAAATTGACACCTATAGTTGAACCTAAGTTGGATTTGATTAGATTAGATTTGGAGCCTAGTGTACCTGCACCATTAAGATGATTCGATAGAGTACCACGTCATTTGGATAGATACTATAATTTTTTGGTCTGGGATGGTGATCCTACCAAACTCAATAAGAATGATGAGGATTCGATCACCTATATGGAGCTATGCAGAGACTCGATTCTGAGAAATGGCTTGAGGCCACGAAATCTAAAATGGAGTCTATGAAGGTCAATGATGTGTTGACATTGGTTGACTCACTCGAAGGGGTTAAATCCATTAGGTGTAAATAGGTCTTCAAAAGAAAAAGGAGCACAGATGGAAAGATAAAGATCTATAAAGCCTGTCTAGTTGCCAAGGGGTATCATCAATGTTATTGTATTGACTATGACGAGATGTTCTCTCCGATGGCAACGCTTAAATTCTGATAATGCTTGCGATAGCTGTCCATCTGAACTATGAGATCTGATAGATGGATGTGAAGATAGCTTTCCTAAATAGAGAGCTGATTGAAGAGGTATATATGATATAATCTGAGAGATTCACATCCATAGATGAGTCCAAGATGTGCAAGCTTTAGAGATCCATTTATGGATTGAAGCAGGCATCTCAAAGTTGGAACATGCATTTTGATAAAGTGATCAAAACGTATGGCTTCGTTAAGCATGAAGAAAAGTCCTACATTTACAAGTGGGCAAATGGTCTAGTAGTGATATTTCTTATCTTGTACATGGATGACATTCTCTTAATCGAGAATGACATCTTCTCACTGCATGGAATAAAAGTCTGATTGTTATCACAACTCTCCATGAAGGATTTGGGTGAAGTATCCTACATCCTAGAGATGAAGATCTATAGGGATAGATCTAAAAGGATGCTTGGGTTATCCCAGTCCACGTACATAGATACTGTGCTGAAGAGGTTCAGCATGAAAAATTTTAAAAAGGGCTATCTCCCGATAGGCCATGAAATTTTTTTCTCTAAGAAGGATTGTTCGATAACTCCTAAATAGAGTGAGCGTATGAGTAGAGTCCCATATGCTTCGATAGTGGGATCTATGATATACATCATGATATGTACGAGACTAGATGTGGCATACTCACTAGGAGTAGTGAGTAGATACCAATCTCACCCTGGAGAAAACCATTGGAAAGTTGTTAAAGCCATCCTTAAGTATTTGAGAAATACTAAGGATCAATGGTTGATTTATGGTGAGTCAGATCTGAAACTTGTAGGATTTACAGACTCCAACTCTCAATTTAATCTTGATGATAGCAGAAGCATGTCGAGATATATATTTACTTTGAATGATGGATCCATCTGCTAGAAAAGTTTCAAGCAACATATTGTGGTAGACTTTGTTTATGAAACAGAGTACATCGCAGCATCAGATGCCGTGAAAAAAGTTGTGGCTGAGGAAGTTCATCATCGAGCTCGGAGTAGCACCCTTCCTTGATGGTCTGATCCTGCTCTACTATGATAGCACTGGCGTCATAGCTTAGGTGAAGAAACCAAAGGCACACCAATGGATGAAACACATCCTGTGCTGCTTCCACTTGGTCTAAGAGATCATGGATCGAAGTGACGTCGACCATCAAAAGATCGATGAAAAGGAGAACCTGGCTAACCCCATCACTAAAGTCTTGGCGATAAAGGAGTTCAACAACCACAAATTGAAGATGGGTATTAGATACTATGCAAGGTGGCTTTAGGAAAAGTGGAAGTTGTTCGAAAATGTGTCCTAAAGTCAATCATCAGCATATTGATGGTTGTGCTACATTGTATCTATAATTGATTCATTAATAAATAAAATATTTTTTTTATATTTTTCATCATAAAATATTCATCTTCTAATGAACTCCATTATTGTGATGAAATCCTTTGGACTATTTAGCTTCGATAAAGAGAGGATTTATTGGTTAGTCTTTAAAACTATTCACAATCAAATGATAAGCTATTAATTAGGATGATAACTTCTATCGAGCATAGATCATTGTGTGCCATATAGGTTGGTTGTCCTCTTAATCAAAGAGTGTGGAGATACTAGTATGGCAGACAGGTGAGATGTATGGGTACATCATCATCGAATGTGACCTACTCTAGAGCATTTTGCTATCGAGAATATCTCTGATGGGATATAGGTATAAGTATTCCTTAGACTTAAGATCACCTTAGTGACTTGTAAGCAACTCACTGTGCTTTGGTATTGGACTAACTAAATTTTTAATTTAGTAATAGAAGGCTTCTGGGCATAGTCAAGTACTTGCAAAGTCAGAGTGTGATCAAGATGGGATTGACCACTCCAAGAGTTGGAGAAGAATGTATCACTATATTTCAATATAGCAAAAATCTTGGTCAGGATAATCCATCAGATAGATTTGATATTTTAAAATATAATGTGGACAACCTGATCAGAGTTGATAGTTGAAATATGAAATATTCTACAAGTATTTTGATCAAGGGGATGAATTATATGAAAACTATATCCATATGGGTTCTAAGGATGTTGTTCATACATTCGACCTATCCGACCATCGGGTACCATTACTAGATGGTTACATTGATTGGTATAAAAATTTATTTCTATACTACCAGCTTAGGTTCAGACCTATGAGATCACAAATATTAGAGCTCATGATCTGATTGGATGGTTGATCAACGATTAAGAATCGTTCTAGTGTTAAACGATCAATACGATTGATATTTAACCTAGTGCAAGTGTTACAGGAAGATCGAATAGCAATTAGATTGCTAATTGGCTTAATTTGACTAAGTTAGAAGGCTAAGGTTAAGTCTAATTAAATATAATTTAATTAGATTTAGTTTAGGCTTGATTGGATCAAGTTCAATTGGCTTATTGGATAAGCCAAGTGCAAGGAAAAACTAGTCCTAGTTCAACTAGGACTTAGGTCAACCCAATTTTCTAATTTGATTAAAAAATTAAATCAAAATTAAATCTAATTAAATATAATTTAATTAATTTATTAATTAGGTTAGGGTCTAATTTAATTTGGTTTACTTGATTTTGATTTAATTTGATTTGAGAAACCACTTTGACCAAGTCATAGATAGAATCCTAGTAAGACTAAGATTCCACCTTGCGCCACCTTAGCCCCCACGCCCCATGCCCTCTTTCTCTCTTAATTTGTGTGATAAAAACTTCTCTCCCAGGCCTTCTCACACATGCTCTCCTTTTCTCTCTTTCTTATATGGAAATTAGGTAGTTGACCAAGTCAAAGAAAGGAATTGGTTTTGATTTCAAATCCTATGAGATAGTGTTTTGAAAAACCAAAATTCCTCCTCCCATGTGTGTCACCCTCCTCCCTATTTTCTCTTTATTTTTCATAATAAAAAGGAGAAGGTTTTGGGCAATTTTCTTAGATGGTTCATGCCTAAAATTTTGGAGAGGGCACCCGTTCTCTTGCCCAAATTGGACATTCCTTGTCTAGTTTTTGACCTAGACAAGGACGACTCTTTCCTTTTATATTTAGGATGAATTTTGGGCTGATTTTTTATGAAGTTATAGACCACTGAGAGAGCTTTGGGGTGTGTGAAAATCAGTAAGAGAGAGTCCTTAGGCATTAGGATTTTGTAGATACCAAACTAGGTGTTTAGGTGAGAGCAAAGAGAAGAAGAAGAGGGTCTTCTTCCAGGATTGCTGTGTTCACCTCTTTCCTTTCTCCTTCTTTGAGTTTTCTAAGAGTGTCTCACATCTAAAACCTCCTCTCCTCCTTATCTTCTTTGGAAGAGTCTAAATCTAGAAGAAGAAGGCATCTGATCGATTATTAAAGAAGGATCAGTATAGTATGCTACATCTAATCGACCGTCAAAGAAGGATCAGTACAGTACTAGCATACTATGCCGATTTTCTGCATTAGGACTTCAGATCATGATTCATGGGCTTGTGTGGATGACTCCTAGAGGTTAGATGCGTGTGTGGCTGGCAACTTCATTCTCAAGCCTGGATCAGCAAATTAGAACATCTAACTTGCATAGGTAATAGATCTAATCTATTATTTTTATACCTGTATTAGATATAGTATATATATATGTTGATGTGATCAACATGTTTTAGTTTCTTCATAATATTTTAATTTTTGATTTAATGACATGCCATGATCATATAATAGATTGCTAGATCTAGGATATTTTTTGATATTTAAAATTAATTTTGATTAATTTTAGTTTTCTGCTACCTTATCTTAAAAAAGTTTCAAGATTTAGTCTTGAAATCCTAGATATGGTTTCTTTAGGAAAACCTCTGGGATAGTTAAGGAAATACTTGAGACAAGATAGAGAACTTTTGAACCTATAACAAAGAGATTCTAAGTAGATTTTTAGTTTTTCAAGTATGTGAGCCAAATAGTAAAAAGGAAGGAGTGTTTCTTAGAGTTTTTCTTATCCTTCCAACATCCTCAATCAGAGAGAAGTCAGGCCATCACCATTGAAGATCAATTCTTACTTCTTTCGAGCACTCAAAGAGAAGAAATCAACCCTACAAGCCAAGCTCCCAAATTTTCTTCTCTTAAGCTTCAAAGAGTTTGTTTTTACTTTCTTTATTATATTTTTCATCTTTGTTTCAAGTTTCTTGGGGTGAGAAACTTGGGTTAGTCCAAGCCTAGAGTTGGACATTGTATTGGTTTGATTGGTGAGCCAAGGTTAAAATCAATTGGGGTTCATTATTAGCCTGAAGAAAAATAATCACTTGTGAGGTTCTGGTTGGTGATTCAGAAAAAATTAACTGGATTGATTGTAAGCTCAAAAAATTAATTTTATACAATTTTGGTTGGTGACCCAGAAAAAATCAACTAGATTTGATTGTAAGTCTGAAAAACAATCAAACTATAATTCTAGTTATGAATTATAGTTGAATTCCCAAGGGTTATACTTAGAGAGTGGACATAGGTGCTGAGTTTGGCACCAAACCACTATAAAATTATTATATTTATAATTATATATTATTATTCTATTACTTTCATTCACTGCACATTCATAGCTTAGTTGATTTATCACTTAATTAGTTTAATTTACTCACATCTAAAGTTTAAAAATTTTAAATATCCAATTCACCCTCTCTTTTAGGTAGCCATACCTGGACAATAAGTGGTATCAAAGTAGGTCCTCTGAATTTTTTCTTTATTTTAGAGCTAAAGATCTTATGGCTAATCCATTTGGTTCTTTGTTGAGTGAAGAACACTTAACCATTAGACGTTCTTTTTTCAATGGCACCAACTATACTTATTGAAAAACTAGAACGAGAATTTTTATTCAAGCACAAGATTATGACATATGGAATTTCATACTCAATGGTCCTCAAACATCCATAATGATTGTCAATAATATGTGTGTACCTAAATCGAAAAAAGATTGGAATGAGCTAGATAAAAAGCTAGCTCAATTAAATGCTAAAGCTATTAATATTCTATATGGTGCTTTAGATTAGAGTGAATTCAATAGAATATCAACATGTTTATCTACAAAAGAGATTTTGGATAGACTTAAAGTGATCCATGAGGGTATAAGTCAAGTCAAAAAATCTAAAATAAACATGTTAGTTCATAAATATGAGTTGTTTAAAATGAAACCTTATGAGATAATAAGTGATATATTTACAAGATTTACTGAAATTATAAATAAATTAAAGAGTCTTGAAAAAGACTATCCTAATAATAATCTTGTATGCAAAATTGGATCCTTACCGAAGGCTTGAAAAGCAAAAGTAACAGCAATTCAAGAAGCCAAGGACCTTAGCAAGCTTGCTTTGGAAGAATTAATCAGATCGCTCATGACACATGTGCTCAATATGAACCAAAGCATGGAGGAGGAAAAGATGAAGAAGATAATCCTTGCACTCAAGTCATTGGCTATTGAAGAAAGTTCAAGTGACTCTACCAAGGATTCGAAAGATGACGAAGAAATGGCGATGATTACAAGAAGGTTCATGAGATTCATGAGCAAGAAGAAAAATTTTGAACCAAGAAGAGAAAAAAAAGAAAAAAGTCAACTTAGAAAAAATAGAAAGAACTATCCCCCATTGAAAATGAGCTCAAGAAAATTAAGAAAAAAATCTATATTGGCTAATTAAAAAAGTAGTGAGAGCTCAAATTCTGAAGAAGAATCATCCTCAAGTGAAGAAGAGATAAACCTATACTTGATGGCTCACAATGAAGAGGTAAGCTTAAATCAATCCAATGATTTTACTTTTGATGAGCTACATAATGCATTTTCTAAATTATTTAATAATTTTAAAAGGCTATCTAAAAGGAACAAAAAGCTTAAGAAGGATAATCAAAATTTGAATAAAAATAAAGATAAATTAGAAGAAGATAATAAAGATTTGCAAATAAAATAAGATGGTTTAATTAAACAAAATGAGAGTCTACAAAAGAAAGTAGATAGATTAAAACCCATAGTAGATGAAAAGAATAAATTATTGAATGAAAAAAAGGATATTTTGAAAGAAAAGAATGCTTTGGCTAAAGAAAAAGAAGTACTTCTTAAATCTGAAAAATCTTTAGCTGAAGAAAACATTAAGCTGAAAATAAAATTTAAAATATTAAAATTTTATATTGAAAAAAAAAAGATAACTTGTTGAAAGAAAAGAAGTCACTTTTGGAAGAAAATACCAACTAAGAAAAGAGATTGAAAGATTGAGGCCTATGCTTAACAAGTTTATAGTTGGCTCTCAAAAGCTTCAATCTATTTTGATCAATCAAAAAGCTATTTTCAATAAAGCTAGAATTGGCTATTATTTATTAAAAAAATAAAAATTTATAAATAATACATTGGAGATAAACCCGCTCCTGTCAAATTTCGACTGGATGCTTGATCTCGGAAGGATCCTGCCCGGCAGCAACCTCCATGGTTAAACCTCGGGCCTCCTCCAATAGTTGAACTTCTTCCAAACTTTTTTTCAGCCAGACTCCTCCAACAGTTGAACTCCTCCTAGATTTCTCCTTCAGTCGGACTCCTCCAACGGTCAAACTCCTCTTGGATTTTTCTTTTAGCTGGACTCCTCCAATGATCGAACCCCTTCCAGACTCCTCCAACGATCGAACCCCTTTCAGACTCCTCCAACAGTTGAACTCCTTTCGGGCTTCTCCTTCAGCTGAACTCCTCCGACAGTCGGACTCCTCTCGAACTTCTTCTTTTAGCCAGACTCCTCCAACGGTTGGACTCCTCCTTCAGTCGACTCCTCAATGGTCGAACTCCTTCCAGACTTCTCATTCAGCCAAACTCCTCCAACAGTCGGACTCCTCCCGAACTTCTCCTTCGACCGAACTCCTCCAACAGTCAGACTTCTTTTGAACTTCTCCTTCTGCCAGACTCCTCCAACAGTCGAACTCCCATCGACTCCTACCAGACTTCTTCTTCAGTCAGACTCCTCCAATAGTCGAACTCCTCCAAGATTTTTTCTTCAGACGGACTCCTCCAAACAGCTAAACTCCCTCTGAACTTCATCCAGCAGCCCCACAGGACCTCGGCTCTCGCCCTCGACATAGCCGAAAGAACCATCAATCTCTTCCATCCGAGCTTCGACCGTTGGACCCCGACGGGCTCGCACATCGCGACAACAGATACTATCCTCCATAACAAACTCCACGTGGCCCTGAATGGCCCACTATCGGATAGTTACAGCTATCATTATCAGTTTGTTACAGGCTTTGTCCATATAAGAGATCCTCCAAATATGCTTTTGGCCAGAGGCTCTCCTCTTCCTCAAAATTTTGCTAGAATCTCTCTACGTATTCCATTTCTGTTGGCCGAAAAAGCTGACTTAATCGTCGAAGGATCTTGCCGGAGCCACCACCCCAGATTTTGGATGAGACTTATTTTGCAGGTCTCGACAGCGACCTCGTCCTCTCCAAATCCAGCATCGACTCCAACGATAGCCAGATTTTGCACTAATAGGATTGGCGCTAGAGGAAGGGACTCAAGTTATTGAGGTTCCTTTATTCTTGAAGGAATATATGGTGGAGATCCCTCTTCATCCTAGCCAGAGTCCTACTTTTCCTTTCGACCTCTCAAGGATGCCCCCTAGAAAGGCTTCAACCCGATGGTTAACCACCTCCATGGCCAGATCTCATCCAGATCCTTCCACCCCAGTTTCGTCTCCTGCATCTCAAGCCCCACCACCTACGATGGTGGATATGGTGCAGTTTGATTTGTTGGTCCAGTAGGTCCATGGCCTCACTGAAGCAGTGCAGACCATGTGGTAGCAGCAGCCATCTTCGGTGCCATCTCGATCGGAGCAGGTTTCTCAGGAGCCAGAGAACCCGATCTGGGGGTGACCGACTTGGGTCGTCGGCCGACGACCTCTGAAAAAGGAAAGTAGAGAGTAGAGAGCCCTTGCTCGGACCATGACTCCACCCCGAGGGGTGCTTTGCTCCCATTCCACCAGAAAATTCTGGAGATCAATGACCATGAAGATCTCCTAGATCAAAGGCTCCAAAAAATGAGTCGATGAATCGAAGAACTTCATCATGCTCCCTCCTCCCACGGTAACGATATTTGCACTGACCCTCCTTTCTCTCAGAAGATTATGCAGGAACCGATCCCACCGAACTTCAAACTTTCTCAGTTTAAGAGTTATAATGGGACCACCGATCCGATTGACCACCTGGAGGTCTTTCGGATAATGATGCTGCTCCATGATGCGCTAAATGCCATTTTGTGTCAGGCTTTTCCATCCACCCTAAAGGAAGCCGTCAGAAACTGAAACTCGACCCTTAAGCTGGGTACCATCTTTTCTTTCGATCAAGTGAGCTATTAGTTTGCAGCTTATTTCGTTAGCAGCTGACGTCCCAGCCGAGGTTCGAATTTTCTAATGAATATCAAGTAGAAGAAGGGGGAATCTATCCGAGCTTATGTCATCCGATTTAATGCTATTGCATTGGAGGTTCGAAACCTAGACTAGTCTATTGCAATGGCCGCACTCAAGGATGGCCTTCAGAAGAATGATTTGCTATTCTTTCTGAAGAAGAAGTACCCCAGGAACTTTGCTGATATGCTGATTCGTGCTGAAGGTTATGCCCAAGCTAAGGAGGCCTTTAAGGCCAAGGATAATGAAGCCACCAAGAAGCGGCAGACGGGTGAGCCGAATGTGCCCATGGTTGAAGAAAAATCGAGCAGAGCTCGGCCATGCTCCCAAACTCCTCCAGAGCGTAAGCAAGCCCAAACTGCTACCCAGGCCTAGAGGTGAAGAAGCTCGGATAGAAGGGCATGATGGAGCTCTCCCTTTAGAAGATTCCACAACTACGCCCCTCTTAATGCTCCAAAAACTCAAGTACTGATGGAGATCAGGAAGCAACTATCAAGATTGAAAAGGATGCACACTCACCCCGACAAGCACAATCCTAGCAAGTTGTACCTCTACCATCACGATCATGATCACGATATAGAAGAGGGCATCCAGATCCAAGACGAGATCGAGGAGCTCATCAAGCATAGTAGGCTTGGCTAGTTCCTACGACGTCGGTCAAAAGGATGGGAGGATCGATCGAGAGCAGCCCCACCACTAGAGCCACTAAGGGACGAGGAGCAGCAAGAAGATCGACCCCCGATTGGCATCATTAACACCATCTCCAGTGAACTTTGACGTGGGAAAGCTAGCAGATCAACAGAGCCTAAGAAGAGACAAAGGACTGAGGAGCCCATCACTTTCACCAATGAAGATGCTCGAGGAGTCCAGTTTCCACACAATGATGTGATTGTAATCTCTTTGAACATTACTGATTATGATGTATGCCGCATTTTGGTAGATAATGAAAATTTACTGATGTTCTATATTATGATGCTTTCTTTAAAATATCCATACCTGATAGTCACTTGGGACCCATAAGCTCCCTGTTGGTTGGCTTCACTGGCGACACTATGCCAGTGGAAGGAATGATGACTGCAGGGCAATATCCAAAGTAGGCCAAGGTGTGGGTCGACTTTTTGGTGGTGAAAGAACCCTTTGCTTACACTGTAATCCTCATCCGACTTGGTCCGAATGCACTACAAGCCATGGTGTCGATCTATTACCTGAAGATAAAATTCCTAACAAATAATGGAATAGGTAAAATTAGAGGCGATCAAGCATTAGCCTGGCACTGCTACTCCATCGCCTTATAAAACGACACTCGACTTGACCCCTGCCAAGTTGATGGGCTTGATGTCCGTGATGACCTTATCGAAGAACATGGTGAGCCCATAGAAGATCTTATGACCGTCTCCCTGAATGATGGGAACGTGGAGCATATGGTGCAAATTGGCTCCAATCTGGAAGATGAAGTTCGAAAGCAGCTCATCATCTTTTTATAGAGGAATGCCGATGTCTTCACCTAGGTTCCAACGAATATGCCTGGGATTGATGCTGAGGTTATGGAACATCGACTGGCTATTAATCCCAAGCATCGATCAATGAAAGAAAGAGTTCGGGGCCATGCACCATAAAGGCAGAAGGCAATAGCAGAAGAAGTCGACATGCTTCTCAATGCCGAATTTATTCAAGAAGTTAGCTATCCGACTTGGGTCTCTAACATGGTCCTAGTCAAGAAGACCAATGGCAAGTGGAGGATGTGCATTGACTTTAAGAAGCTGAATAAGGTCTGCTCAAAAGACATCTATCCTTTGCTTAGAATCGACGAACTGGTGGATGCGACTTCAGGCTATGAGCTCCTCACATTCATGGATACCTTCTCTGGCTACAATCAAATTTGGATAGCACTAGAGGATGAGGAGAAGACTGCTTTTATTACTAATCATGGTCTTTACTATTATAGGGTCATGCCCTTCGGGCATAAGAATGCAGGTGCAACTTATCAGCGCTTGATCAATAAAATCTTCAAGAAGCAGATTGGACGCAATATGGAGGTTTACATTAACGACATGCTGATCAAAAGCCGAATGTCTATCAATCATATTGCCGATCTTGAAGAGGCTTTCGATGTGCTCAGAAAATACAAGATGAAGCAAAATGATGCATACTAATCTATAGCTATGGCAAGTGCACCAGTTGATCTAGTAATAAAGTAAGTGAGTAAAGTATCATCCCTAGAGGATTGAAAAATAAGTACTAAAAAGTTCTTTTCTATGCTTTATTTAGAAGACCAATTTATGAGAATAAGAAATTAAATTAAAAAACAAAATAAAAAAAAATAATTAAAAATTTTGAAAAAATAGAGAGAGTGTAATTATTAGGATTTTAAACTTAAGAGTAATGGATTACTAAGGCAATCAGTTCACCAACTCAGTCAATAAAATATTCAGGTTATTAGGTTAATTTTATTTCATGTGATGATGGAGTCTCCTAGTTTATTCATCATCCTTTGGTCCAGACGTAGCAAAACTATCAATATTTATTAATTATCCTTTGGTCCAGGTGTAATTTAAATAAATATCAATGCATTAAGTTTTGTGAAACCCTCTAATTAAAATACACTGCATCCAAAGCGCACTTAAATTTTTGCATGCATATGAATTCTCATTTGATTCATAATACAAGGTATATAATCAAGAAGCAATAACATAGATGTACTTGGTCCGTAACATCTATGTTCATCAGATCAATTAGAAGATGGCCAGTAATCTAAAAGCATTAAGATTAGATTTATATACTCCTCATGAATAAAATTTAAAATTAAAAGTAAATCATACTGAATATTGCATCAAAAGAGTGCTACACCTTAGCCTTAGTAAAAAAAAATTTAGTTCATGATAACAAGTTCAAAAATAGCAAATAAAATAAAAAAAGCATGAAGAAATTAGACTATTCGATTACTGAAATTAGTTGTCCATTGCTCTTGGTATGGAAAACTCGATGAAGAAGAAGAAAAGCCCATTAATTGATGTCCTGATTATTGGAAGAAGAAAAGAAGATGAAAAAAAAAATAAAAGCCCTTTCTCTTCTCTCTCCCTTAAAACTCTCAAATCCTCTCTAAAGTCTCTCTCCCAAAACTCGCTCCTAAAACTCTCTCCTAAAACTTTCTCCCAAAACTCTCTCAAAACTCTCTCCCTTGGAAACAACAGCAACAAGGTCCTTAAATAGGCTAAGGAGAAGTGTTTTAATCGAGATCCCTCAAAAAGTCCTAAAAGAATTGGTTTTAAGACTCCTAACACAACTCAGATCGAAATCTGGATCATTCTAATCATTAGATGATGATCAAATGGGCCAGAAATCACTCAAAAATTAATTTAAAAATCAAAATCAAGTCAGAATTTGTTTGGACTGTTGGATCAGCTTTGAAGATCAAATCTGGGCCATCAGATCATGCATAGAAGAGCTTCAGATTCTTAGTTAAAAGTCGGGATGAACCTCAACCGTTGGATCTCGACTGGGAAATGCATCCATCATTCGTCAGCGCATAAATTTTAGTTGTTCAATCAAATCCCAGTGAATAGCATCCATCAAATTTGGTAGAATTCTCAGATTATCCTCTATAGATCGTGCGCGAGCCCGGCGTTGCATAGACCGCTGCTTCCTTTAGTCAATTAGAGTGCACTTGTCCCTATGAAATCTCCAAAATGCCCTCTATAGCGGTCCATCGTGCACCGCAAAAAATTCTGACGTCTGTGTTGCATAAGCATGGCATCAACAGGTGGTCAGTCTGGGCATGGTCGGGTCGGACGGTTTGCTGAGCCAATTTTTCTGAACCGATTTGAACCAGACTGAACGGTTTTTTTTCTCATTTCCTTTAAAATTCAATTTCAAGCTTGTTTGAAGTCCGTTTTGCTTGAAATTTATTCATCTGATTTAGAAAAATAAGATCTTCATATTGGTGGCCTTTTTTCAGACATAAAATTAATAAAAATATTAATTTCTTAAAAATATATAAATTTATTATATAATTTAATACTTTTATTAGTGTATTTTTACCACTTATCACACCTTCCAACTTAGTCATTGCTAGTTCCTTAGCAATACTTTATTTAATACCATGTTTCAATAAGATCATCCATCAAAAAGATAAATCTAAAATTAAAGATCAAAAAGTTTAGAAAATACTACTAACTAAACATTGAGCCTCAAAAGCAAATTTTGCAGTCAGTATAATTAAAAACTTCTTTAGAGTACATCAAAGATCTATGATAAGTAGTAAAAATATACTAATAAAAGTATTAAATTATAAAATAAATTAAAATATTTTATTAAAAATTGATACTTTTATTAATCTTATGCAGGAAAGAAGGCTACCAATGTGAAGATCTCATTTTTCTGATTCAGATGAAACAAATTTCAGGCAAAACGGACTTCAAACGAGCCCAGAATCGAATTTCAAAAAAAAAAAAAAAAAAAAAAAAAAAAAAAAAAAAAAAAAAAAAAAACCGCTGACGCAACGCTGACGTCAGGATGACGTCAGCATTTTTCGCGGCGTACGGTGGACCAACCGAAGGGTATTTCAGGAATTTCACAGACGGAGGCGCGCTCTGATTGGTTGAAGAACGCGGCGGTCCACGCAACACCGGGCTCGCGCACGGTCCACGGAGGGCAATTTGGGAATTCTGGCTGATCCAACGGGCGGTTTTCACTGAATCTTGATCGGACGGACGAGAAGAAGGCGCTGATGGACGGCATCCGCAGCTCCCGGTCGAGATCCAACGGCCGAGATTCATCCCGACTGAAACTAAAGGTCTGAAGGCTGATTTCAACGAGATCGGACGGCCCAGATTCAATCCATTGGATGATCCAACGGCTGATATTAAATCCGACTTGATCTGGGTTATTTTAACGGGTTTTTGAGTGGTTTTTGGACCGTTTGATCAACATCGCACGGCCAGAATTATTCAGATCATAGTTTGAATTGTTTTAGGAGTCTAAAATCGAGTTTTGGATGGATTTTGGAGACTTCATCTATAAAAAAGAGAGCCCTGTTGCCGTGAGAAAAAAAAAGAAAAAGAGAGCCCTGTTGCCGTGAAAGAAAAAAAAAAAAAAAGAGGAAGAGAAAAGAAAAAGGGAAAAACAGAGAGAGACGGGAAGAAGGAAAAGAAAGAAAGAGAGAGAGGAAGAAAGAGAGAGAAGATATCAAGGAGCCTCTTCTTCTTCACCAAGTTCTCCGCATCAAGAGCAACAGATAATCAATTTCAGCAATCAAACAGTCTAATTTCTTCATGCTTTTTATTTTATTTACTGTTTTTAAATTTGTTATCATGAACTAAATTTTATTTTACTAAGGCTAAGGTGTAGCCACTCTTTTGATGCAATATTCAGTATAATTTATTTTTAAATTTTATTCATGAGGAGTATATAAATCTGATCTTAATGCTTTTAGATTACTGGCCATCTTCTAATTGATCTGATGAACATAGATGTTACGGACCAAGTACATCTATGTTAATGCTTCTTGATTATATACCTTGTATTATGAATCAAATTAGAATTCATATGCATGCGGAAATTTTAGTGCGCTTTGGACGCAGCGTATTTTAATTAGAGGGTTTCACAAAACCTAATGCATTAATATTTATTTAAATTACACTTGGATCAAAGGGTAATTAATAAATATTAATAGATTTGCTATGCCTGGACCAAAGGGTAGTGAATAAATTAGGAGACTCCACCGTCACATGAAATAAAATTAATCTAAAAACCTGAATATCGTATTGATTGAGTTGGTGAACCGATTGCCTTAGTAATCCATTGCTCTTGAATTTAAAACCTCAATAATTTACACTCTCTCTATTTAATAAAAAAAAAAAATTTAATTATTTTAATTATTTTTTTTAATTTTTTTTTATTCTCATAAATCGATCTTCTAAATAAAGCATAGGAAAGAGCTTTTCAGTACTTGTTTTCCAATCCTCTAGGGACGATACTCTACTCATTCACTTTATTACTTGATCGACTGGTGCACTTGCCATAGCTATAAATTAGCACGCATCAAGTTTTTGGCGCCGTTGCCGGGGATTGAGTTTAAAACAATATTGTTTTGATCCTAGCCTTTAGAAATATTAATTATTATGAATGACACGTACATAGTAACTTACTTAGATCCAGAAATTGAAAGACTATTAGAAGATTAAAGAGAGAAACATCAGCTGAAGATCCTAACGACATCAATCTAGGATTGGATATGGCGACTGAAGGACAGCATGAAGCTATTCGACCAGTATATCGATCATTAAATGATTATATTACACCATCTGTAGCCGATGCAGCTTCGAGCATCAGGAGACCGCCTGTACGAGCAAACAACTTCGAAATAAAACCGGCGATGATCCAGATGATTCAATCAACTGTCCAATTCAGTGGACACGTGCATGATGATCCGAATGCCCATATTTCTAATTTTCTTGAACTTTGCGATACTTTTAAAATTAATGGGGTGTCGGATGATGCTATTAGATTAAGGTTATTTCCTTTCTCTTTACGGGATAAAGCTAAAAATTGGCTTCATTCTCTTCCGGCAGGTTCTATCACAACTTGGGATGTCCTAGCCCAAAAATTTTTAGCCAAGTACTTTCCACCTTCCAAGACTGCTAAGATGCGCAACGATATCACTTCCTTTATGCAGATGGACATGGAGACACTATATGAGGCTTGGGAACGTTTCAAGGAATTATTGAGGAGATGTCCACATCATCAACTACCCGTATGGCTTCAGGTACAAACTTTCTATAATGGTTTATCTCCTACTAATCGTTCTATGATTGATGCAGCAGCAGGAGGAACCATTAACCGAAAAACAGAGGAAGAAGCATTCGATCTAATCGATGAGATGGCATCAAATAGCTATCAATGGCAGACAGAGCGCATGATGCCAAAAAGACTAGCAGCTGTGCAGGGAGTAGATTGCGTGCCAACCTTACTAGCTGAAATTGCAGCCCTCAGAGCCGAAGTCAACAACTTAAAGGGAACAGCTATGCATGTTCAG
>QRFJ01001354.1:99477-186830 GCA_006176705.1 Cocos nucifera
TTCTTTTGTACAGTTCACGGCTACATTTGTTTCCAGGAAAGCTAAAATCAAGATGGACAGGTCCTTATACAATTACTAAGGTATTTCCATATGGAGCAGTAGAGATCTTTGATGAATCAAAAGGTACCTTCAAGGTAAACGGTCACAGGCTGAAAAATTACATTAATGAAAGTTTTAAAAAGGAGAAGGAAGCATTTCAATTACAAGATCCACTTTAAAACTCAAAGAAAGTCAAGCTGAAGACTATAAATCAGAACTACTAGATAGGTTGTTTCTTTTCTTTTTAGTTTTGGATCATTTTTTTTTTTTTTAGTAATTTGTTGTTGCTCTTTTACTGCTCTGGTGTATATTTTCAATTTTACAGAAAAATCAATGAGAACTCAAGCAAAATTTCAAAGCTCCAAAGAACCAGATTGAAGCCAAATCAGGTGTATTCCTTTCCTATCCTTTATTACATCCTTTATTTTTCTTTCTCCTTTTAAAATAATATAGAATAATATAAAAAATAAAAAAAAATTAAATAAAAATTAAAAAAAAAAAAAAAAAAAAAAAAAAAAAAAAAAAATCATGTGTCAAGAAGAAAATCTTGAGCAAGATAAACTGGATAAGTGATAAAAGATAGAATTATTTGCTAATGAATGTAATGAGTTAAAGAAGTAGATTAGTTGGTCAACTTTTAGCAGCCTACTTAGGTCATTAAAAGATTATTAGCACTTTTTATTGCACATGCACACTAACAAGGCAAAGTAGGTATTGATTATAAGGCCAACTGAAGATTCAATTATCACTAAAAATTGGTAATTAATATACATTCTAATCAAAGAAACTTGAATTTAAGGAAAGAGCTACCTGCCTATAAATAAAGTGCAAAAGACAGAGTATATGTGGATTGCCCAAAGCCTAGTAACTGGGTCTCTGCACCTAGGTCAAGTGTGGAAATTCACGTAAAACGGTAAAGGGAAGGCCAGGATGCTCAGCAAAAAAAAAAAAAAAAAAAAAAAAAAAAAAAGGCAGTGTGAAAGCTACCTTAATTCATGAGTATAAAATTGAGAATGTATAGAAAATTGACCAAAATAAGTGATAAGAGAGGATACTTTTGTTCTTCTAATTTAATACTGAAATGCTAAAGTTAGTCATCACGAACATAAGTGCTATAGATCTTTGATGTACTCTAAGAAAGTTTTTAATTGTATTGACTAAAAAATTTGCTTCCGAAGCTCAATGCTTAGTTAGCAATATTTTCTAAACTTTTTGATCTTTAATCCAAGATTTTATCTCTATGATAAATAATCTTATTAAAATATGGTATTAAATAAAACATTGCTAAGGGACTAGCAATGACTAAGTTGGGGGGTGTGATAAGTAGTAAAAATATACTAATAAAAGTATTAAATTATAAAATAAATTAAAATATTTTATTAAAAATTGATACTTTTATTAATCTTATGCAGGAAAGAAGGCTACCAATGTGAAGATCTCATTTTTCTGATTCAGATGAAATAAATTTCAGGCAAAACGGACTTCAAACGAGCCCAGAATCGAATTTCAAAAAAAAAAAAAAAAAAAAAAAAAAAAAAAAAAAAAAAAAAAAAAAAAAAAAAAAAAAAAAAAAAAAAAAAACCGCTGACGCAACGCTGACGTCAGGATGACGTCAGCATTTTTCGCGGCGTACGGTGGACCAACCGAAGGGTATTTCAGGAATTTCACAGACGGAGGCGCGCTCTGATTGGTTGAAGAACGCGGCGGTCCACGCAACACCGGGCTCGCGCACGGTCCACGGAGGGCAATTTGGGAATTCTGGCTGATCCAACGGGCGGTTTTCACTGAATCTTGATCGGACGGACGAGAAGAAGGCGCTGATGGACGGCATCCGCAGCTCCCGGTCGAGATCCAACGGCCGAGATTCATCCCGACTGAAACTAAAGGTCTGAAGGCTGATTTCAACGAGATCGGACGGCCCAGATTCAATCCATTGGATGATCCAACGGCTGATATTAAATCCGACTTGATCTGGGTTATTTTAACGGGTTTTTGAGTGGTTTTTGGACCGTTTGATCAACATCGCACGGCCAGAATTATTCAGATCATAGTTTGAATTGTTTTAGGAGTCTAAAATCGAGTTTTGGATGGATTTTGGAGACTTCATCTATAAAAAGCCCTGTTGCCGTGAGAAAAAAAGAAAAGAAGCCCTGTTGCCGTGAAAAAAAAAAAAAAAAAGAGGAAGAGAAAAGAAAAAGGAGAGAAAACAGAGAGAGACGGGAAGAAGGAAAAGAAAGAAAGAGAGAGAGGAAGAAAGAAAGAGAAGATATCAAGGAGCCTCTTCTTCTTCACCAAGTTCTCCACATCAAGAGCAACAGATAATCAATTTCAGCAATCAAACAGTCTAATTTCTTCATGCTTTTTATTTTATTTACTGTTTTTAAATTTGTTATCATGAACTAAATTTTATTTTACTAAGGCTAAGGTGTAGCCACTCTTTTGATGCAATATTCAGTATAATTTATTTTTAAATTTTATTCATGAGGAGTATATAAATCTGATCTTAATGCTTTTAGATTACTGGCCATCTTCTAATTGATCTGATGAACATAGATGTTACGGACCAAGTACATCTATGTTAATGCTTCTTGATTATATACCTTGTATTATGAATCAAATTAGAATTCATATGCATGCGGAAATTTTAGTGCGCTTTGGACGCAGCGTATTTTAATTAGAGGGTTTCACAAAACCTAATGCATTAATATTTATTTAAATTACACTTGGATCAAAGGGTAATTAATAAATATTAATAGATTTGCTATGCCTGGACCAAAGGGTAGTGAATAAATTAGGAGACTCCACCGTCACATGAAATAAAATTAATCTAAAAACCTGAATATCGTATTGATTGAGTTGGTGAACCGATTGCCTTAGTAATCCATTGCTCTTGAATTTAAAACCTCAATAATTTACACTCTCTCTATTTAATAAAAAAAAAAAAATTTAATTATTTTAATTATTTTTTTTAATTTTTTTTTTTTATTCTCATAAATCGATCTTCTAAATAAAGCATAGGAAAGAGCTTTTCAGTACTTGTTTTCCAATCCTCTAGGGACGATACTCTACTCATTCACTTTATTACTTGATCGACTGGTGCACTTGCCATAGCTATAAATTAGCACGCATCAATCTACAACACTTATGTTTGTGATGACTATCTTTAGCAATTCAGTGTTAATTTAAAGGATAAAAGTATTCTCTCTTATCACCTATTTTGGTTAATTTTCTATACATTCTCAATTTTATACTCATGAATTAAGGTAGCTTTCACACTTTTTTTTTTTTTTTTTTTTAATTTGCTGAGCATCCTGGCCTTCCCTTTCCAACGTTTTACGTAAATTTTCACACTTGACCTAGGTACAGAGACCAAGTTACTATACTTTGGGCAATCCATATATACTCTATCTTTTGCACTTTATTTTTAGGCATGTAGCTCTTTCCTTAAATTCAAATTTTTTTGATTAGAATGTATATTAATTACCAATTTTCAGTGATAATTGAATCCTCAATTGGCCTTATAATCAATACCTACTTTGCCTTGTTAGTGTGCATGTGCAATTAGAAGTGCTAATAGTCTTTTAATGACCTAAGTAGGCTGTTAAAAGTTGACCAACTAATCTACTTCTTTAACTCATTACATTCATTAGCAAATAATTCTATCTTTTATCACTTATCCAGTTCTATCTTGCTCAAGATTTTCTTCTTAACACATGATTTTAATTTTTTTTTTATTTTCCTAACTTATTCTATATTATTCTTAAAAGGAGAAAGAAAAATAAAGGATGTAATAAAGGATAGGAAAGGAATACACCTGATTTGGTTCAAGTCTGGTTCTTTGGAGCTTTGAAATTTTGCTTGAGTTCTCATTGATTTTTTTCTGCAAAATTAAAAATACACACCAGAGCAGTAAAAGAGCAACAACAAATTACTGAAAAATAAAAAAAAAAAATGATCAAAACTAAAAAGAAAAGAAACAACCTATCTAGTAGTTCTGATTTATAGTCTTCAGCTTGACTTTCTTTGAAGTTCTAAAGTGGAATCAATCTGGTGCCACTTCAATTGGAATACTTTCATGTTTGGATCGAAGCCCTCTTTCAATTTGGACATTGCTTGCTTTTATAGTCTCAAACCTATTTTCTACAGAATTCTCATATAACTGGAATTGTCAATAATATCAATTAGAAAATAAGTTTGATTATCATCAGGATGTTTAAGTATCTTTGAAAACATTAAAAGTAACTTGTTCATCTTGGACTCTAAGAATTAATTTTTCTTGTTGAACATCTATTAAAGCTCCTCCAGTAGCTAAAAAGGGTCTCTCCCTAAAATAAGGGGTACATCATAATCTTCTTCCATATCAAGAACAATAAAATCAACAGGGAAAAATAAACTTGTTTACCTTTACCAAGACATCCTCCACTATACCTCTTGGATATTTAATGGATCTGTCGGCTAATTGAAGAGTAATAGTGGTAGGCTTTGGTTCTCCTAGACCCAGCTTTTCTGAAAAATAGAAAAAGGCATGAGATTAATGCTTGCTCCTAAATCACATAAAACTTTATCAAAACTACAATCACCAATAATGCAAGGGATAGTAAAACTCCCTGGATCTTTTAGCTTCTGTGGTAATTTATTTTGAAGTATTGCTGAGCATTCTTCATTCAAATTTATTCTCTCATGCTCCTTCAGCTTTTTCTTATTTGTTAGAATTTCTTTGAGAAACTTGGCATACCTGGGCATTTGAGTAATAGCATCTACAAAAGGAATATTAATATGTAAATTCTTTAAAATTTTGAAAAAGTTAGAAAATTTCTTATCTGGATGCTGTATTTGTCTTCTCTGGGAATGGTAGTGGCGGCACGTAGGGCTTCACATTTGGATCAGCAAACCGTATACCTGGAGACCATCCATCTGCTGGTTGTTTTGGTGACTGACGAATTTGAGTTGATGGTTCCTTATTTGTAGTTGGCTCTTCAGTCTCATTCTTCTGATGTGGCTCCTCCAGCTTTGTACCACTTCTTAGGGTGATAGCATTGACTTGCTCCCTTGGATTTGTCTCCGTATTGCTTGGCAAGGATCCTTGAGGTCTCTCGGAGATTATCTTAGCCATTTGACCTATTTGCATCTCCAAGTTTCGAATTGCTGCTGTTTGGTCCTGCCTAAGTTTGGACTTCCAAATTTTTTAATAGTTGCTTCTTGGTTTTGCATGAATTTGACCATTCAGCTCTTCCATGTTAGACTTCTTTTCAGGTACTTGGAATCCCGGGGGTGGTTGTTGTGCTGCATTTTGATTGCTCCATGAGAAATTTGGATGCTGTCTCCACCCTTGATTGTATGTGTTGGAGTAGGGATTGTTTTGTTGCGGCCTGAAAAAATTACCAATATAATTAGCTGTTTCAGTTGTTTTAGCAAAAGGATTACCTGTCTGGCAATTATTCGTATCATGTCCTCCTCCACACAGATCACAAGTAATGCTCTGAACATGCATAGCTGTTTCCCTTTAAGTTGTTGACTTCGGCTCTGAGGGCTGCAATTTCAGCTAGTAAGGTTGGCACGCAATCTACTCCCTGCACAGCTGCTAGTCTTTTTGGCATCATGCGCTCTGTCTGCCATTGATAGCTATTTGATGCCATCTCATCGATTCAGATCGAATGCTTCTTCCTCCATTTTTTCGGTTAATGGTTCCTCCTGCTGCTGCATCAATCATAGAACGATTAGTAGGAGATAAACCATTATAGAAAGTTTGTACCTGAAGCCATACGGGTAGTTGATGATGTGGACATCTCCTCAGCATAATTCCTTGAAACGTTCCCAAGCCTCATATAGTGTCTCCATGTCCATCTGCATAAAGGAAGTGATATCGTTGCGCATCTTAGCAGTCTTGGAAGGTGGAAAGTACTTGGCTAAAGAATTTTTGGGCTAGGACATCCCAAGTTGTGATAGAACCTGCCGGAAGAGAATGAAGCCAATTTTTAGCTTTATCCCGTAAAGAGAAAGGAAATAACCTTAATCTAATAGCATCATCCGACACCCCATTAATTTTAAAAGTATCGCAAAGTTCAAGAAAATTAGAAATATGGGCATTCGGATCATCATGCACGTGTCCACTGAATTGGACAGTTGATTGAATCATCTGGATCATCGCCGATTTTATTTCGAAGTTGTTTGCTCGTACAGGCGGTCTCCTGATGCTCGAAGCTGCATCGGCTACAGATGGTGTAATATAATCATTTAATGATCGATATACTGGTCGAATAGCTTCATGCTGTCCTTCAGTCGCCATATCCAATCCTAGATTGATGTCGTTAGGATCTTCAGCTGCCATGTTTCTCTCTTGCTGTAATCTTCTAATAGTTCTTTCAATTTCTGGATCTAAAGGTAGTAAGTTACTATGTCCAGTACGTGTCATGCAATGAACAACAATTTTTTTTTTTTTTTTAAATAATAAAAATTAAAAATAAATTTCTAAAGTAAAGCTAGGATCAAAATTTCAATATTGTTTTAAACTCAATCCCCGGCAACGGCGCCAAAAACTTGATGCGTGCTAATTTATAGCTATGGCAAGTGCACCAGTCGATCAAGTAATAAAGTGAATGAGTAGAGTATCGTCCCTAGAGGATTGGAAAATAAGTACTGAAAAGCTCTTTCCTATGCTTTATTTAGAAGATCGATTTATGAGAATAAAAAATTAAAAAAAAAATAAAAAATAATTAAAAATTTTTTTTTTAATTAAATAGAGAGAGTGTAAATTATTGAGGGTTTTAAATTCAAGAGCAATGGATTACTAAGGCAATCGGTTCACCAACTCAATCAATACGATATTCAGGTTTTTAGATTAATTTTATTTCATGTGACGGTGGAGTCTCCTAATTTATTCACTACCCTTTGGTCCAGGCATAGCAAAATCTATTAATATTTATTAATTACCCTTTGATCCAAGTGTAATTTAAATAAATATTAATGCATTAGGTTTTGTGAAACCCTCTAACTAAAATATGCTGCGTCCAAAGCGCACTAAAATTTTTGCATGCATATGAATTCTAATTTGATTCATAATACAAGGTATATAATCAAGAAGCAATAACATAGATGTACTTGGTCCGTAACATCTATGTTCATCAGATCAATTAGAAAATGGCCAGTAATCTAAAAGCATTATGATTAAATTTATATACTTCTCATAAATAAAATTTAAAATTAAAAATAAATCATACTGAATATTGCATCAAAAGAGCCCTTTCTCTTATCTCTCCCTTAAAACTCTCAAATCCTCTCTAAAATCTCTCTCCCAAAACTCTCTCCTAAAACTCTCTCCTCAAACTCTCTTCTCTCAAACTCTCCTAAAACTTTCTCCCAAAACTCTCTTCCCCAGCAACAACAGCAACAAGGTCCTTAAATAGGCTAAGGAGAAGAATTTTATCAAAATCCCTCAAAATGTCCTAAAAGAATTGGTTTTAAGACTCCTAACACAACTCAGATTAAAATCTGGATCATTCTAACCATTGGATGATGATCAAATGGGCCAGAAACCACTCAAAAATCAATTTAAAAATCCAAATCAAGTTGAAATTTGTTTGGAGCATTGGATCAGCATTGAAGATCAAATCTGGGCCATCAGATTACACAAAGAAGAGCTTTAGATTCTTAGTTAAAAGTCAGGATGAATCTTAACCATTAGATCTTGACCGAGAGCTGCATCCACCATTCGTTAGTGCATAAATTTCAGCCGTTCGATCAAATCCCAATGAACAGCATCCATCGGATCAGGTAGAATTCCTAGATTATCCTTTATAGACCATGCGTGTGCTCGGCGTTGCGTGGATTGCTGCTTCCTTCAGCCAATTAGAGCATGCTGGTCCCTATGAAATCCTCAAAATGCCCTCTATAGCGGTCCATCATGCATCGCAAAAAATTCTAACATCAACGCTGCATAAGCGTGGCATCAGTGGCTGGTCGGTCTAGGTGCGGTCGCGTTGGGCGGTCTACTGAGCCAGTTTTTCTAAACCAATTTGAGCCGGACCGACTGATTTTTTTTTTATTTTCTTTGAAATTCAATTTCAGACTTGTTTGAAGTCCATTTTGCTTGAAATTTATTTCATCTAATTCAGAAAAATAAGATCTTCATATTGATGGCTTCTTTCCTACATAGAATTAATAAAAGTATCAATTTCTTAAAAGTATATGAATTTATTATATAATTTAATACCTTTATTAGTGTATTTTTACCACTTATCACTGAACCCAACCAAGTGTGCCTTTGAGGTAGCCTTAGAAAAATTTTTGGGGTTCATGGTCTCGAGATGAGGGATTGAGACCAACCTAGAGAAGATTCGAGCTATCCAAGAGATGACCGCTTCGAAGTCCATCAAAGAAGTTCAGCGCCTGACTGAAAAGGTGACATCTTTGAATCATTTTGTCTCGAGGTTGGCTGAATGCTACATGCCTTTCTTTCAAATCCTTAGGAAATCAAAAGATTTTCACTAGACTCAGGAATTTCAAAAGATATTCAATGAGCTTAAAAACTTCCTTGGCTCACCTCCCCTACTAGCCAAACCCAAATCCAGAGAGGAGATATTTCTCTACCTCGTAGTCTTCCCTACGGTGCTAGCAGCAGTCCTAATCAAAGAAGAGGCAAAAGTGCAGCGACCAGTCTACCACATATGCCAGATCCTAAGGGATGCCGAGATCAGGTATACAAAGTTGGAGAAATTGACTTATGCTCTTCTGATTATAGCAAGAAGACTTCGGCCTTAGTTCCAAGGACATGCTATAATGCTCCTCACTGATCAGTCGATCAGAGCGATCCTTCATCAAACAGATGCTTTCAGAAGAATTACAAAATGGGCCATTAAATTAATAGAGTTCGACATCAACTATCGATCTTGGCCAGCAATCAAGGCTTAGGCACTGACCGACTTCATAGTTGAATGTACTATCTCAGATGATGTCGAGCTTCAAAATGAAACCAACATTCCATGGTTGCACCCGAGCTCTTTTGAAGAAAGAATGGACCTTTCTAAAGATTTTTGGGCCCTGTATATCGATGGCTCCTCCAACACTTCCGAAGCAGGTGCTGGATTGATCCTAATCAATTCGGAAGGGATCATCGTAGAGTACGTGCTGCATTTTAAATTTTCGACGACAAACAATGGGGTAGAATATGAGACTCTAATAGTCAGGCTTAGGATAGCCAAAGAATCGAGAGCTGATCAGCTTAAGGTTTGCAGTGACTTCCAACTGATCGTGGGGTAGGTCAGCAGCAATTATGAAGCTCGAGAAGAGAGCATGGTAAAATATCTTGAGAAGGTGAAGAGCTTGACCCCAGCCTTCAGTAGCTTCAGCATTCGACAAATTCAGAGAGCAAAAAATGCTAGGGCCGACTTTCTTTCTAAGCTAGCCATCCTAGCTCCTAACAAGCTTCCGAAAGAAGTTTATCGTAAGACATTGAAATGCCCACGCACAGAGGAACCGCAGCCCATCATGCAGGTTGGCCAGGAGCCCTACTAGATTGATCCACTAACTATTTATCTTAAGGATGGGGTTCTTCCTCATAATCCGAAAGAGGCTCGAAAGTTGAGAAACCAAGCCTCTCGATATGTTCTTTATAAGAATAAGCTGTATAAAAGGTTGTATTTCCTATCATTATTGAGGTACCTTCGATCCTCTGAGGCCATTTTTGCACTATGGAAAGTGCACGAGGGAATTTGCAGGAGCCATCTAGGTGCTAGATTTTTATCTCATAAGCTGCTCCAATAAGGATATTACTAGCCGACTATGCATAGTGATTGTGTTGATTATGTCAGAAGACGTGACTGCTGCCAAAGGAACGCGAATGTCCAAAGGCAACCAGCCACCGAGCTTGCCCTGTTAAGTGCTCCTTGGCCATTTGCATAGTGAAAAATGGATATTCTTGGATCCTTCCCAATAGCGTTTGGGCAATGAAAGTTTCTCCTAGTCGCCATCGACTATTTCACTAAATGGGTCGAGACCAAAGCACTGGCCTAGATTACCGAAGCCAAGGTGCGGGACTTCGTTTGGAAGTCGGTTGTCTGTAGATTTGGACTGCCCTGAACTATCACAACAGATAATGGTTGATAATTCATCGAGATGAGGTTCGCCAAGTTTTATGAAGGTTTGAATATCTTCCACCACTTTACGTCGGTAGCTCATCTATAGGAAAATGGGAAAGCTGATGTGACCAACCAGATCCTATTACAAGGCATCAAGACAAGACTCAAAAGAGAAAGAGGGGCCTGGGCGGATGAACTTTATCACGTTCTATGGGCATACCGCACTACCCAAAGGCTACCGACTGGAGAAATGCCGTTCACCTTAGCTTTTGGAATAGAGATAGTCATCTCGATCGAACTTAAGCTTCCATCGGCATGGGTAGTGGCGTTCAATGAGTAGTATAACCCGCAAGACCTTAGAGCCATCCTCGATCTACTAGAAGAAAAAGAGAGGAAGCCCAATTTCTAATGGCAGCTTACAGGTGAAAGATGGCTCGATACTATAACTTCAGAGTCAGAAGTAAAACATTCAGAGTAGGGGACTTAGTGCTTCGGCGAGCCGCCATCTCTCAGCCTTAGAACTAGGGAAAGTATGCCCAAAATTGAGAAGGACCCTACGAGGTCACGGGAGTCGTCCGACCCGAGACATACTACTTGAAGGAACTCGGAGGGGTAGACCTACCTCGACCATGGAATTCGAAAAATCTATGAATGTATTACCGATGACTTGATTGCAATGAAATTCTCTTACTTCAACACTCTAATCTTTGTTGTATATTGGTAATAATGGAGGACTACCCCCCAAAATTAATCTCATGATAAATACGGTCACGTTAGGAATAGGAGGAGAACCTCATCCTAACATGAGCAAAGTCGAAGGTCTCGTTCATTTTAGACAAGATGAGGGAAGAGGTCCTGACAATGGTCCTAATGTGCCCCTACAGCCTATTAGAAATAGGAAGAGAACCTCATCCTAATATGAGCAAAGTCGAAAGCCTCATTCATTTTAGATGAGATGAGGGAAGAGGCCTTGACAACGATCCTAATGTGTCCCTACAGTCCATTAGAAATAGGAAGAGAACCTCATCCTAACGTGAGCAAAGTCGAAGGCCTCATTCATTTTAGATGAGATAAGGGGAGAGGCCCTAACAACGGCCCTAATATGCCCCTATAGTCCATTAGAAATAGGAGGAGAACCTCGTCTTAACGTGAACAAAGTCAAAGGCCTCGTTCATTTTAGACGAGATGAGGGGAGAGGCCCTGACAACGATCCTAATGTACTCCTATAATCCATTAGGAATAGGAGGAGAACCTCATCCTAATGTGAGCAAAGTTGAAAGGCATCATTCATTTTAGACGAGATGAGGCGAGAGGCCCTGACAACGGTCCTAATGTGCCCCTACAACCCATTAGGAATAGGAGGAGAACTTCATCCTAACGTGAGCAAAGTTGAAGGCCTCGTTTATTTTAGACGAGATAAGGGAAGAGGCCCTGACAACGGCCCTAATATGCCCCTACAGTCCATTAGGAATAGAAGGAGAATCTCATCCTAACTTGAGCAAAATCGTAGGCCTCGTTCGCTTTAGACGGGATGAGGGGAGAGGCCCTGACACCGGCCCTAATATGCTCCTACGATCTCATTAGGAATAGGAGGAGAACCTCGCCCTAACAAGAGTTAAAAAAAAAAAATAAAGAGAGAAGGATCGAAGGTGAGCATTGCATTCACATGAGGTAATGACGAACAAGGTATTATTTTATTACACGTTTAAATTTATTACATGTAGGATGGAGGTCAGTCAAACTGACTACATATTATAAGAAAGCCGACGCAACAGGGATCGACAAGATCGATTACAAAAAAATATATATATAAAAGGAGGCGAAGCCTTAAGATGGACTGGACTCTTCAAGCTTCGGATTATTGACACCAGCCATCATCAAGGCCTACTTCAACCTAACAATTTCCTCCTCAAGTTCTTTCTTTTTATACAAATTATCTATGTACACTCTATTGATATGCCCAAACTGGCCCTTGAGCTCCCACCGTCGCCTCCTTAGGACCTCGACCTCGGCCTCCTCATCCTGGATGGCTTGATGCTCATAGATCAGTTGGAGCTTCAACTACTGAACTTTGGCTTTCTCTATCCTGATAGCCTCTGAAAGCTTGTCGATGGTCTTCTTTAAGGAGGCGATCTCCTCCGACTCTCCAATAGAGACAGCCCACCGACCATCAGCCAGTTGTTGTTGGAGATGGCTCACCTCTCTATTAGCCGCCCGAAGCTCATGCTTGAGCCTGATCACCTTCTTTGATTAAGTTAGCTTATACTCAATATGCTAGGCTTCGGCATCATGAAGCTGCTTCTAAGATTTGGAGAACCTCTTGGATCAATCCCAATCATACCGGGCTTTGTCGATAGACCATGATGAAGTTTCCTCTAATAGTTGAATTTTTTTCTTCGCTGTCGTAAGGTCGATCTCAAGGGAGCTGACCTTTGCTGTTAACTCCCAAGACTTATTGCTGGCGCTTCTTCTCAGTTCGGTCATTTCTTTCTTGAAGCTGCCCTTTCGAATGCTGAAACTGGTGTAGTCCTTTCTATGCAGGTTCTTAAGGCGGATAACTTTGATAGTCACCTCTAAAGCATTCTTCCTCAGTTCTTGGAGATCATCCTCGATTTTTCTCAACTTCTTCTTCAAGCAATGAATCTCCTTCTTTAAGCTCCTAATTAGTGGTATAATTGAAACCCCATGGGGCAAAGGATCGGCATCAACTAGAAGAGGGGAGTCATGACCTAGGTCGTCAAGAGCATTCTGAACCATGCAAACGACAATACAAAGTGTAAGGCTAGAAAAAGATTTATCTTTCTTTTATTTGGATGTCTTTAAATACATCAGCATAAAAAAAAAGAAAAAGAAAGCTACATGATCTTCAAAAATCAAGACCTCGGGCAGCTCGGCCATAGGAGAGGTTGGAGCATCTTCATTTGTGTCCAATCCATGGGTAGGCTTGGGCATTGCAGCGATGGGTTTGGGAGCCTCTGAGATAGCTCCCACGACTGAAGAAGAAAGGATGTCAGTCGGGATAACTCCAACCCTAAGGGATGATGGATCAGCTCTATCATCGGGCTCTTCCATCAAGAGGTCTAAATCTACCTGAAGAAAATTCTCAACGACCCTCCCCAGGCAGATCTGGAACCCTCGATGAAGGCCTCTTGAGCAAAAGCTATTTTAATGTCCTCCATGTCCCTAGAGGACTTGAAGCTTTCGATCGCTAGCTCCACCATCGTGCTGACCCCTTCTCGCGCCTTCCTCTTTTCCTTCTCCTCCTAAGCCAAGGCAGTCCTTAAGTTCATCGTCTTCTTACACTCCACCCTCAACTCTTTCCGAAGGTGCTCGACCTCGGTGGATTAGATTTTTGAAGCCACCCTCATGCTCTTGACTTTGGCCCGAGCCTTCTCGACCTCCGCACAAGCTTTCTTAAGGGCCTTTGAGGCTTCGACCCATCTCTGACCGACTGCCTTAGAGTTGGCGAAGAGATAATGCCTAAGCTACGATAGGAAATCAAGTTAATATTAGGAAGCCTTGACTTTAAAAATGGAAAAGACCCCAGACCAAGACTATGAGAGAGAAGACTATCTTAAGATAGGCGGCGAAGGACTCATCGAATCTCTTAACGTTGCCCTTCTGCAGCATCTTCACCACAATGTGGGGAAGAATACTCCCCTTCATGAGTGATTAGACAACCTCTCGATCATCTAGAGAAGCTTGTTCTTGGTCGGGACCCCCACTTTTGGAGCTTTCGACCCTCCTTCCGACCTTCTTGCTGATAGCCCTTCTCTTCCTTTTTTCCATGGCTTCCTCCAACTGGAGGAGAGCAGATGGAGCAACCTCTTCGGACGAGGTCGAGCTCGATACAGTGGTAGCAGGCTTGGGAGCAGGCATGGCCTAGATCGGCATGACATGATGGACTCACCAATGCGGGCCATCTTTCGAAGATCCCTAGTAGGGCCGTCTTTCCTCTTGAGGGATTTAAGTACCTTGGTTAGACGGTCTCACTCTTCAGGAGTCATTATTGTAAAGGATAAAAATCGAAGTTAGGAAAGGTCAAAGAAAAGCCAAGGTCTGGACAAAGAACACCCCAAAATCAACCAAAAGAAAAAAAGACTACATACTGGATTTAGGGGACTGAGGTCGAGGTTAAATAGGATCTACTCATCCAAAAGGTCGGAGATTGGCGGAATGTTAAAACTCTTCAATATATCAGCCGAATTTTGATCCTTGCTTTCCAATCCTAGAGCTCAGCAGACTGAGTCCCTTATCCCCCCTATAGAGGAAGTCCTAACCTCAAGGATGGATTTGAGATGAAGAAAAATTTCTCCTTTTAGTCATGGATTGAAAAGGGGGTGCCCTTAAGTAATCCCTTCCTACCGAATTAGGAGGACACATACCATCAATCCTTAGCAGCCGGATGGTGTTTGAAGGTAAAGAAGGTCTGAAATAAGAAAATGATAGGTCAGATGCCTACCATGGTACGCAAGAAAAGAAATCCTATGATGAACCTAAAGGAGTTCGACACCATAGCAGCGAGGGAGATGTTGAGAAATCTAAATAGATTGGCCATGAAAGAGGGTAAGGATAACTAAGCCCAGTCCGAAGAGCCTCTAAATATAGGCAGGTTCAGTCGGGAGGCAGAGAGCAGGCTCTATCATTGGGTTCGAAAAGTTCGAGCTCGTATTCGAAGGAAATATCAAACTAAATCCTAGCTAATGAAAGATCGTCAGGCCAAAGTTGGTAGACAATAACTGTCGGTGCAAAGAAAGGAGGTGGCAACTCAGAAAGCTCAGCCTCCCTGGGAGGTAGGTTCGCTAAGACTAGAGGAGTTGAACTACTCGAGCAGATCGATCAGAATTCCTCGATGGACATCTGGATCAAAGCAAAATCATAAAAGAAATGCTCGAAAAGCTAAGAAAATGAAGCATAAAAAACTTCTACAAAGAGACACAAGGAGCGAAAAATAGAGAATGCATGAATAACTCAAAAAAGGATAGCGAAGCTGACCTAAGTCGATTGGAAGAGGCAGAGAGATGATGAAGGCCATAGAAGATAGACGGGAGAAAACCTAGGATCAAAGAAAGCGGAAGGAAAAGCCTGAGCTCTCACGTAATGGAGAGAAGAAAATCAAAAGAAGAGGCGGAAGAAGATTTTGGGAGAGATAACGACTCAAGAGAAGGAAATGGGTTAAATAGCCCTGAGGGTCTAGGCAGTTATGATTGCGAATCCCCTTCAATTGGCCTATGGTCGATGCATGCCCCTTCTATCATGGCAGAGACTGGCGGTTGACAAGCCCATAATGATGCCATACCCTGGGCAGAGTTTTGGCGCAGAGCTCTAAAGGCATCTCTTTGGGTCACCTTAAATTTATGAAGCTTCAATGCTGGTGTAGAAGCACCAAGAAATGCCTCACCCTAGCAAGCGTAGGAAATGGAAAGGGACTTCAGCAGTCACACTCGCTACTCTTTCTTTGAACTTCAAACTCGGGAGTAGGGGGATTAGTGTTGGGGATAAACCCGCTCCTACCGAAATTCAACTAGATGCTTGATCTCGAAAGGATCCCATCCAGCAGCAGCCTCCATGGTTAAACCTCAGACCTCCTCTAATAGTTGAACTTCTTCCGAACATTTTCTTTAGCCAGACTCCTCCAATGGTCAAACTCCTCCCTAATTTTTCCTTTAGTTGGACTCCTCCAACGATCAAACTCCTTTTGGATTTCTCCTTCAGCCGGATTCCTCCAACAACCAAACCCCTTCCAGACTCCTCCAATGGTCGAACCCCTTCCAGACTCCTTCAATAGTTGAACTCCTTCCAGGCTTCTCCTTTAGTCGGATTCATCCAACAGTCGAACTCCTTCTAAATTTCTCCTTCAGCTGGATCTTCCAATGGTCGAACTCCTTCTAGACTTCTCTTTCAGTAAGACTCCTCCAATGATTGAACTCCTTCCAGACTTTTTCTTCAGCTAGACTCCTTCCAAACTTCACTTTCAACCAGACTCCTCCAATAGTTGAACTCCTATCAAACTTTTTCTTCAATCGTACTCGAACAGTCAAACTCCTTCCAAATTTCTTCTTCAGATGGACTCCTCTAAATAGCTAAACTTTCTTCGAACTCCATCCAGTAGCCCCAGAGGACCTAGGCACTCATCCTCGATATAGCCAAAAGTACCATCAATCTCTCCGATCTGAGCTTCGACCGTTGGATCCCGATGGGCTTGCACATCATGATAACAGACACTATCCCTTGTAATAAACTTCATGTAGCCTTAAATGGCCCACTACCGGATGGTTATGGCTGTCACTATTAGTTTGTTACAGGCTCCATCCATATAAGAGACCCTCCAGATATGCTTTCTCCCTGAAGCTCTCCTTCTCTCCCTCAAAATTCTGCTAGAATTTCTCTACATATTCCATTTCTATTGGCTGAAAAAGCTGACTTGATCGTTGGAGGGTCTTGCTGAAGCCACCACCCTAGACTCCAAATGAGACTTGTTTTGTAGGTCCCGACGGCGACCTCATCCCCTCCAAATCTAGCTTCGACTCCGACGACAGCCAGATTTTACACCAACGTAATATATTTAGCAAAATTTATTTTGAAAATCATTCTGTAGTTTGCTTTAAATGTAATAAAATTGGCTATAAAATTTTTGAATGTAATACTAAATAAATTAGTCAAATATAGGTTCCAAAAGAAACCATAAGCTCTAGCCTAAAGGGACCCAAGATGGCTTGGGTACCAAAATTTAGTAAATAATTTTGCAGGTTCACCAAGGATCCAATGGAATTTAAAAAAATATATATTATGAATGGATGCCTTAAAAATGAAAATGAATGGATAATGCTATTGGATAAAATCTAAATTTTTCTCACATCATACCATCAATGTTTATTTGATTGATTCTATTGATTTTAATAATCTATCAATATGATTTCATATCATATACACTTGCTTGGCATACTTTTCATATTTCGGTAAGGTTAATATGAGTGATTGATTTTGATATTTGAAATGATTTGAATACTTTGATTTTTAAATCAATGTGCTCTTCTATAAGTATTACATTTTGAATCAATATGAAATTAATTTATCTTAAAATTTAGCATGATATCTCAACTTTTCTTTATTAATTATATATTTAAGAATCTTGAATCAACAAAAGTTAAATTGGATATAATGTTTTAATTGCTAAACCTACAAGAGAAATAAATTTTGATATTTTCTCATAAGATACTTAATTATCAAAATTCTCCTAAAAGTTTTCTGACCTAAGTACTTGAAGATGAAATACTTTAGTCATAAAAGATCAAGTGCTTGACTTTGATAATTTATATTATATCTTAGCTTGATCTCTAAGGACTTCAAAAAAAAGTTTCCTAGTTGAACCTAACTTTCGAAGCCATTATCTAGTTTTTCTTTGACCTAATCTTGATATGATCTTATTTGATTTGATTGATTATCATACCACCAATTGAATGTCAATTGATTCAATATTTTATCTTATTGATTTTGATGATGTTATAATTAATTATGGTTGAAGATATATTAAACAAAACTGATTTATGAACTTTCATGATTAGAGTTTAAGAATAATTTGAAATATTGATATATTTGTTTGATAAGCTAAATTTCTTGAAGAAATATTTTTAAATTTAATTGGTATCTTGAAATATAGTAAATAGTTTTAATGACAATAAGGAAGAGAAAATTTGGTAAATGAAGAAAATAAATTTAACATATCAAATTACATCAAAATCTTGCCATAATAGGATATTTTTCATAATATGATTTTAATTTGGTTATGAGATATAAAATTAAATAAGGACAAGAATTGATCAAGAGTAAGCAAGAAACAAAATTAAGAAATATGGCATATAGTAAGAGAGAGCTAATTTTGAATAAAAGTTAAACTCAATTAACTAGAATATTAAGGGGGAGCTTAATACTTTTAGATTATTTTACTTTCTTGATTTTATTGATAACCTCTGTTTAGAGTTGTTCTTTTTGATGCTGTCAAAAAGGGAGGAAATTATTACTGAGTATATGCTTGACCTTAATTAGAATGAAGTATATTTTTATTGTTTAGTGGTTTTATGTCTTTTAAATATATAACTTTTTAGAAATTTACTATATATTATTTTGCATATACTCAAAAGTTTTATTATCATCAAAAAGAGAGAGATTGTTGACCTAAAGATTGATTTTGATGATGATAAAGAGTTTTGAATATAAATTATAAAGTCTAATGATATTTATGAGATTGTATAGTTTCAAAATTTTAATTGCTCATTATTTTTTTAAGTATTTTTTGATATATTAATGAGGATAAAATCAAGTCAAGAAGGCAAGTAGTCTAGCCTATAAATCAAATTGAAGAAGAAAGGATCACAAGCAGTCTTAGGCATGCATGGCACGCCAACTAGACCGACCTAGTCTGAAACTGAGCTGACCTAGTTTTAGTGAAAGTAAAAGATAGAAAGGATAGAAAGCATAATTTTTCATAACCTCGGAGACTGAGTCGACCCAATTTTTAACTGAGCCGATCCAGTGATAAGTAGGCCGACCCAATTAGAAAAGTAGCCATCCCAGTCTCAGAAAATAGAAGATGATAGAAATAGGTATTTCAAAATCTTTAAGACTGAGCTAACCTAGTTTGGACTGAGCCGACCTAGTTAAAAACTGAGTTGGCCCAGTGCCTGTAATAGCTAGTTTTCAATTTCATAGCTTTTTCACTCCACATGCCTTCCATCGGCTATTTTCAATCTTCCAATAGCTAGATCACGTTCAGAAGCCTATGTTAGTAACTTGCAATGGTGGAAAATCTTTGGAATACTTAAGAAAACACTTCGGATAAGAAAAAAAACTTTTAAACCTACAAGAAAGAGTTTCCAAGCAGATTTTTAGTTTTTCAAGTGTGTGAGATAAATAGTAAAAATGAAGGAGTGTTTCTTAGAGTTTTTCTTATCCTTCCAATATCCTCAATCAGAGAGAAGTCAGACCATCACCATTGAAGATCAATTCTTACTTCTTTTAAGCACTTAAAGAGAAGAAATCAAGCCTACAAGTCAAGCTCCCAGATTTTCTTCTCTTAAGCTTCAAAGAGTTTGTTTTTACTTTGTTTATTATATTTTTCATCTTTGTTTCAAGTTTCTTGGGGTGAAAAACTTGGGTAGGTCCAAGCCTAGAGTTGGATGTTGTATTGGTTTGATTGGTGAGCCAAGGTTAAAACCAATCGGTGTTGATGGTTAGTCCGAAGAAAAATAATTACTTGTGAGGTTCTGGTTGATAATATGATGAAAACCAACTAGGTTGATTGTGAGCCTAGAAAACAATCTTGTACGATTTTGATTGGTGAGCCAGGAGAAATCAATTAAATTTGATTGTGAGCCCGAAAAATAATCAGACTATAATTTTAGTTATGAATTATAGTTGAATTCTCAAGGGATATACTTGAGGAGTGGACATAGGTGCTGAGTTTGACACCGAACTACTATAAAATTATTGTGTTTGTGATTGTGTGTTATTGTTCTATTACTTTTATTTACTGCATATTACATAGCTTATTTGATTTAGCACTTAATTAGTTTAATCTACTCACATCTAAAGCTTAAAAATTTTAAATACCCAATTCACCCCCCCTCTTAGATAGCTACACTTGGGCAACAAGGGAGTTGGGTGGTTTCTTATTGGAATGACACCTAGCAAATTTATTTAGTTTATTCTTTCTTTTAAAACAAAACCACTGATTTCTTTGCTATTGTTTAGTTTTCTAAGTTTCTTAGAGAAGTGAGAGAAGAGAAGAAAGCTAAGAGGATTTTGTTTTCAGTTAGAAATCAAAAGAAATTAATTAGTATAGAGGAAAGTGATTGAAAAATTGAGTTTAGGGGGAAAAGTTACAAAAATTGAGAAGGAAAACATGTGCAGCAGATTTCTAATTACTTGAGGTAAGATTCCTCTGTTTCAAATTAAGGTTGGATTAGTCTTTCAAGTGTTGTAGCAAATAAGATGTTATAATAAAGTAGGCTATTTAATTTGAATTAAGTTTGAAGAGGAGCTATGCTATTATTGATGCTAATATTATTTAAATGATTCAGCTATGACTTGAAATGGTATTAGCTATATCTGAAACTAATTGGGAGAATAGAAACATAATTGAATAGTTGGAAGAGTTTGAGTTATGTTGAAATTTATCTAGACTTAAACTAAAGCAAGCAAGACAAGTAGAAGTGAGTGGTTAAAAGATTAAAGTAAGAGCATGAAAGCAAAGTATATGTAGTTCTGATTTTCAAGTTACATGGTATGAAATTAATCAATGTATGGCAATATTATAGGAATGAAAAAAGTTTCTCAAAGGGTGCTTTGAGAGAATCAAGTATCAAAGTGAAACAATAACTACCTAGAGATGACTGATTTTGGTGCAAACACCAGAGCAATCAGAAGTCGGTGACATAATTTATATTCAATTTGGATTAAATAAGCCACATCAAATTAACTCTACTTCAGTTATTTGGTTCTAAATCTTTTGACGTATTTAGTTTTGGGTCCATAGGGCCATACTTGGGTTTGTATTGGATTAGTGTCTTACTGAGAAAGAGACTATCATAAAAAAGCAAGCTTGGTCCACGTCATCTTTGGAGTCACCACTCTCCACATGCCCAATGAGAAAAAACACACGCCGGCATGTGCCATACCCAAGGATTCTCATGCCATGTTGTACCAAGCATCAAGTGTCCATATGGAGTTTCTTTTCTTTCCTAGGATTCCTTAAGAGTTCTTGATTTCTTGCTTATTTTGTTGAAAGACTGATTTCTTTTTCATAGTTCTATAAAAGATAGATATGATATATTATTGTATTTGAAAACCAGATATAATATTTTACTTTTTTGTTGGAAGGGTTGATTTCTTTCTTGTAAAGAAAAGAGGACTTCTAAAGAAATAGGATCCCTAGGATCCTATATAAACCCATGTGTCTTTCATGAATGAGATAATGAATACATGAATGATTTTACCCATAAATAGTTGTGTCAATTGCTCCGAAAGGAAGAGGGTGTGAGATCCAAAATTTCCCCACAAGAAAAGGATGTGAGGCCCACTTTCTTTCTATCCCTTTATCCTTCATTTACTTGAGATCTAGTATTTTTACAACCCCGAATCATCTTTACTATTTACCAACACAAGCCTATTCCACCTAGTAAAGATCTATCTCCTTCAAGATTTTTATCTATCATGCTAAGAGAGAAAGAGTGATCCATTATTCTACATATAAAATATTAACAAGGACCTTCGTTTCTTCTCAACTAATCTTTGATTTTTTACTTATTATTTTTCAGATTTGATATTAGTAAAGATCTAGTTCTTCGTCGATAGATCTACTTGGTTAAAAAATTAAGAGCTCTAATCAGAGTAGTTTCTTAACTACCACAATCCGGATTCTTCTTATGTTTTCAAATTTTCTTGCGGATTTAATTTCTTGCTATCTTTCATTTCATTCATTTCTTTTTGTATTTATTTATGAGCATATTTAATTTTTGCTATCTCTTTATTTACTTTATTATTGCTAATTATTTACTTATCTCTATAGTAGCACTTATCTGCATTATTTAGATTGATCTTGCTTTAGTCCCGCATCAATCAATCGTGCCTCCTAAGTAGAGTATAGATAACTATATTGTCTATCTTGGAAATAATATGCCATGGTTGGACGTGATTTGTTATTGACAAATGAAAGAAAGCTTGGTTTTCTTTTTTTTTTTTAGGTTATCCCACATCAATTTGGTATCAGAGCCGGATTGATTAGGATTTTAGTTTGAATTCTGCAATTTGAATTCCTGCAAGTTAAATTTTTGCATGTTAAATTTTATAACTTACTTTTCAGTATTTTATTTTTTTTTATTGCATCTTATTCTTGCATCCTAGACTTGCATGACCACTAAATTAGATACCCAATACCAACATCTTAGTTTATCACCCAGTACCAATATAGATCCTAATATAGTAGCTATCATTAATATCCTGACTGAGAAGTTTGATGACATGAAATATTTTATGAAATCATGAGTGAAAAAATAGCAGTGCTAGAAGAAGCTAGGCAAAAACAACCTAAAGCTGAGTCTCTCCATCTGCCTATAAGACAGAGAAGAAGAAATCTAGACCTAGATTGATCTATTGTAGCATACCCACACCATAACCAGTTCGACCAGGATGAGCATGTCCTTAGGAATGTGAAGATTGAAGCCCTAAGTTTTGATGATTATCTAGATATGAGGGAGCATCTAGATTGAAAATTAGGCATGGATCACTATTTTGGATGGTATGAAATGTCTGAAGCAAGGAGAGTTAGGTTTGCTTGGATGAAGTTGGTTAGGCAAGCTCGACATTATTGGAAAAGTGTTAAGCATCTTCTCAACCAGAGAAGACAAGATCCAATAGAAGCCTGAAATGAAATGAAGAAGAAACTCAGAGAAAAATACCTCCCTACCTCCTACCAAGAAAAACTTTAGATCAGTGGTAGAGACTTACTTAAGAAAATAGATCAGTCACTGAGTACATCACGAGATTTGATGAGTACCTCATGAGATGTGGAGAAATCGAAGATAGGATTGTTACCTTATCCAGATTAAGAGCCGGATTATGAGAGGATATCCAACATGAGCTATTTTTGTGAGAGGTAACCATGTTACAACAAGCTTATCAACTTATCCTAGACCTAGAAAGATTCTCTAGGTATTCAACTACCTATCATCTTAAACCTAGCTGAATAACTCCTTTTGGATCGAGATCCAATACTAACCAGACTCCTAGTAATGGACCTCTACATGCAAATCCTATTATGAGAATCGAGGATAAAGGAAAAGGAGTTGTAGGAAAGTTATCTAAGAAAAGTAGTTCTCGATTCCATTATTTTAAGTGCTATGGTTATGGTCATTTTGCTACACAATGTCCCAACTAATCTTTAATTCTATAAGAATTAGAAGAGAAAACTCTAGAAAATATTAAGGAGGAAGTTTATAAAGCTGATCCAGACTTAGCCAAGTAATTTGAGAGTACTGAGGACATCCTCGATTTTGTTGCATCGGAGTCAGATCTTAGGCTTGGGGTTATTAGGTATGTTCTAGCACAGACTAAGGAGAGTGAAGACTGGCATAGGACCTCTATTTCTCATACCTTCATAAAATTTAGTGATAAAATTTGTAAGATGATCATTGATAGTGGTAGCTATATCAATGCCATCTCCACCGACATGATTAAGTGATTAAGATTAGCTCCTATAGATCATCCTAGATCATACCATGTGTTTTGAATAGATTTCTCCTCTATTCCCTCAAACTTAGATGCCATGTTCCTATCCAGCTCCATTCTTACCAGGATCATATTTGGTGCGATGTCTTATTTATGAAAGTTAGAAGTATCATATTAAGTTAGCCTTGGCTGTTTGACAATGATGTTACGATTTATGACTGAACCAACTTTTATAGTTTCACTCATAAGGGCAAGAAGATTACGATCAATCCTTCCCCACCTAAGGCTACCAATAGAAAGATAGGTGATAGACCAAAAGAAAACAATAAAAAGAAAAGCCTCCATTTGATAGGTGTTGAGGAATTAGAGATGACCATGAGTAAAGGATCACCAGTTAGGAAGCATGATTCTATTCTAGTGGTTGTAGATAGATTTTCAAAAATGGTCCATTTTTTGTTCTGTTGCCAAACATCCGATGCATCGAAAGTTGCAAGAATATACTTTGATGAGATTATTAAATTGCATAGATTGCCTAAAACCATTATGTCTGATGGGGATGTTAGATTCACGAGCTACTTTTGAAAAATCCTATGGCACCTTTTAGGCACAAAATTGAAATTTTCTTCTATCTTTCACCCGCAAATGGATGGTCAGACTGATGTACTCAATAGGAGTCTTGAAAATTTATTGGGTTGCTTGATTGGGGAACATATGGGTAATTAGGATCTTTTACTATTTCGAGATGAATTTGCATATAATAGCTCTGTTAATAGGTCCATTGGTATGAGTCCTTTTAAAGTAGTTCATGGATATTAACCTAGAAAATCAATAGACCTTATCTCACTGCCCATGCATGCCAGAATTTTCAAATTTGTAGAGTCATTTGCACAGCATGTCGAGAGTCTACATAAAGAGATCAAAAAAAATTAGCATTACTAATAAAGTTTATAAATAGAATGCAGATTCTCATCGATGTGCCTAAGAATTTATGGAAGAAGAATATGTGATGGTTCGAATGAGGCCTAAATGATTTCCATCAGGAATCGTCAAGAAGTTACATTCTTAAGGAGTAGATCCATTTAAGATTTTAAAGAAGATCGGACCAAATGCGTATATTGTGGACTTACCTTCTGATTTTGGGATTAGCTCTACTTTTAATGTTGTAGACCTCATCGCTTATAAAGAGCCAACATGGATACCTAGTGAGCCATTTGAGCCTAAATCAATCTTTAAGAGAGCCCATTCCTGAGTGTCCACCGGCCAAAATGTCAAAGCATGATCAAATTAAGAGAATTTTGGATGAGCAGATCATCTCCACCTGGAGTCGAGGTTATCAGCAGTACTTGGTTAGAAGGCAAGGTCGATCGAAGTCTGAAGATATCTAGATCACTCGAGAAGAGCTGCAGTGCGTTGATCTTGATTTGCTCGGGCATCACCAGAGCAGAATCGACCCCCACTCGATAGGATCGAGTTCTCTCCATCTTGAGAAAATTGGTGTGGACATCAGAGCTACCAGAAGTTGGCAACATAATTTAGATTTAATTTAGATTGAAGAAGCCACATCAGATTAACTCTATTTTAGCTATTTGGTTCCAGTTCTTTTGATTTAGTCAATTAGTTCTTTTGATGCATTTAGTTTTGGGTTCATAGGACTATACTTGGGTTTGTATTGGATTAGAGCCTTATTTGGAAAGAGACCATCATAAAGAAGCTAGCTTGGTCCATGTCATCTTTGGAGCCACTACTCTTTACATGTCCAGGGAGGAAATACACATGCCAACATGTGCCATGCCCAAGGATCCTTATGGCAAGTTGTGCCAAGCATCAAGTGCCCACATGGAGTTTCTTTTCTATTCTAGTATTCTTTAAGAGTTTTTGATTTCTTATTTATTTTATTGAAAGACTGATTTCTTCTCCATAGTTCCATAAAAGATAGATATAATATATTATTAATTTGTAAACCAAACATAATATTTTACTTTTTTGTTGGGAGGGTTGATTTCTTTCTTGTAAAGGAAAGAGGATTTCTAAAGAAATAGGACCACTAGGGTCCTATATAAACATATATATCTTTCATGAATGAGACAATGAATGCATGAATAATTTTACTCATAAATAGTTGTGTCAATCACTCTAAGAGGGAGAGGGTATGAGATCCAAAATCACCCCACAAGGGGAGGGTGTGAGGCCCGCTTTCTTTCTATCCTTTTATCCCTCATCTACTTGAGATTTAGTACTCCGACAATCTTGAATCATCTTTACCGTCTACCTATATAAGCCTATTCTACCAAGAGAAGATCTGTCTCCTCCAAAATTTTTATCTATTATGCTGAGAGAGGAAGAATGATCTATTATTCTATAGATCAAACGTTGACAAGGACTTTCATTTCTTCTCAACTGATCTTTGATTTTTATTTATTTTTTCAAATCCAATGTTGGTAAAGATCCAGTTTTTTATTGATAGATCTGCTTGGTTAAAAGATTAAGAGCTATAATTAGGATAGTTTCTTAACTATCATGATCCGAATTCTTCTTATCTTTTTGAATTTTCTTGCGGGCTTAATTTTTTGCTATATTTCATTTCATTCATATTTTTTTTATATTTATTCGTAAGCATATTTAATTCTGCTATCTATTTATTTGCTTTATTATTGCTAATTATGTACTGACCTTTAAAATAGTACTCATCTGCATTATTTAGATTGATCTTGCTTTGGTCCTGTGTTAGTCAATCATGCCTCCTGAGTAGAGTATAGGCAACTATATAGTCTATCCTGGAAATAATGTGTTACGGTCGGACATGATTTATTATTGATGAACGAAAGTAAGCTTGATATTTTTTCTTTTTTTTAGATTGTCCCACATCAGATTTTCATCTATTCATGGTGTTTTCAAAGTATTTTGCTATATCAAAAGGTTTATTTAAAAATCAAGGTAAATCCTTAATATTTTGCAGCTTACATATTTGTAAATAAACATGAAATTGGGTATGGTTTCTAAATAGCTTTTGTGTATCGCATACGCAAGTAATTATGCATATAGTTTTGAGAGCATGGCTTTAGTAATTTTAAATGAGTTAGTAGTGATCTCTTATATGGTTTCATCTCTTATATAGTTTGCTTCTAGTTTATATGCTATGAAAGCTTATTGATATTTATGATATTTTGTAACTACTTATTTGAGAGTGTGTTATGGAACTGCTCATTTGAGAGTATATCATGATGGAGGACTGCTCATTTGAGAGTGTCATGGTGGGACTGCTCATCTGAGAGTGTGTCATGACATGGTTATCCATATGAGAGTATATCGGGGTATGACTACTCAAATATGGATGTGATTGTAGTATGATTACTCATGTGAGAGTGTATCAGTATGACTGCTCATATGAGAATGTAGTTGTGGTACAAATACTCATAAGCAATCCTATGAAAATATGTTGTTGTGTTTGTGCTTTACAAAAATCTTTTATATGATTCGTTCTTATTTTACGTGAATGTTTAGAAGCTTGTTGGTACATGCTATGTATGATAGTATAAAAATTATATTAAATTTTTTGTTGATAGTTGGATATACTCATTAGGACTTTAGTCTCATTATGTGATTTTTATTCTTCTTCTCTTAGCAGATTGGAGTACACTAGTTCAACCCCAACATAAGGAGACCTTTAGTATCTACATTTTGAGTGGTATATGTTAGATAGTGAGGGACTTACTTTCAGACTTGGGATATATATTATATATTTCCAGCTGAATATAAATGAATGTTTCTTATTGTTAAATTATATGTATTAAGCATTGTTTGATAAATGAAAGTTAGAGATGATGTTGTCAGATATTGAGAAGATTAGACATGCTTGTACCATGATTTTAAAGGATTGATTAAATTACTTGACAGCATATGATTAATGATGTTATAATTTAGTTTCGCCATAGTTTAGAAATTTCTTTAATCTTTAGATAAGGATGGGGTGTGGCACCATCACCCGTAGTTAGCAAGGATGGGATGTTATATGTTTGGTATCAGAGCAAGGTTAATGATTTATTAAGATAAGTAAGGTTTAATTAATGATCAGATCAAGGATTTATAATATGTAGAGATGAGTTAAAGGATTATAATCAGTAGAAATAAGCAAAGGTTTAAAATCAATGGGCACAAAAAATGATTTATCGTTAATGGTTATGAACTAAGGATTATGATTAGTAAGGATGGACTAATGTATATCATAATTACTTTGCCTGGATTGATTAGTAAACAATATAAAGTGGGTTGAGTGGTCTTGGAGATGACTCGATTGATTAATGAGTTGACTCCATATCTTTTGGAAGATTTTTTCAGTAGCATTTAATTGAAAATTTACATTTTTATTAAGGATGTCATCTTTCAAAATTTACTTATCATTAGAGTTATTTGGTGGTTGATAATTTTAATTATATCAATTTCATCTTATAGGAAGATGGAGCCGTTGGGATTAGGATTTCATGGAGAACAGTTAAACCCAGGTAGAGGTAGAGGCAGAGGCCAAGATAGATCAAGAAGAGTTGATAGGAATGCTCAACCTCCTAGAGTATCGCCTGTTGATTTATCTTTTGCCCGAAGGGTTGAAGCAGGGGTTTCACAATGGTATGGTTATAATTAAGAATTACCATTAGTGTCCCCATCTCAGGATCAGGCACCTATTCCAAAATTTTGAAAATTGGTGGTATAATTATCTAAGCTGTTACTGTTGCAATGAATTATATTCCTAGACCTCAATCTTGAAGCGTAGATATGGAAAGAAATTTTGAGAGGGCTAAAAAGTTGGGAGCAGTAGAATTTTTGGGTACCACAGCTCTAATGGAGGTAGAAAACTGGATCTAAAGAATGAAAAGAATATTTGTATGAATAAAAAGTACTGATGAATAGAAGGTGAGCATTGCCACTTTTCTTTTAGAAGGCCGGGCTAGACATTGGTGGGAATCCTACATAGATAGGAAACCACAAGGGTATGTTATTTCTTGGGATGATTTCAGAAAAGAATTTTATCAATAGTATTATTCAATAGTGTATCAGGATCAGAAAAGGAGAGAGTTTCTTAATTTGACTCAAGAAAGAATGTCGGTAGTTGAGTATGAAGCTAAATTTATTGAGTTATCACATTTTGCTTTAGCATTTATAGTAGATGAAAAAGAAAAATATCAATTATTTTAAGATGGATTGTGTCTAGGAATCAAAACAAAAATAAAGATGCATAACTATAATAGTTTTGTTAAACTAATTATGGAAGCTAATAGAGCAGTAGAGGTGGAAAAAGAATTTTATGATCATAGGTAAGAAAAAGGAAATAGAAGTGTGTAGAATCTTTCTCTGGGTATAGGAGAAGGTCAGTTATCAAAGCAAGCAAATATTTCTAAACAGCCTAGTTATCCTTTTGGAGCATCAGTAGAGTTGGGTATGGGTTCTTTTACTTCTATTAGTCTAGAGCAGAGAAGGGCTAAACTGAAGTTGAGGTTATAGTCTGTAGGAAGCAGGGAAGCAAAAAGAGTTAGAGAATGTTACCGGTGTGGACAGATGGGTCACTGAAAAACAAATTATTCTAATAAAGCCCTAGTCAGAAATCTCTCATCAGCAAGTAGAGTAAGGACTAATATCAGTGGATAAGATGCTAGCATGGATCAATAAGGTCAAACGGATGATGGGAGATGTAAGCTATCTTTAAGGTGAAATCAAGTATGATATGTATAACTAAAAGAATAATTTTGTTGCACAAGAGTTCAAAGATAAAATAAGAGCTATATCATCTTTAGTGTTCTAATTTTGTTGCATGCAAATTTCGAGGATGAAATTTATTTTAAGAGGGGAGAAAATGTAACATTCTAAACTAGTAAAATAATAAATTAAAAGATTTGTATTCATGTATGTATAGTATAGTAATTTATTTATGGTATATTTGAGCATAAATTATGGTTATCTACCATTGCGAGTTTTGAAAATTTTCTAAGTCTGAAAACTAACACCTATATGGAGGGCTATATAAAATATATATTTTTTTTGAAACCAAAATTGATTGTAATTGTGATTCACACAATAATTTTTAATGAAGTTTGAAGCCCTTTAACCTATTCATTCTGAAAAAAGTTTTAAAAATTTTGGATTTGAAAAAATTTAAATTAGAACCCAAGTTTTGATATCTTATTCTTAAGAATTTTAATTTTTTTGATATTTTTATTGATTCCAAATAGGGGGTACTTTCTTATTTTTATTTATGTTTTAAAGTTAATGGAGAGTAAAATAAATGAGAACACTTTTGTGTGAGGGGTCGACCTAGAGGTCGACTTGTTCTGAGAAGGGATAACCTGGGGGCGACCTATGTGTGGGTGTCGACATATATTTCAAAGATGTCGATCCCAATGGCAAAAATTTCTAGAAGTAGGTTTTAATCAAGAGGATATTATGTTATGTTTTTAAAATAATTTTTCATGGAATGAATGAGTAGCTTGAAGATATTAATAAAGAGTTAGAAATTCATTTGAACAACACATGTTAAGTAGGGAGTTGGGTGGATTCTTATTGGAATGATACCTAGCAAATTCATTTAGTTTGTTCTTTTTTCTAAAACAAAACCACCAATTTCTTTGCTGTTGTTTAGTTTTCTAAGTTCCTCAGAGAAATTAGAGAAGGAAAGAAAGGTAAGAGGGTTTTGTTTTTAGCTGGAAATAAAAAAAAATTAGTTAGTAAAGAGGAAAGTGATTGAGAAATTGAGTTGAGGAGGAAAAGTTATTGAAATTAAGAAGAAAAATCTATGCAATAGATTTCTAATTACTTGAGGTAAGGTTCCTTTATTTCAAATTAAGATTGGATTAGTCTTTCAAGTGTTGTAGCAAATAAGATGTTATAATAAAGCAGGCTATTTAATTTGAATTAAGTTTGAAGAGGAGCTATGCTATTATTAATGCTGAAATTGTTTAAATGATTCAGCTATGACTTAAAATGGTGTTAGCTATATCTAAAACTAATTGGGAGAATAGAAATAGAATTGAATAGTTGGAAGAGTTTAAGTTATGTTGAAATTTGTCTAGACTTAAACTAAAGCAAGCAAGACAAGTAGAAGTGAATGGTTAAAAAACTAAAGTAAGAGCATGAAAGCAAAGTATGTATGGTTCTAATTTTGAAGTTACATGGTATGATATTAATCAGTGTATAGCAATATTATAGGAAGGGAAAAAGATTCTCAAAAGGTGCTTTGAGAGAATCAAGAATCAAAGTAGAATAATAATTAGCTGGAGGTGACTGATTTTCATCCATCCATGATGTTTTTAAAGTATTTTGCTATATCAAAAAATCAAGATAAATCCTCAATATTTTCTAGCTTATATATTTGTAAACAAACATGGAAATGGGTATGGTTTCTAAATAGCTTTTGTGCATCGCATACACAAGCAATTATGCATATAGTTTTGATAGCATGACTTTGATAATTTTAAATGATTTAATAGTGATATCTGATATGATTTCATCTCTTATATAGTTTACTTCTGCTTTATATGCTATAAAAGCTTATTGATATTTGTGATATTTTGTAACTACTCATTTGAGAATGTGTCATGGGACTGCTCATTTAAGAGTATGTCATGGTATGGTCATCCTTATAAGAGTGTGTTGGGGTGTGACTACGCATATATGGCTGCGATTATAGTATGATTGCTTATATAAAAGTATATCAGTATGACTGCTTATATGAAAATATAGTGGTGGTACAAATACTCATATGAAATCCTATGAAAACATGTTGCAATGGTATCATCAATGGTAAGCAAAGGTTTGTGCTTTACAAGAATCTTTTATATGATTCGTTCTTATTTTACGTGAATGTTTAGAAGCTTGTTGGTACATGCTATGCGTGGTAGTATAAAAATTATAGTAAGTTTTCCATTAATAGTTGGATATACTCACCGAGACTTTAGTCTCATTATATGATTTTTTATTCTTCTTCTTGTAGCAGGTTGGAGTACACTAGTTCAGCACTAGCATAAGGGGACCTTTGGTATCTGCATTTTGAGTGGTATATATTAGAGTGTGAGAGACTTACTTTCAGACTTGGGATGTTTATTATATATTTCCAGCTGAATACAAATAAATGTATCTTATTGTTAAATTATATGTATTAAGCATAGTTTGATAAATGAAAGCTTGAGATGATATTGTTAGATATTGAGAAGATTAGAAATGCTTGTACCATGATTTTAAAGGATTGATCAGATTACTTGATAGTAGATGATTAATGATGTTATAATTTAGTTTAGCCATAATTTAGAAATCTTCTTAACCTTTAGATAAGGGTGGAGTGTGGCACCATCACCCATAGTAATCAGGGGTAGGCTGTTATACTATCCCAAAAGCACCCCACTTTAGATCAAAAAATTTAAGCCACCAGCTAGTTCCCCAATAGCTTCCTTATTAGAACCACCAACTATTCTAAAATTGAAACTATTTTTTGATACACCCACTAACATTCTATCATTGATTCCTAACGAGGAAGCTCAACTTATAGGTGTTCTAAAAGCACATAAAGAAGCTGTCGGATGGAACATTGCTAAAATGAGGGATAATGATTTTAAGACTAATTTTTCTATATTCGACACTACTTTCAAGGATGGCCTCCAAAATCTATAAATAATATTAAAATGATGTATGGAGATAGATTTAAAATTAATTTGAAAAAATGCCATGCTTTAGATCAGGAAGAGTTGATGCCAAGATATATCATATTCGAGAAAGGGATTTGGGTAGATCAAGCTATAGTTGAAGTAATTTGTAAACTACCACTCCAGATTTTGGCCCAATAAATTAACATAATTTCTTCCTAGTTATCATAAAAATTATGATTATTTTAGATTCTGGTATAGCATGCTTGCTTAATACACTCAATTAATCCAGGCTAAGTCTAATCATTGTAGAGCATTTCATGGATGTTTTACTGCCATAATGATAAGGCCTCCTAATTAGCCCTATCTTTCTAAAATTTTAAGGGATAAACCCAAGTTGGTTATAGGTAGGACTCCTTCATAGGGTCTGACTGAAGATATTAAACTTAGCCCTTACTGAAAGGCAACCTAGCTTTACATTTAATTATTTTTATTTTTAGCTTATCTTTCTTTTAAGTTTAGGATTAAATTAGAAGGAGAACTACGGATCTATGCTAGATGAAGAACAAATAAAGCTCAGGCCAAGTCCAAAAACATATTAAGCCAAGTGAACTCTTTTCTTTTTCTTTGCTTTTTATTTATCATACTCTATTTCTTTCATCCACTGAGGACAATAGAAATTAAGTTGGAGGAGAAGGTAAATAAAAATAATTAAATCCTCGAATATAGTAATAATTAGTCTTATGTACCTGATTTCATCCCGATTTAAAGTTAATCAGACATTTTAAATGATAGTTGATTAATGTTCTAGAGAATTTTTGAAATACTAAGGACTCAATTATTAAGAAAAATCAATAAATGGTCAGGTCTAGAATAGAATAAATTTATGAGTGATTCTAAAACATTCTTCCAAACTATATCAATAAAGAGTCTATTTTATATGGGTATGAGTGAAAAATATTTATAAAAAAAAAAAATAAGTTCTAAACATTGGCCTTCCAGTGAGTAATTGGGTCCCATTACCTAAGTAAGCAATGTTATTCACATCAAAAATTGGGCAATATAAAGATGCTTGTCATATAGCTAGTTTAATTTTTAGTAAACCTGAGGAGTGTTCTATGCCTAATGCCCTAAAGCTAACTAGTTTGGGAGTCATTGGTCTAAAGTTTACTACAAAGATCAGATAGAAAGCCTAAGAAATTAAAGCATTACATAAGCTATAATATAAAAAATGAAAAATTTCTTTTTTATACTCTAGTCCATACTAAAGATAGAGGATTTAAAGAATAAAAGTGAAGAGTTGGTCAAGAAAAAGCTCTAAAATTTTATATTCTCTACTTAACCACTATTTAGGATGGAATTAATAATTTAATGATGTATCTCTTAATTTTCAATCAGGTATCAACTGACTTTAGGATGACTTGAAGAAACTTTCACATCTTAACGTGTTGGTACATACTTCTAATTTTCTCTTTTACTTAAGGATGAGTAAAACTTAAGTTGGAGGATATAATAAATACCATAAATATTCTAGAAAAAGTTACAAAACTATATATATTAATTTTTTTCTTTGAGAGTTGATGCTTCTTCTTATGTTTTATAGGAAATAACTTGCCATTGCAAAGAGCCTGATTCATAGATTAAAAGAACTCAAATTTAAAGAAAATTGAACTCAAAATGGATTTAAAATAAAAGGATGTATATAGTATTATAAAAAATAAAGATACTATGCAGAAAAATAAAATGATGTATGTGGTATTATAAAGAAATAAAAGTTTCTTTTTGGAACTTAAAAGTTTGAACTTATGGGAATTAGCAGGCAGCAGTGCTTTTGCATGATCGGACAGTTTCGATCAATCCTGGGCGCGATCCAACAGTGTCACTAATTCTAGACCTCTCCCACAACTATTTTGGCATGATCTGATGGTCTAAAACCGCTTGATGAGAAGATTGAACTGTTAGAATTAATTTGGACTTTGATTAAGCACTAGGAAGTGGATTTTTGGGCTGGTTTGGCATGTTTGACCTCAAATCAATAGACAGGAAGCTTCATAGGAAAGAGGATTCCGTGCCAAACTCAAAGAAGACCTCGAAAGAACTCTTAGAATCCTATTTTTCCTCTATAAATGACCCCCTATGCCACTGAACAAAGGAACAGGGTTCTCTGGTTCTCTTTCAAGCCCATGTTTTTTCTTTCTTCTCTTTTCTTTTTTCTTCTTCTTTCTTTTACTTTTCTTTTTATTCCACTTTTTCATCCAAGAAGTTTAAAGATGCAGGAAGTGAATAGAACCTCAACCATGCACGGCTAAAAGGCTGAGTTTTGAAAAAGTAGATGAAGTCCTTTAGTATGGGTTATATTTTTTTCTTTATCTTTTGTAATTTTTTTATGCAATGAATAATATGTTCTTCGGCTCATTTTTAAATTTTATCCTTCATGCATGAGATCTTGTCTTTCTAACATGCTTGCTATTGATTAAGATCTAAATAGATTATATTTATTGGGATGGATTATGATCAGAAGATACAGTCCGTACTCAATTTAATAGTTTATGTTAGAGAGAATCATTAAAAATTATATTATAAATTTTTAAAAATTAAGTATTGAATAGCTTATGATTCTATTGAGGTCATGATCAAGAGATATGATTCTTGCTCTAAGAAAATAAGTTATAGTTATAACTAAATTTTTAAAATATAAACTCTTGTATTAAAAAGAATTACCACAATCCTGCTAAAGATGGATTTGAAATCCCAAAATATCTTTAATTAATTCTAAAACCCTAGTTAATTAATATTTATTTTTTATTTTAATTTGCTAAATTCAAATAATTTTCTTTAATTTACTTCTTTAAATTTTATTTTAAAAATTAATTTAAAATTTTATTTTATTAATTAAAATTGGAGTAACTCAGCCTACAATCCTATAGAAAATTGACACCGACTCACTACTATTCTAACTAATAGTAGGATCAGGTTTAATTTTATATTTGGTACTGTAACGATGAGCATTAGTCGATATATAGTCATGTTATGTGTCAAAATTCATCTCAATTCAAAACACTATTTCATATTCAAATTTGAAAAGTCATAAACTAGATGACATTGAAATTAATTGATATAATCCATAGCAATTTCAATATGATTGATCATAAATCATTTGAGATATTTGAAAAAGGGCATATTTGGCAATCCAAAATACTATGCATCAAAATTATAAGTCATGAATATTTCAATATAGAAAATATTTTAAAATTTACTAATAAATCTTGAAAAAAATGAAGCATTATTTACCTCACATGCATTCTAACGAATATACATAATTTCATAATTTTTTTTAGAATCTTTAATTCATATATCATATCATAATATCCCATTATTGGACATCTTTTTATCGAGACGACTACATCCATATACAACATTTAGTCCATTAATTAGAAAGAATATGTATAATTAAGAAAAATATGATGGATGGATAGTCATACTCAATAATTTGGACCAAGCCGATCATCTAACTTCATTCGATCATGATTAGATAAGAATATAGATGGTTCAATAGAGATCAAGAATGATTAAATCAGTAGTATCAAACAAGAGTCACAATGGAGGCTAGTATGATGCTCAACGATCAGAGGTCAATTTGATTAATTGGCTCCATAAAGATCAAATAGATTAAACCTGATCGTATCCAAATTCAGCTAAGGTGGGTATTGGTATACTGTCCAGCGATCATAGATCAAGGCCCTTCACAAGCTTGATTAAAGTTATCAAAAGAAAGTTCTTTACTTGATCAATTTTAGAGAAAGAAATTTTATAGAGAGAGAAAGTAGAATTTTTTAGAGAGGGAAAATGGGGATACAAGCTTAGAGAAGAGAGAGAGGGAAGAGAGAAGAGAGAGAAACTCTTTCTTTCTTTATTTTTCTTTTCTTTTTTTCCTCTTTTTTTCTTTCTTCTTCCTTTGATCTTTAATAGAACAGATGATGTTGGAAATCAAATCAACATGGAAGGAAAAAATAGAGCATCCATTTTCTTGATCAAATTTGGTGACTTGCTGATTGAGACTCAATATCTTAGGGCTAAATAAGATGGAAAGAAGGACTAATTAGAAGAGTGGGGACTTTGTACCTCATTCGAGCGATGATTTAGTTCCTTCTTTTGATGAACACAGGGGAGGAGATAGACTCTATCTAATGAAAATGAGGGAGAAAATTGATGGATGATTAGCTCTGAGGACTAAAGATCAGAGGTGATGATTAGAGGAACCATAGATTGATTTAAATACTAGAGGAATCGAGATTTAGAAGTTCCTCCAGTGTTTAGATTCAAAAAAAATTCAAACTCCCTCATGGAGTTAGAGATGGAACAAACTCTCTTCAAGAGTCTGGTTTATCGCCCAACTTCCCTAGCACGTGCTATTTAGAGGTTCCTTTGGTGTTTTGATTTGAAAGAAATTCAGACTCCCTCGTGGAGTTGGAGATTGAACAAACTCCCTTTGGGAGTTTGGTTCATCGCCTAGCTTCCCTAGCACGAGCAAAGCACGTGCTGGCCTTAAGAACTCTTTTTTTATACATATATTCTAGTGCTTTAAAAATCATGCTTAATCTTTTAGATTTGGACTTGAATTGGACTGGGGTATTACATTCTCCCCCTAGAAGAAATTTAACACTCAAAATTTGTTACTTGGGATTCATAGTTCAAATCTCATCCCCCAACATTTTGATTTTCCAATTCTCGATGTATTTTTCATTATTAAATCATTTCATAAGGAAAAGATCAATAAAATAAGGGTTGATCTAAATCAGAACATTCATTTCTTGGCATCAAAATTAATATCTTAATTCTAGATAAAGATATTAAATTTCTCGCTAAAAACATTAGCTACTCTTGACTTAATCAATCTATTATAAGATCATGAACAAACTTTACTATACTTTTATAGATAAACATTCAAGTATGAAGTCTAAGATCAATAAACAAGCTTATATTCTTTCTAATGGATAGAGGTGTGTAAGCTTCAAATCGAGGAGAAAGGAAATTTGCCTATTCCAACTCTACGATAAAAAATTGATGATCTACTAATTCAAGACTCAAGATGCTAAAAATTTTCTTAGCATGCTAGATAGGGGACCTACTTGTGAAAATCACATAGCAACACCCGAAATAATCCAGAATCTAAAACATTATCCTTTCCATTATCAATGAATTTTCTCTATAAGGAATATCGAATCACATCATCCATCATACTTTTTTTTTAACTTAAAGAATCAATATTGCTAACTAGCTCAAAATAATCTAGATCTCCATGCTTCTACTATGCACTCTAATTTAAACCATCAAAATTTCTTAAATTTACTAAATAATTTTGATCAACATATTACTCTATACTACCAACAAAAAAGATCTAAAATTTTAAATTTCAACTAAAGCCATAGATAAATTTTCAGTTCTCATCCCTAATTTTTTCTAGAACATAACCATCTTGATTAACCCTTTAGTCAAATAACACATTCAAAACCATCATATAGGTTTACTACAATCCAATATGAATTAAATCTTTATTCTCTTATCAATTCATTTAGATGAATTCAAAATCAAAATCTTATAAGTAAATTTAGTAAATAAAATCAATAAGAAAAATCTTTTAATGCTTCACCATGTTAGGACTTAAATTCAAATATATAAGTAAAACTGACTCAATCATCTCTTCTAAAGCTTCTTCAATCAGGATCTCTGATATCTATCAAAATTCTTCCATAACAATTGTTGACATTGAAACCCAGCTATTGATCAGAGTGGCTGGAGCGGTGGCACATTCCTCTGGAGAAATGACCTACAAAGAAATCTTGGCCAGAGTTGGCTCTAGTGGAAATCCTCCAATGCTCAAGTTAGTCTCAGAAAATAGAAGATAAAGAGTGGAGAGAGAATATTTGCATACCTTAGGTGTCCCCTTATCAACCTTTTTTATAGGTGAGGGCTGACAAGCCATTAAGAAAATTTGTTTGGTTGATTAGGGTGTGGTTGTGGTGCAATCTTAGGTCGAGATATGTGGGATTAAGTAGTTAGACTTGCCTTATCCATTTTGAAGCTAGTTGGGGTGCTGTAGGTAGTTTTTGAATTCGAACTAAAAGTGTAAGTAGAATCGGCAGGCTTTGGTCGAGGATACTTAGGAGTGGATCGATTGGTGTAAATGCTGAAGCTAGAGGTTGGGCCTGTGATGTTGGTTAGAGTGGAGGTTGGTATATTCAAAATATGCCTATCACTAAAGTTCAGGATTGGCTGATGATGGTTGGATCAAAGACCAAGATAAGGATCGATCAAAGTCGAAAGGATCGGGCTATGCACAACACCCTATCGATTTGGAAGAAGTCTATCTTTATCCAGATATATTTATCTCCGATGATATCAATATGCTGATCCCACATTCGATGATGTTACCATTTTGGTCCTGCACATTTCTTCGTACATCTTTCTGTCGATACATGTCTTCAGCCTAGATAACAAAAAACCCCTCAACACATGCCCTTCTACTCCCGAGTTTAGTACAAGCAAAAGGAGTACATGAGTTCCTGAATAGCCGAAGATACCCTTTTGTGGTAGCTAGAGTGGCGATCATGGTTCTACGGGGAGGCAAAAAGTGGCATCACGAGCAATCATGACCATGAAAAATGGAGTGGTTAGCAGAATTCGAAGAATGATGGCATGCTCCAATTCTGATGCAAAGAATTAATAGATTGATTGATGCCCTCTACAGACCAATTGAAGCCTACCAGGTATCGATTTTTAGGTGGTTGGAGGGGATTTGATATTTCAGTGCTTTAAAAATCAAGCTAAATCTTTTGGGTTTAAGCCTAAATTGGACTGGGGTATTACATAGAGAAACTCACTTGCTCAAGAAGTTCACCTACAATTCCATTAGATAGATTTTATGCAAAATATTTTGGTGAGTGGATCCATCACCATTTGATGTGTGGAAATATACCGTATAGCCACTTCCTTTTATGCTATAATGTCTCTCACAAATTGTACTTAGTATCAATATGTTTGGTTATTTGGGATCCTTTGTATAGGCTATTGCTACCTAGCTATTACAATGCATTGTCACTAATCCCTTATTATCACTTAGCCTAAATGCAATAGGAATCTTCTTAACCAAACAACTTCTTGTACTGCTATTAAACATGCCACAAATTTGGCTTCCATTATGGACAAAGCTATGTTGGTTTGCTTCTTACTACTCTTATGATATGGCACCATAATTTAGTAAGAACACATATCCAAATGACTATTTGTGTTCATCTATATCTCCTCCCCAATCAGCATCAATATAACCTCGCAAATGCAAATCGGATCCTTGATAGTAAAAGGAATAGTCTGTAGTGCCTTTTAGATATCTCAAAATCCTTTTGACATCTTTCCGATGCCCTTGTCCCAGATTTGATTGATACCAGCTGATCTAGCCCACGACATAACAAATGTCTAGCCTTGTATCCATCATAGTATATATTAGCTTCCAGCCGCACTTGAGTACGGTACTTTGGACATTACTTCCTTTTCTTATGGAGTCTTGAGACACATTTTAAGGGTCAAGCACTCGCCTTTTACTATAGGAGTGTCAATAGAATTACAATCTTTCATATTAAAATATCCAAGAATCTTCCTAATATACAACTCTTATGAAAGAGCAAGAAATTTTCTTGAATGATCTCGATGTATCTCAATACCAAGAATGTAATCCACCTCATTTATATCTTTCATCTCAAAGTTTGAGGATAATTACTTTTTTATAGCAAGGACAAATTCTATCATTTCCAGCCAATAGGATATCACCAATATATAATGGCATTATTATAAAATTCTCCATAGATTGTTTGATTTTTGCACAGTGGTCTTTATCAATCATTTTAAAATCATAAAAAATTACCGCTTGATGGAATCTCAAATACCATAGTCTAGATGATTGTTGTAGGCCATATATAGAACATTGCAATTTGCATACTTTACTCTTTTCGCCTTTAATAATGAAACCCATTGGCTGCTTTATATAGGTTTCATCATCTAGTTCTCCATTTAAGAATCTTGTCTTAACATCCATTGGATGTATCTCCAACCCATTTGAGCTATAATGACTAGAATTAAGCGAATTGAGGCAAACATTACAAATAGAGAAAAAGTTTTTTCAAAGTCTATACCCTCTTGTTGGGTATAATCTTTCACTATAAGGCGAGCTTTATACCTTTCAATGGTTCCATCAGCATTGCACTTGATCTTGAGAATCTATTTGTTTCCAATTCTTGCACCTAGATGGAAGGTCTACAAGTTTCCAAATTGGATTTACCTTCATGACTCCATTTCTTCTTCCATTTCTCTCTTCCATTATTCCTTTATAGGGCAAGATAGAACCACATGAACTATTCTAGGTTCATCACTATTCTGTAGAGTGATTAATAAAGCTTCTCCTTCAATTTTAAAATGACAACAAGGTATGCTCTTATGATTGCTTCTCCACAATTCAAATTCTTGTGAGATGAATTCACTTATTCTACAACTCCCACTCAATTCTTGAGGCTGAGACATCTCTTCTTATATCTCAATTTGACGAAGATTGACATTATCTGATTCCTCTATTTCATATAAAGGAGTATTTTGTCAATCTCATCCCTACTCAGGAAATCATTCTCAAGGAAAGTGACATCCCGTGATTCAATTTTAGTCATGCTTCCGTCTGCCTATTCACCTAGGAATAAATAACCTTTCAAGTATCTTGAGTATTTGCTAGATACATTTCTTTCCTCTTGGAACCAACTTTCTATATTGATCAGAAGAATCATGAATATAAGCAACAAACCCCCAAGGTCTTAAATGACTTAGGTCAGGTTTTTTATCCATCCATAGTTTATAAAGTATGGAAAAGACTGATTTCGAGGGTACACAGTCAAATATATAGGCAGCAGTCACCAATGCATCTCCCCAATAGGAGATATTAGTTGGTTTGCATATGCCATTATTGATCTAATCATTTTCAAAAGAGTTATATTCCTTCTCCTGGCCACTCCATTTTGTTGAGGATTGCCATGAATAGTCAATTGGCTCATAATTCCTTTGTCATTATATAACTCCTTAAATTTTCCAGATAGATATTCATGTTCTTGATTAGTGCTTAAGGTCTTTATTTTCTTTTCTAATTGATTATCTACTTCATTCATATATAGTCTAAAACAGTCTAGTCCTTTAGACTTGTAAGAAATTAGATAGACATGACCACAATGCATGAAATTATCTATAAATGTAATGAAATATGAAGCCCCTCATCTTATTCTTACACTCAATGGACTAGTGATGTCAGAATGTATCAATTGCAATGAAAATTTGGCTCTAGTTGCTTTACCAAATGGTTTTCTAGTTATTTTTCTAGTTAAACAATGCTCATAAATGGGCATTTTTACATTGGAGAGTGACCTCAATAGGCCTTCTCTTGCTAATCTATTCATTTGAACTTGCCTAATGTGGCCTAATCTAGCATGCCAAACATTTATATCCATGTTACTATTGCTTGTAGAGGCATGTAATAAAAAACAACCATTATCAAAATTACATATATAGTGTTCAACATCCATCACAATAAAATCATACATTGCATAACTAGAACCATAATATATAGTATCATTAAACAAGTTTATGCCATTAGTGTTGGAAATCGCGTAGGGTTAAAGTATGCATTTCAAAACTTTTTTTGAATTTCATTACAACAGAAGTTAAATTAATCTAAAATTAATTTATTGCATGCATTGATCAAATTATAAAATCCTACTCAGGATGTAGACATACTAATATGAGTTAGAATTTTAAATGTGATCGATCAACAAATCGAATTTGCTGATCGATTCAAGTTCAGAACTTAATACCTGTGTGTGGATAGCTGATCTCCACAATCTAAATCCACTGAAGGAAAGCTCAGCATTGTGCTACAGCTGCACACTTGTCCGACCTCTACGGTTGATCCACATGGAGCTCCTGGCCCCGACCAACTCTCCTAGAGTTCTAGCTCCTCATCGAGGCCTTCGATGGCTAATCTCGATTGATCCAATTGATCACCTTCTTTCTAATCTTCTGAATTCTCTAGAAAATCAAAACATGTAGTATTTAGGATGACGAGGTAGTGGTGAAAATACGATGATGATTAGGCACTCATAGTGCTCAATCTCTCCACCCAAACCCTGAGTACCAACCCTAAGATTTTACATACACCAAAAATCTTGACGACCAGAAATGCTCTCACGCCCTCTCTCTATGGCTTTTTCTTATGAAACAAATTTTCATGGATAAGAAAAACTCACTCCTACTTTACACCTACTCTCAAACTATTTTTAAATGGATCAGCTAAGTGATAAAAATAGAATGGTGGCATGAGAGGAATGTGTGAGCGCAAGTGAACCTTTCTCTCTCCCTAGACTTTTTTCATGCCTAAAAGAATGTGCCCCACTCTTATTTTCTATCTCTAAGAAACCCCTCTATGCACTCAGATTGCTAATGCACTCCCATGCATGCCCAAGAGAAATCCAATTTAAATTGGGCAGTGTCAACGTCTTTTCCGCATAGAATCAGATAAGAGCGAGTGGTTGAGAAATTTTAACAAATTGCTTGAATTCAAAATTCAAGCAACCAACCTATCCATTCTCATGCCAACCTAGAGTGATTGACGTGTAGGACTCTCCTTCTATGTGCCCACACTCAAAGATGCACAAAAGTGTGCATGAGAAATGAGTTTTGCGCAAGGAAAAGATAAGGATGGGTTCCAACCTCTTAACTCCCTTTAGTTGAATTCAAAATTCAACTTTATTTGAACCAGTCCAACACTTGGACTAGGTCAAAGATAGAAAAGAGAGGGGGGGGGGTGGGGTGGGGGGGGGGGGGGGTGCAGAAAACCCATCTACATGGAAAACTCACACACAAATTCAGAATTTGCATGAGAGAAAAGCTTGGTCAATGGTAAGGTGGCATTGGGAGTATTTGAAATTAAAATAGGCTCTAAATTGGTTTCAACCAAATCAATTCTTCCAGACCCAATTAGACTGACTCAAATCTAACTAAATTAAGCTCAACCTAATTCAATTAATTCTAATAAAATTAAAAATTAATTAGATCTAGGTCCTGATCAAATCAAGATCAAATCTTCTAAAGTGATTAGGTCATCTTATGACTTGATAAGGTCAAATCCAATCGAATCGAATTCAATCAGATTTGATTGAATCATCATCTCTCAATCAAATTGAGCTAATTAACAATCTAATTATTAATTAATCCTTCAATAGATATAGAATCTCAATTGGGTGGGTGTCTGGGCACTAGAGTCTCATTTATATGAAACTCTTGAAGAGTCTCAAACCAATGGAACTCTTATACCCAGTGTTCCAAATGAATGAAACTCGCGATCACAAAGTTCCAGACCAGTGGAACTCTTGATCAGAGAGTTTCAGAAGAGTAAGACTTAGAGTTTCAGTCCACTAAAACTCTTGGTCATAGAGTTCTAGTCCAATGGGACTCTTGACCATAGAGTCCTAGGTCATCAGAACTCTCGATCAGAGAATTCCAAAAAAGTAGGACTCAGAGTCCTAGTCCAGTAGAATTCTTGGTCATAGAGTCCCAGTCCAGTGGAACTCTTGACCATAGAGTCCTAGGTCATCAGGATTTAATATCAGCCATTAGATCAGGTAGGAACTCCTATTGTGTATGACTCCATAAGTTAAAATTCTAAGTTGGTAGCATAGAAACTAATTTTTTATACCAATTGATGTGTCCATCTAGCAATGATACCCAATATCTAGATAGATTGAATAGTCGCAATGCAACATCGATGAACCTATGACATATGATTACCATATAATTCATCCCCTTGATCTCAATGCTCAAAGAACGATCTAGGGTTTACTGCCAAACCTAAAAATCATCCATATTATATTTCAAAATTCAATGTCCATTGAATGGACCACCCTAATCAAGGTTTTGCTAAATTGAAATGCAGTGATGCACTTGCTCCAACACTTGGAGGGATCAATTCCATCTTGACTCACATACCAACTCACAAGTACTTGGCTGCACCCACTAGCCTTCCATCATTGAATTAGAAATTCAGGTAGTTCAATACCTAAGTATAGTGTGTTGCTTGTAAGTCATCATGGTGATCTTAAGTCTAAGAGATACTTATACCCATATCCTTCGCTAGCAACTCTTGACAGCAGAGAGCTACGTAGTTGGATCATATTTAGTGAAATGTATCCTTATACTTCATTTGTATGCCATACCAGTACAGCATACTCCTTGGTTAAGAGGACAACCAACATATATGGCACATAATGACCTACACCTGATAGTTATCATCCTAGGTAACAACATATTATTTGGTCGCGAACAAGTTTAAGGACTAAATGATAAATCCTCCTTTGTTGAGATTAAATAGTCCGAATGATTTCATCATAGAAGAGTTCATTTTAGAAAGATGCACAAAAATGATGAATTATCAGAATAAAAATTTTTATTTATTTATAATTCAAGCATATTTTATAAATTAGCTCAACCATCTACAACCTAGATGATTGACCTTATGATATAATTTTCAACAACTCTCACTTAGACTAAAGCCACTCAGAACAGTATCGAATACCTATCTTTTATTTGTAATTGTCAAACTCATTGATTCTGAGAGCTTTAGTAAATGGGTCGGCCACATTCTTCTTTACGTCGATCTTCTGAAGCTTGACATCACCTCGTTACATGATCTCTCATACAAGATGGTAGCGATACAGAATATGCTTGGTATGCTGATGTGCCTTCGACTTCTTTGCTTGAGCTATGGCTCCAGTGCTGTCATAATATAGTAGAACTGGACTATCCAAGGAGGATGCCACTCCCAGCTCGTCGATAAACTTTCATAGCCACATAGCTTCCTTCATAGCTATTGAAAATTATGTCCCAAAATCAATCATCAGCCTGTTGATGGTTGAGATATTATAATTAATTTATTAATTAATGAAAAATATTTTAGCATCTTTTTTCATCACAAGTTTACATCTTCTAATGAACTCCATTGTTGTGATGAAGTCCTTAGGACTATTTAGCTTCGATAAAGAGAGGATTTATCGATTAGTCCTTAAATTTGTTCATGATCAAATGATAGACTATTAATTAGGATGACAGCATCTATCGAGCATAGGTCGCTATATGCCATATAGATTGGTTGTCCTCTTAACTAAGGTGTGTGGAGACACTAGTATGGCATACAGGTGAGATGTATGGGTACATCATCATTGAACATGACTAACTCTAGAGCATTCTACTATCGAGAATATCTCTGATGGAATATAGGTATAAGTATCCCGTAGACCTGAGATCACCTCAGTGACTTGCAAGCAACTCACTATGCTTTGGTATTGAAGCTAGTACCGAAAGTTGAAGATTATCTTAGAGTATGAACGGATCCTATATGTGTTGATGAATCTTGCACCTGAGAAGCCAGCTATCAATGCACGTGGAATAGTTAGAGATACTTATCAGAAGTGGCTCAGTAACCAAACTATGGTGCACTGCATTATGCTGGCTGTGATGAGTGACGAGTTCAATCGCAAGTTTGAGATAGCTCAGCCAAATGAAATGCTCCACATGTTGGAGGATTCTTTTGGCACACCCAATGATGTTGAGAGGCACAAGACTAGTTGTGCCATCTTCAATGTCAGAATGTGGGATGGTGCCTCTGTCCCTAATCATGTATTGTACATGATCGAGCTGATAGAGCGCTTAAGCAAGCTCGGCTTTTTCTTGCACAAACAACTTGGAAAAGATGTAATACTGAACTCGTTGCCCAAGTTTTATCTCCTATTCCTTACACATTATAGAATGTCAAAGCCTGAAGTGGACTACCACGAATTACTGAGGTTACTTTAGAACTTTGAGGAGGATCACCAACTCCATAAGGAGTCGGTGAACTTAGTGGGAGGTTTGTCTTCTCATTCTCGATCCTTTGAAAAAGGGAAGAAGAACAAGAAGAAGAAAGCCAAGAAGGTGCATGTTCATGCTAGGACACCTATGCAGGCTCAGACCCCAAAGATCAAGCCCGATAAGAGTCAAGCCGAATGCTTCTTTTGCAAGAAGCGGAAGCACTGGAAGAGGAACTGTCCTCAGTACATTGCCTCCCTGGACTCGAACAGGCAGAGAAAGAAGCAAGCTGTTGCTGGATAAGATATTTATATGATAACTCTTTATAATTTCTCTATTTATGATACTACTGACTGGGTATTGGATACCGATAGTCCTTAGCATATTTGTAATTCGTTGTAGGGGTTGTAGGTCAATAGAAGATTCGAGCAAGATGAGAGATAACTGAATGTTGGAGATGAAAGACCAGTTTCAGTTCTAACTTTAGAAATTTTAAAACTTATATTTGAATCTCATACCATTGTTCTTAGTGATTATCATTTCTATCCTATTTTCTTTTTAAATATTATTTCTGTAAGCCTTTTGGCCATGAACAATTATGAAATTTTAATAAAAAAATAAGTTTGTAATATCATTACGAATGGTGTTACTACTTTCTATGGATAATTGAACAATGGTGTATATATGTTATCACAACCTATTAATGTAGTCTATTCTACAGGCAAGCATCCTAGATTAGATAGTATATCAGATATCTACTTATGGCACTGTAGGCTATGTCATATAAACAAGAACAGAATAAACATGTTGACTCAGGAGGAAATTCTCAAAATTAATGATTGTGAATCACTTTCAACCTATGAGTCCTACCTTCTTGGCAAAATGACCAAGTCACCTTTTACTGAAAAAGATGAGAGAGCCAATAAGCTCTTAGGTCTAGTACATATTGATGTATATAGACCAATGAGCACAAATGCCAGAGGTGGATATATCTACTTCATCACTTTCACAGATGATCTATCCAAATATGGATATGTCTATCTAATGAAACATAAGTCGGATTCTTTTGAAATGTTCAAATGATTCTGAAGTGAAATAAAAAAATAAAGTGGAAAGAATATTAAAACTCTTTAATCTGATCGAGGAGGAGAATACCTTTCTGGTGAGTTTTTCATATATCTAGGAGAGAATGAAATTCTCTTCCAATGGACTCCTTCTAGAACACCACAGCATAATGGTGTGTCTAAAAGGAGGAATCAGATTGTGTTAGACATGGTCTGATCCATGATAGGATTTGCCAGCTTGTCGATATCCTTCTAGGGATATACACTCGAATCAACTTGTCATCTATTAAATAGGATTCTAAGTAAGTCTGTAGTTAAAACCCCATATGAGATATGAATAGGACGTAAGCCAGTATTTTCACACCTTAGAATTTGGGGGTGCCTGACTTATATCAAATGGTTAGTTACAAATAAACTTGGACCTAGGTCTGACAAGTGTACATTCATAAGGTACCCAAAAAAGACCAAATGATACTATTTCTATCGTGTTGATGAATAAAAGATGTTTGTCAGCCTTAGGGCAACCTTTTTGGAAAAGAATTTTCTTGATGAAGGAACTGTTGCCTCTAAGATTGAACTTGATGAAGTTCAACAGGTAGAAAGTCTGATATAGAATGTTGAACCTAAGTTGAATTTGATCAGATCAGATCTGAAGCCTAGTGAATCGACACCATTAAGATGATCTGGCAGAGTAGCCCACCATCTGGATAGATACTATGGATTCTTGCTCTAGGATGGTGATCCCATCAAACTTGATGAGAATGATGAGGACCCGATCACTTATATGGATGTGATGTAGAGACCCGATTCTGAGAAATGGCTAGAAGCCATGAGATCCGAAATGGATTCCATGAAGGTCAATGATGTATGGACATTAGTTGACCCACCTGAAGGGGTTAAATTCATTGGATGTAAATGGATCTTCAAATGGAAAAGGGGCATAGACAAAAAGATGGAGACCTATAAAGTCTGTTTAGTTGCCAAGGGATATCGTCAACGTTATGGTATTGACTATGACAAGATGTTCTCCTCTATGGCAATGCTCAAGTTCATTCGAATCATGCTTGCCATTGCTGCCCATCTGAACTATGAGATCTGACAGATGGATGTGAAGACAGCTTTCCTAATTGGAGAGCTTACCGTAGAGGTGTATATGATACAATATAAAGGATTCACATCCACAGATGAGTCCAAGGTATGCAAGCTTCAGAGATCCATTTATGGATTGAAGCAGACATCTCGGAGTTGGAACATGCATTTTGATAAAGTGATCGAAATGTATGGCTTCATTAAGAATGGAGAAGAACCCTACATTTATAAATGGGCAAATGGTCTAGCAGTGGTATTTCTTATTTGTACGTGGACGATATTCTCTTAATTGGAAATGACATTCCCGCACTATAAGAAATAAAAGTTTGATTGTCATCATAGTTCTCCATGAAGGATTGGGATGAAGCATCCTATATCCTAGGGATAAAGAGCTATAGGGATAGATTTAAAAGGATGCTTGGTATTTCCCAATCCACATACATAGAAACTATGTTGAAGAGGTTCAGCATGGAGAATTCCAAAAAGGACTATCTTCCAATAGGCCAAGAAATTTATCTCTCTAAGAAGGATTATCTGACAACTTTTGAAGAGAGAGAGCGTATGAGTAGAATTTCATATGCTTTGATAGTAGGGTTTATTATGTATACAATGACATGTACAAGACCAAACGTGGCATACTCACTAGGAGTAGTGAGTAGATACCAGTCTGACCCTGAAGAAAATCATTGAAAGGTGGTTAAAACCATCCTTAAGTATTTGAGAAATACTAAGGATCAATGGTTGGTTTATGGTAAGTTATATCTGAAGCTTGTGGGGTTTATAGACTCCAGCTTTCAATCTGATCATGATGACAGTAAAAGTATGTTGGGATATATCTTTACTCTAAATGGTGGAGCCATTTATTGAAAAAATTTCAAGCAGCATACAGTGGCTGACTCTGTTTGCGAAGCAGAGTACATGGCAGCATCAGATGCAGCAAAGAAAGCTATGTGGCTAAGGAAGTTCATCACCAAGCTCAGAGTAGCACCCTCCATTGATGGTCCAGTCATGCTCTACTGCGACAGCACTGGCACTATAGCTCAAGCAAAGGAACCGAAGGCACACCAGCGAATAAAGCACATTTTGCCCTGCTTCCATTTGGTCTATGAGATCGTGGATTGTGGTAACGTCGACCTTCAGAAGATCGATGGAAAGAAGAACCTAGCCTACCCCTTCACTAAAGTCCTAGCAATTAAGGAGTTCGACAACCATAAGTTGAAGATGGTATTAGATACTATGTCGAGTGGCTTTAGGGCAAGTGGAAGTTATTGAAAATTATGTTTCAAAGTCAATCATCAGTCTATTGACGGTTCAGATATTATAATTAATTTATTAATTAATAAAAAAATATTTTGGCATCTTTTTTCATCATTAGTTTACATCTTCTAATGAACTCCATTGTTGTGATGAAGTTCTTAGGACTATTTAGTTTCGAAAAAGAGAGGATTTATCAATTAGTCCTTAAATTTGTTCACAATCAAATGATAGGATGTTAATCAAGATGACAGCGTCTGTCGAGCATAGGTCGCAATATGCCATATAGGTTGGTTGTACTTTTAACCAAGGTGTGTGGAGACACTGGTATGGCATACAGGTGAGATGTATGGGTACATCGTCATTGAACGTGATCAACTCTAGAGCATTTTGCTATCGAGAATGTCTCTGATGGGATATAGGTATAAGTATCCCTTAGACCTGAGATCACCTCAGTGACTTGCAAGCAACTCACTGTTCTTTGGTACCAAACTAACTAAATTTTTAATTCACCAACTGAATGCTTTTGGACATAGTCAAGTACTTGCAAAGTCAGAGTGTGATCAAGATGGAATTGACCACTCCAAGAGTTGGAGAAGAATGTATCACTGCATTCAATATAGCAAAATCTTGGTCAGGATAATCCATTAGATGGATTTGATATTTTGAAATACAATATGGACAACCTGATTAGAGTTGATAGTTGAACTCTGAGGTATCCTATGAGCATTATGGTCAAGAGGATGAATTATATGGAAACTATATCTGCATGGATTCTAAGGATGGTATTCTACACCTTCGACCTATCCGACCGTTGGATATCATTGCTTGATGGTCACTTCGATTGGTACAAAAATTTGTTCTTATGCTATCGATTTAGGTTTGACCTATGAGGTCACACACATTAGAGCTTATGATCTGATTAGATGGTTGATCAATAATTAAGAATCATTCTAGGATTAAACAATTAATATGATTGATGTTTAACCTAGTGCAAGTATTACAGGAGGATCGATTAGTAATTGGATTGCTAATTGACTGAATTTGATTAAGCCAATAGGCTGAGATAAAGTTTAGTTAAATATGATTTAATTAGATTTAGTTTGGACTTGATTGGATCAAGTCCAATTAGTTTATTGGATAAGCCAAGTGCAAGGAAGAACTGGTCCTAGTCTAACTAGGACTCGGATTAACCCAATTTTTTAATTTGATTAGAAAATAAATCAAAATTAAATTTGATTTAATCTGATTTAATTAAGTCCTTAAATGGGTTAGGGCCTTATTTAATTGGGTTGGTTTAATCTTGATTTTATTTGGTTAAAAGATCTTGATTTTATTTTCAATCTCTCCTCTTTTCTTTTGAGTTTTTTTTGAGAGAGCCTTAGATTAGAAAACTCTCATCTTCCTTCTCATATTTTGGAGAGTTCAAATTTTAAAGAAGAAAGCATCGGATCGACCGTCGAAGAATGATCAATATAGTACTAGCATGCTGTGCTAATTTTTTGCATCGAACTTCAGATCAGAGATTGTATGCTCATGTGGACGACTCCTAGAGGCCAGATGTGTGTGTGGCTCGTGACCTCATCCTCAAGTCTGGATCAGCAGGTTAGAATATCTAAACTTGCTCAAGTAATAGATCTGATCCATAAACTTCATACCTGCATTTGATATAGTGTAGATCTAGGTTGATTTGATCAACCTTTTTTCTTTCTTATTTAATTTTAATTTTTGATTTAATATCATGCCTTGATCATGTAATAGATCTGAGATCTAGGTGTTTACATGATTATTTAAATAAATTTTAGATTTATTTAAGTATTTCACTGCAAGATCTTGGAAAAGTTTCAAGATCTACCTATGAAATCCTAGATTTGGTTCCTTCAGCAACATCGGATGGTGCGACATACTCTACCTTGCACATAGAATCGGCCATAGTGTACTACTTGAAACTCTTCCAACAGACCACTCTACCATTCAGGATAAATACATAACCTGACACACTCTTGCTATCATCATGGTCTGACTGAAAACTAGAATCAGTATATCCTAAAAGTTTCAAGTTAGTATCTCCATAAATGAGCCACTGGTCCTTAGTATTTCTTAATTACTTTAGGATTGTCTTTACAACTTTCCAGTGATTTTCATTCGGATCAGACTAGTATCTACTTACTATCCCTAGTGAGTATGCCACATCCGATCTTATATATCATGGAATACATAATAGAACTCACTATCGAAGCATATAGTATTCTACTCATATGCTCTCTCTCTTAAGGAGTTGTCGGATAATCCTTCTTCGAGAGAGTAATTCCATGGCCTATCGGAAGATAGACCTTCTTGAAATTCTCCATGCTGAACCTCTTCAACATCGTATCAATGTATGTGGACTGGGATAATCTAAGCAACCTTTTAGATCTATTTCTATAGATCTTCATCCCTAGGATGTAGGGAGCTTCTCTTAAGTCCTTCATAGAGAATTGCGATGACAACGAAACCTTTATTCCCTGTAGAGCAAGAATGTCATTTTCAATTAAGAGAATGTCATCTACATACAATACAAGAAATACTATTACAGAACCATTAGCCTATTTATACATGCAGGATTTCTCTCCATTCTTAATGAAGCCATACATTCTGATCACCTTATTAAAATGCATGTTCCAACTCCGAGATGCCTGCTTCAATCCATAGATGGATCTCTAAAGCTTGCACACCTTGGACTCGTCTGTGGATGTGAATCCCTTAGGCTATATCATATACATCTCTTAATCTAGCTCTCCATTTAGAAAAGTTATCTTTACATCTATTTGCCATATCTTATAGTCTAGGTATGTTGCTATCGCAAGCATAATCTGAATGGACTTGAGCATTGCCATTGAAAAAATAACTCATCATAGTCAATACCATAACGTTGACGATATTCTTTGGTAACCAGATGGGCTTTATAGTCTCCACCTTCCTGTCTGCATTTCTTCTTCTTTTGAAAATTTACTTACACCCAATGGATTTTATCCCTTTAGGTGGATCAACCAGTATCCATACACTGTTGACTTTCATGGACTCTATTTTGAACTTCATGGCTTCTAGCCACTTATTGGAATTAGACCTTTGCATGGCATCTATGTAGATGATTGGATCCTCATTGTTCTCGTTGAGTTCCATGTAGGTGATTGGATCCTCATCTTATCAAATCTAATTCTGTAGGTTCACTCGAATGTGTCGGTTCTTCCACCTATCGAACTTCATCAAGTTCAACATTAGAGATAGCTATTCCTTTCCTAAAGAACTTCTTTTTGAAAAAGACTATCCCATTGCTGATGAACACCTTTTACTCTTCAGCAAGGTAGAAGTAATAATCCTTAGTTTTCTTGGGATATCCTATAAATAAGCATTTATCAAACCTAGGTCTAAGCTTTTCTAGCTGTAAATGTATTGCCGTCCACAATGTCCCAGGCATCACCTAGCTCTGATACCAAATTATAGATCCTTGATATTGCTCGAACACCAATCATCTTTGATATTACAGGCACCGATAACATATTGTGGAAGCTCCTGATCTTTAGTACGGACCTGAAGGAACCTATGATGTTCTTTATGGACAGCAAACCAGCAATCCTCCACCTAGATCTATGATGGGGTGCCTCCCTCCTTGGGCTTAAGGAAGACGCCCCCTTCTTTAGGGCTTCTTCAAGAATCCTAGGATGGCAACTCTAGAGAGAAGAGAAGAAGAGAGAATTGAGGGAGAAAAGATCTATATTGATTCCTCTCTTTTTAAAATCCTAAAACAACCTATGTATTTATACATAGCCATTATATCCGACCAAAAAACTCTCCTGGCTAACCCAATACATGAAAGCACTCACTGAGCTCATGTACACCCATATCTTCCATGCTCTCATCCTCTGGATCTAGACCCGACCCATATATGAGTTAGCCCCCTTAAGACCTCTTGAACCAGGCCTTAAGATCCTAGGATCAACCCAGACCCTAGCTCAAAACAGACTCTCATATAACTCTGCCCACGCACTAAGCTGGCTAAGTTCCACTAGATTGGCTCAGTCTGAAACTGAGCCTGTCCAGTACTATGCCATGCCAGCAATCCCGAATGCTCAACTCTCTGTTTTGCCTATGCTTTGAGACTTAGCCGACCTAGTTTTGGACTGAGCTGACTAACCTGCAGAAAATCTTCTTCCTATAGTCTTCATTCTTCGGCTTTGGTTCCTTGCTTCACCTTATGTCCCAAGCCTCTGAAGCACCAACCAAGCTCTTGGAATCTCCGGAGCCATCATCATGACTCCTCCCATGGCCTTCTAAGGCTTGGGAGCACCATAAATCCTTATAATCTTCACCTTGGTGCCCCAAGCCTTGGCAAATCCCTCGGCAATGCCCTCCTGCACGATCCCACTATCCCTGCGCACTCGACAGCACCTATGCAAAGATCGCCTCTACCAATCCTCTTTAGTTGTTGTGCACCTTTGAGGCCTTTGGAATGACCGCCTCCACCACTGAAGACCTATGCTTGCTTCTTGGCACCATTCTGAAATTGTAGGATCCCTTCTGCTTAGCAGCTGCATCACTTTCTCTGAACTTTTTTAGAGAAACTACAACATTTCTACACCAGCACATGCTATACCACCTAACACAATCTCCTCAGAGCTATGCATGTTCACCTGCACACGCCGCTCCACCTAGAACTGTGCAACACCAGCACTCTGAACTCATGCCAAATTTTCTCTCTACTTGTGAAGCCACCACTGTGGAGCTACACCTATATCCGAAGTCCACTTGATGCCACAAAAGTTGACTCTATCATCAAGTCCCTCAAGGCCAACCACTCAATGCTGCACTGCTAAGCCTGCTGTTGCACCTTGAACACCGTCGCTGCTCCTTCGAACCCTCTGCACTCCACATCCCTCTTCGAAGCCATCTTGGATACCTCTACAACCTGTGGGCACCTCCAAAATCCAAGAGCTCATCCAACTATTCTAAATCCAGGAACTAAACCCTAGGAAATTCCATCCTAGTCCTTCTCTTCTATCCTTACATCAGCCATCGCTTCAGTTGTACTTGAAGAACCATCCTCCACCAGAACCGCGACTCTTTTTGGTGCTCCTATAGAAAAAATCTGATCCATGATACTTTCGACTGCTAGAGACCTCCTGGCACTCCCTAAGACCTCCTAGCCCTCGATCTCCTTGAGAAGCTCCTAACACATTTTGCTGAGATACACTCCTCGATTGCTGCATCGCTGAGCCTCTCTCAGTCCCTATGCCTCTAGGGTAGCGCTCCTGCAGCACTCTAACACTTCCTGACTCATCTCTACACCACTCTACAGCCATCCAACCCTAACTTGCTGGACCTCCATGGATCATCCATCTCCATCACTCCTAAGGCTCTGCAAATTCATGCTTCGATCGAACCACTGAATACATCTCCGACTACTTTCCCACCTTTCCATCACCGAAGGATGTATAGTCGCTTCTTCAGCCTTTCTTCGACCATTACTCCTTGGAAAACCTCTCTTCAACAATCCCACACTGCCCATCTTCCTAGAGAACCCTGATGCTCTCTATTGAGATACCTTCCTCGACTGCTGCATCGTCGAGCCTCTCTCAGTCCTGCATCTTCAAGAAAATGCTACTGCAGCACTCCAGCACTTCTTGCCTATCACATACTGTCATACACCCCGGCCTTTCCACCAAGACCAATCAGTAAATCATGCACCCAATCCTTCCACCCTTGAAAAATCTCTTTCCATTAATCCTATCAACCGCCACCTTCAACTCGTTGCTCCTGATTGGCCAAACCATAGCAACAATAAGATAGATTTGAGACATACCATGAAATCTTTGTGTAGATTTTTGATTTCATCATGTACGACTTCTCCTTCGCTTCCATGCACCATCAGGCTCTGAAACCTAGCTCCTTTCATGCACCATCAGGCTCTGAAACCTAGCTCTTTCCATGCACCATCAGGCTCTGAAACCTAGCTCTTTCCACGCACCATCAAGCTCTAAAACTTGGCTCCTTCCACTCACCATCAGGCTCTGATACCATATTGCTGTCCACAACATCTCAGACATCACCTAGCTCTGATACCAAATTATAGACCCATGATATCGCTTGAACACCAATCATCCTTAACATCACAAGCATCGATACCATATAGCAGAAGCTCCTGATCTTTAGCACGGATCTGAAGAAACCTGTAACGTTCTCTATGGGCAACAAACCACCGACCCTCCACTTGGATCTATGATGGGGTGCCTCCCTCCTTGGGCTTGAGGGAGACACCCCCTTCTCTAGGGCTTCTTCAAGAACCCTAGGGTGGCAACTCTATAGAGAAGAAAAGAAGAGAGAATTAAGGGAGAAAAGATCTATATTGATTCCTCTCTTTTAAAATCCTAATACAACCTATGTATTTATACATAGCCATTAGGTCCAACTAAAAAACTCTCCTTGCTAACCCAATACATGAAAGCACTCATCGAGCCCATGTACACCCATATCTTCCATGCTCTCATCCTCTGGATCTAGACCCGGTCCATATATGAGTTAGCCCTCTTAAGACCTTATGAACCAGGCCTTAAGATCCTAGGATCAACCCAGACCCTAGCTCAAAATAAACCCTCGCATAACTCTGCTCGCGCACGAAGCCGCCTCAGTGTTGATTGAGTTGGCTAAGTTCCACTAGGTCGGCTCAGTCTGAAACTGAGCTGGCCCAATTCTGTGCCATGCTAGTAGTTTCAAATGCTCAACTCTCTATTTTGCTTATGCTTTGATACTTTGTCGATCCAATTTTGGACTGAGCTGACTAACCTACAGAAAATCTTCTTTCTGCTATCTTGATTCTCTGACTTTGGTTCCTTGCTTCATCTTATGTCTCAGATCTCTGAAGCACCAACCAAGCCCCTGAAATCTTTGGAGCCATCATCGTGACTCCTCTCGTGGCCTCCCAAGCTTGTGCAAATGCTTGACATAAGCCGGATATCCCCAAATCCTAAAGTGAGAGAGTGTCAGCTTACGCCCAGTCCATATATCATATGGAGTCTTTGAAACAAACTTTCTCGAAATAGCATTCAAAATATAACAAGCAGTCTCTAATGCATAATCCTAAAAGAAATCGATAGACTCACAAAGCCCATCTTGGATCGAACCATGTCTAACAGGGTTTGATTTCTTCTTTCAGATATATCATTATGCTGTGGTGTTCTAGCAGGAGTTCATTATGAGAGAATTTCATTCTCTCCTAGATATGTCAAAAATTCATTGAAAAGATATTCACCTCCTCGGTCAGATCGAAGAGTTTTAATACTCTTTCCAATTTATTTTTCTACCTCATTTTGATATCATTTAAATATTTTAAATAAATCAAATTTACTCTTCATAAGATAGACGTACCCATACCTTGATAGATAGTCAGTAAATGTAATGAAGTAGTAGAATCCACTTCTAGCATGTGTTCATAGGTCCACATACATAAGTATGTACTAGACCTAGAAGCTCAGTGTCCCGTTCATCTTTTCCAGCAAAAGGTAATTTGATCATCTTACTAAGAAGATAGGACTTACAGATATTCAATGATTCACAATCATTGATATCAAGGATATTCTTCTTGACTAACCTATTAATTCTATTCTTATTTATATGACCTAGCCAACAATTTCAAAGATAGGTATCGAAGACATGATATAGTTTTGGGTATTTATTTGATGTGTATATTACACAAACAAGCTGTGATAAAACATAAATGCCATTTCTTAATTATTCTTGCATTACTATAATATCATTCATAATGATATCACAATAATTTTTATTGACAAACAATAACCATCCTGGGCCAAAAGCTCAATAAATATTATGTTCATCATAAAAAAATGGACAATAGTGATAATCACTTAAAATGATATTATTATTTTTGAAAATCAGCTTAAGAGTTCTCAATGCTAGGACTGAAACTTTACTTCCATCCCCAACATTGAGGAATCTATCATCATTCTCAAACTTTCTACCAATTTAAAGTCCATGCAATAAATTATATATGTGAATTGGACTTTCAGTATCTAATACTCAAGTAGATGTATACAGAGAAATTACAAGATGTTATCATATAACAGCCTTGACCAGCAACTACTTACTCATTTTTCCTATTTAGCCTACTCAGGTTAGGAGGATAATTCTTCTTTGGATCTGCCTGATTAGGATCAACACTAGACTCCTCATTCTTAAGTCCTAAATGCTTGGCATTATTTAATAGTGAATGGAGTGGACTTATACTAGCCATTCTATTTATTTGAAAGAAAAACATAAGATCAAATTAGTACTTGAATTAATTAATCCTAAATATTTAAACTTTAGTCTAAAAGTTTTTCTACAATTTTTATTGAATTGATAGCTTCTACCTCTAATTTGAGAAATTAAACAAACTCCTTAGTGGATATTGGAATCCACATAGACTACAGATGAGCTTGAGGTAGGCTCTAGCCAATCCATGTGCATCTATAGGTAGGTTCAAAATCAGTTATTTCTTCAAATAAATTTTAGTATTTAGATTTTGCCCAAGAAGTCAATTCAATAGGCTTTGGCCTCCATTGAAAAGGTTTGGTTAGGTCTAACCATTAATATGATTGAGTTCAGTGCATCAAACCAATGATGATTAGGCTCGAGGAAAACTCTGGCCAACTTGATCACCATTAAGAGAGTGCGATCTAATCATCATATGATGCATAGTAATTTCAAAATCTAAATGAACACCAGGTGTAAAGAACCTCCAATATCCACCCAAAAAATTGGACTTATTATTATTCACCTTAATAGGAGGCATGACTCGGTTATCCCCATAACTTAGTCATTTTAAGGATCTAATAATTTAGAGGATTTAAATTTTCTAATTTAAGAATAGAAAGGACATGGATCAAATTTTTCCTACTGACTTCACTAAGTTAAATCCTCCAACTAACTTCATCAAGTCAATAGATTAGGATTAGGATCAATTTAGGTCCATGGGCACCTAATTCAGTCTTACTGATTGAAATCAGTCAAACTGATTCTTAATGACATGGGTCAGCTCAAATTATCAAGTGATCTAATCAAATCTTAATCGATCATATCGGCCAGATAAGTGAAATCAGTGGAAGAGATATGCTATTAACTCATCAAAGATCGAATCAGTATGAGTAACTTTCAATTAAAAATAACTAGTTTAGACTGTCAAACTTATCTTAGACACCAATTGGTTAATTAGGTTTAATTTGAGCAATCTAGCAATTTTGGGCTAGATTGTTTAGCCTTGAATCAAGTCCATCTTGATCTCATTAAAGACATGGACTCATCTAACTACAACTATTGAAGTTGATTCTAGAGTATCCTTGATCTAATCTAATTCAACACTTAGTTAGATTTGATCAATTACTCTAAATCAATCCATTCTTTAACTAACCTTTGGTCTAACCCAATTAGTGGACCTAATTCATCTAACCCTTTAACCCATAGCTTTATGCATTTATCTTAGGATCTTTAATTCATGATTCTAGACCCTACTTGACAATACTAAATTCTTTTAATTAAGTTTTTGAGCTGATGGATTGGGGTTCGACATTTCAAAAATAATTTTTAAATTTTAAAAGGTTTTTAATTTTTATTTTTCAAATGGGTTGACTCATTTTAGAAATGGGTCGGCTCATTTCTCAAACAGCAATCTATTGCTAGTTTTAAATAGAAAATCAAGCATAATAAAAATTAAACCATGAATTATCTTTTAGATCTAATTTAAACACATTCATGTTTAACTTTCTAATTAAAATAATTTTAATCAAATCCTTTCACTATTCATCTTAATGAACGAGTTCATGGTGGCATCCCTACCGCCATAAGGGATCCCCACTGAATGAGAGGTGATGGCCTTTAAACCATACTGGTCCCTTATGACCGAATGACTTGGTGGCTTATTCATCCTTGATTACTAAGTTATATTAATCTAACATATTAAATATGTAAGCATTTAATTTTTTAATTAATATATTAGAACATGTCAAGCAACCTAGTTGCTCTAATACCACTATTGGAAATCGCGTGGGGTTAAAGCATGCATTTTTAAAATTCTTTTCAAATTTCATTGTAGTGAAAGTTAAATTAATCTAAAATTAATTTACTACATGCAATGATTAAATCATAAATTTCTACTAAGGATCTAGACATAATATGAATTAGAATTTTAAATGTGATCAAATAACAAATCGAATTTGCTGACCGATTCGAGTTCAGAAATCGATACCTATGCACAGGTAGCGATCTCTGCACTCTGAATCTACTAGAGGAAACCTTGGCATCATGCTATAGCCACACACTTGTTTTGCCTCTATGGTTGATCCATATGGAGCTCCTGATCCCAACCAGCTCTACCAGAGTGCTGGCTCCTCACCGGGGCCTTCGACTGTAGATCATGATTGATCCAATTGATCACCTTTTTTTTGATCTCCCGGATGCTCCAAAAAATTAGAACATGTAGTATGGAGGATGATGAGGTGGTGGAGAAAATACGGTGGTGATCGGGCACTCCACACGAACCCTGAGTCCCAACCCTAAGGTTTTACACACACCAGAAATCTTGACACCCGAAAACACTCTCATGCCCTTTCTCTTGGTTTTTTCCTATGAAACAAATTTTCATGGATAAAAGGAACTCTCTCCTATTGTACACCCACTCCCAAACTATTTTTAAATGAGCGAGCTAAGAAATAAAAATAGAAAGGTGGCATGAGAGGAATGTGTGAGCGCAAGAGAACCTTTCTCTCTCCATGGACTTTTTTCACACCTAAAAGAATGCACCCCACTCTTATTTTCTCTCTCTAACAAACCCATCTATGCACTCCTTAGATTGCTCATGCACTCCCACTCACACCCAAGAGAAATCCAATTTAAATTGGGCGTGTGTCGATGTCTTTTGCACGTAGAATAGGATAAGAGCGAGTGGTTGAGAGGTTTTAACAAATTGCTTGAATTCAAAATTCAAGCAACGAACCTATCCATTCTCATGCTAACCTAGAGTGATTGATGTGCAGAAGGACACTCCTTCTGCATGCCCATACTTCAAAATGCACAAAAGTGTGTGAGAAATGAGTTTTGTGCAAGGAAAAGATAAGGATGGGTTCCAACCTTTTAACTCCCTTTAGTTGAATTCAAAATTCATCTTTATTTGAATCATTCGAATACTTGGACTAGGTCAAAGATAGTAAAGAGAGGGGGGAGGGGGGGAGTGGGGGGTGCAAAAAATCCATCTACATTGGAAACTCTCATGCAAATTTAGAATTTGCATGAGAGAAAAGCTTGGTCAAAGGCAAGGTGGCGCAGGGAGTATTTGAAATTCAAACTGGCTCTATATTGGTTTCAACCAAACTAATTCTTTCAGACCCAATTAGACTAAGTCAAACCTAACAAAATTAGGTTAAATCTAGTTTAATTAATTTTTAATTAAATTAAAAATTAATTAGATCCACGTCCTGATCAAATTAGGATCGAATCTTCCAAAGCGATTAGGTCATCTCATGACCCGATCGGGTCAAACCCAATCAAATCAAATTCAATCAGATTTGATCGAATCCTCATCGCTCCATCAAATTAAGCTAATCAGTAATTTAATTATTAATTAATCTTCCAATAAATATAAAGTTTCAATTGGGTGGGTGTCTGGGCACTAGGGTCCAATCTATATGAATCTCTTGAAGAGTCCCAAATCAGTGGAACTCTTGAACCCAGTGTCCCAAATGAATGAAACTCGTGATCATAGAGTCCCAGACTAGTAGGACTCTTGATCAGAGAGTCTCAGATGAGTAAGACTCAGAGTCTCAGTTACTAAAACTCTTGATCATAAAGTCTCAGTCCAGTGAGACTCTTGACCATAGAGTCCTAGGTCGTCAGGACTCTGGATCATAGAGTTCCGGACAAATAGGACTCAGAGTCCTAGTCAAGTAAAACTCTTAGTCATAGAGTTTCAGTCCAGTAGGACTCTTGATCATAGAATTCTAGATCATTAAAACTCAATATCAGCCATCAGATCAGGTAGGAACTTTTGTTGTATGTGACCCCATAGGTTCGAATCCTAAGCTAGTAGCACAGGAGCTAATTTTCTATACCAATCGATGTGACATCGAGCAATGGTACCCAACATCTGGATAGGTCAAATAGTTGCAATGCAACATCGACGAACCTGTGACATATGGTTACCATATAATTCATTCTCTTGACCTTAATGCTCAAAGGATGATCTAGGATTTTCTGCCAACCCTAAAAATCATCCATATTGTATTTCAAAATTCAGTGTGCATCGAATAGACCATCCTGACTGAGATTTTGCTAAATTGAAATACAGTAATGTACTTTCTCTAATACTTGGAGGGGTCAATCCCATCTTGACTCACACACTAACTCACAACTACTTGACTGCACCCAGTAGCCTTCCATCACTGAATTAAAAATTTAGGTAGTTCGATACCTAAGTACAATGAGCTGCTTATAAGTCACCATGATAATCTTAAGTCTAAGAAACACTTATATCCATATCCTTCGCGAGCAACTCTTGACAGTAAAGAGCAATGCAGTTGGATCATATTCAGTAAAATGTACCCCTACACTTCACCTATATGCCATACCAGTACAACGTACTCCTTAGTTAATAGGACAACCAACACATATGACACACAATGACCTATACCTGATATATTATTGTCCTAGGTAACAACGTATCATTTGGTCACAAACAAATTTAAGAACTAAATGATAAATTCTTCTTCATCAAGACTAAATAGTTTTAAGGATTTCATCATAGAAGAGTTCATTTCAAAAAGATGCACAAAAGTGATGAATTGCTAGAATAAAATTTTTTATTCATTTATAATTCAAGTATATTTTATAAATTAGCTCAACCATCTACAACCTAGATGATTGGCTTTAGGATATAATTCCGAACAATTAGACCTATAGTTCAAACTAAAACCTAAACTTAGAAGAACAACTATAGAGATCAAATTTTGTCGAATCTTAGGTGCATATAGGACATCATGCAAGAGCAAAGATCAACCACCATACAAATCTATTGGGGATAAACTTGCTCCTACCAAAGTTTGGCTGGATGCATGATCTCGGAAGGATCCCCTTGACAGCAGCCTCCATAGTTAAACCTCAGGCTTCTTTCTGTAGTTGAACTCCTTTCGAACTTCTCCTTCAGCCAGACTCCTCCTCCAGCCGGACTCCTCCAACAGCCGAACTCCTATCGGACTTCTCCTTTAGCCAAACTCCTCCAATAGTCGAACTCCTAGATTTTTTCTTCAGATGGACTCCTCCAAATGGCTAAACTTCCTCCGAACTCCCTCCAACAGTCCCAAAGGACCTCGGCACTCATCCTCGATATAGCCAAAAGAACCATCAATCTCTCCCATCCGAGCCTCGATCGTTGGACCCGACGGGCTCGCACATCATGACAACAAACACTATCCTCCATAATAAACTCCATGTGGCCCTAAATGGTCCACTATCGGATGGTTATGGCTGTCGATATCAGTTTGTTACAGGCTTCATCGATATAAGAGACCCTTTAGATATGATTTCGAGAAGAAAAAAGCTTTCCTTCTCTTCCTCAAAACTCTGCTAAAATCTTTCTACGTATTTCATTTCTGTTGGTCGAAAGAACTGACTTGATCATCGGAGGGTCTTGTCGGAGCCACCACTCCAGACTCCAGATGAGACTTATTTTGGAAGTTCCGACGGCAACCTCATCCTCCCCAAATCCAGCTTCGACTTCGGTGATGGTCAGATTTTGCACCAATAGGATTGGTGCTAGAGGAAGGGGCTCAAGCTATTGAGGTTCCCTTATTCTTGAAGAAATATGTGGTGGAGATCCCTCTTCATCCCAGCCAAAGTCCTACCTTTTCTCTTAACCTCTCGAGGATACCCCCAAGAAAGGCTTCAACCCGACGGTCAACTACCTTTATGGCCAAATCTCATCCAGATCGTCCCGCCCCTATTTCGTCTCATGTATCTCAAGCCCCACCGCCTGCGATGGTGGACACGGTGTAGTTCGACCTGCTGATCCAGTAGGTCCATGGCCTCATTGAAGCAGTGCAAGCCATGCGGTAGTAATAGCCATCTCCAATGCCATCTCGATCGGAGTAGGTTTCTTGAGAGCTAAAGAATCCAGTCTGGGGGCGACCAACTTGGGTTAGTCGATTGACGACTCCCGAAAAAGGAAAGCAGAGGGTAGAGAGCCCTTGCTCGGACCATGACTCGACTTCGAAGGGAGCTTTGCCCTAGTTCTATTAGAAAATCCTAGAGATCAACGATCGTGAAGATCTTCTGGATCAAAGACTCTAGAAAATAAGCTGACGAATCGAAGAACTTCATCATGCTCCCTCCTCCTACGGTAATGATATTTGCACTGACCCTTCTTTTTCTTAGAAGATTATGCAGGATCCGATCCCACCAAACTTCAAGCTCCCTCAGTTTGAGAGTTATGATGGGACCATCAATCCAATCGACCATCTGGTGGCCTTCTGAATAATGATGCTGCTCCACGGCGTGCCAAATGCCATTTAGTACCGAACTTTTCCATCCACCCTTAAGGGAGCCACTAAGAACTGGTATTCGGCCCTTAAGCCAATTACCATCTTTTCCTTCAATCAAATGAGCCATCAGTTTGTGGCTTATTTTGTTAGCAGCCGATGTCTCCACTGAGGTTTGGATTTCTTGATGAATATCAAGTAGAAGGAAGGAGAATCTATCTGGGCTTATGTCATCCAATTTAATGCTGCTACATTGAAGGTTCAGACCCTGTACCAGTCTATTGCAATGGCTGCACTCAAGGGTGGCCTTCAGAAGAATGATTTGCTATTCTTTCTGAAGAAGTATCCTAGGGACTTTGCCAATATATTGGCTCGGGCTGAAGGTTATGCCTGAGCTGAGGAGGCATTTAAGGCCAGGGATAATGAAGCTGCCCAGAAGCGGCAGGCGGGCGAATCGAATGTGCCCACGATTGAAGAGAAATTGAGTAGACCTCGGCCATACTCTCGAACTCCTCCGAAGCGTAAGCAGGCCCAAACTCCTACCCGGGACCAGAGGTGAAGAAGCCCAAATAGAAGGGCATGACGAAGCTCTTCCTTTAGAAGATTTCCAACTACGCCCCTCTCAATGCTCCAAAAACCTAACTACTGATGGAGATCAGAGAGCAACTATCGAGATCAAAAAGGATGCACACTCATCCGGGCAAGCATAATCATAGCAAGTTCTATCTTTACCATCACGATCATGATCACAATATAGAAAAGTGCATTCATTTCCAAGATGAGATCGAGGAGCTCATCAGGCGCAGTAGGCTTGGCCGGTTCCTTCGATGTCGGTCAGAAGGATGGGAGGATCGATCGAGAGTTGCCCAATCGAGGGGCGAGGAGCAGCGAGAAGATCGGCCCCCGATTGGTATCATTAACACCATATCTGGAAGACTTCAGCGTGGGGAGGCTAGCAGATCGATAGAGTCTAAGAAGAGGTGGAGGACTGAGGAGCCCATCACTTTCACCAACGAGGATGCCTGTGGAGTCCAATTCCCATACAACGATGTGGTTATAATCTCTTTGAACATTGTTGATTATGATGTACGCCGCATTTTGATAGATAATGAAAGTTCCACTGACGTTCTATATTATGATGCTTTCTCTAAAATGTCCATACTCGATAATCGCCTGGGACCCATGAGCTCCCCATTGGTCGGCTTCACTGGCAACACTGTGCTAGTAGAGGGAATGATAACTCTAGCCATGACTGTAGGGCAATATCCAAAGGAGGCCAAGACGTGGGTTAACTTTTTGATGGTGAAAGCTCCCTCTGCTTAGATTGCAATCCTCGACTGATCTGGTCTGAATGCACTACGAGCCATGGTATTGACCTATTATCTGAAGATAAAATTTCTAGCAAATAATGGAATAGATGAAATTAGAGACGATCAAGCATTAGCTCAACACTGCTACTCCATCATCTTACAAAATGACACTCAACTTGACCCCTGCCCAGTTGACAAGCTTGATGTCCATGATGACCTTATCGAAGAATAGGGTGAGCCCATAGAAGATCTTGTGACCGTCCCCCTGAATGATGATAACACAGAGCATACGGGGCAAATTGGCTCCAATTTGGAAGATGAAGTTTAGGAGTAGCTCATCACCTTTTTATGAAGGAATGTCGATGTCTTTACCTAGGTTCTGATGGATATGCCTGAGATTAACATCGAGGTTATGGAAAATCGGTTGGCCATTGATCCCAAGCATCAACTAGTAAAAGAAAGAGTTTGGGGTCGTGCACTAAAAGGATAGAAGGCAATAGCAGAGGAAGTCAACATGCTTCTCAATGCTAGATTTATTCGAGAAGTCAGCTATCTGATTTGGATCTCTAACATGGTCATAGTCAAAATGGCCAACAGTAAGTGGAGGATATGCATCGACTTTAAGAAGCTGAACAAGGCCTACCCAAAAAACAGCTACCCTTTACCTAGAATTGATCAACTGATGGATTTAACTTCAGGCTACGAGCTCCTCACCTTCATGGATGCCTTCTCTGGCTACAACCAAATTCGGATGGCACCAAAAGATGAGGAGAAGACTGCTTTGATTACTAACCATGGTCCTTACTATTACAAGGTTATGCCCTTTGGGCTTAAGAATGCAGGCATGACTTATCAATGCTTGATCAATAAAATCTTCAAGAAGTAGATCGGCCGCAATATGGAGATTTACGTCGATGACATGCTGGCCAAAAGCTGAATGTCTATCAATCATGTTGCCAACCTTGAAGAGGCTTTCGATGCACTCAGAAAATACAAGATGAAGCTGAACCCAACCAAGTGCGCCTTTGGGGTAGCTTCAAAAAAATTTTTGGGGTTCATGGTCTCGAGATGAGGGATTAAGGCCAACCCGGAGAAGATTTGAGCTATCCAAAAGATGACCACTCTGAAATCCATCAAAAAAGTTCAGTGCTTGATAGAAAATGTGGCATCTTTGAATCATTTTATCTCGAGGTTGGCTGAATGCTGCATGACCTTCTTCTAAATCTTTAGAAAATTGAAAGATTTTCATTAGACTCAGGAATGCCAAAAGACATTTGAGGAGCTCAAAAACTACCTCGGCTTGCCTCCCCTACTAGCCAAATCCGAATCTAGAGATGAGCTATTTCTCTATCTCATGGTCTCCCCTATCGTGCTAGCGATAGTCCTGGTCAAAGAAGAGGCAAAAGTACAATGACCAGTCTACAACATAAGCTGGATCCTAAGGGATATTGAGACCAGGTATACAAAGTTGAAAAAATTAACTTATGCTCTTCTAATTACAATAAGAAGACTTCAGTCTTACTTTCAGGGACATGCTATAACGATCCTTACTGACCAGCCGATCAGGGTGATCCTTCATCAAATGGATGCTTTTGAAAGAATTATAAAATGGGCCATCGAATTAATAGAGTTTGACATCAACTATCGACCTCTGCCCAGCAATCAAGGCTCAGGCACTGACAGACTTCATAGTTGAATGTACCATCCCAGATGATGTCGAGCTTTAAAATGAAACCAACATTTCATGGTTGCACCCGAGCTCCTCTGAAGAAAGAATGGACCTTCTTGTTGATTTCTAGGCCCTATATGTCGATGGCTCCTCCAACGCTTTCAGAGCAGGTGCTGGGCTGATCCTGATCAATCCAGAAGAAATCATCATGGAGTACATGCTGTGTTTTGAATTTCTGGCAATAAATAATGGGGCAGAATATGAGGCCCTATTAGCCGGGCTCAAGATAGCCAAAGGATTGGGAGCTGATCGGCTTCAGATTTGTAGTGACTCCCAACTAATCATGGGGTAGGTCAATGGTAGTTATGAAGCTTGGGAAGAGAGCATGGTAAAATATCTTGAGAAGGTGAAGAGCTTGACTCTAGCCTTTAGTAGCTTCAGCATTCGATAAATCCCAAGAGAAAAAAATGCTAGGGCCGATCTTCTTTCCAAGCTAGCCATCCTAGCTCCTAATGAACTTTCGAAAGAAGCTTATTATAAGACATTGAAATGCCCATGCATAAAGGAACTGCAACCCATCATGCAGGTTAGCCAAGAACCCTATTGGATTGACCCACTGACTGCTTATCTTAAGGATGGAATTCTTCCTTGTGACCTAAAAGAGGCTTGAAAGATGAGAAACCAAGCCTCCCGGTATATTCTTTATAAGAATAAGCTATATAAAAGGTCGTATTTTCTGCCATTATTAAGGTGCCTTCGATCCTTTGAGGCCGATTTCGCACTATGAGAAGTAAACGAAGGAATTTATGGAAGCCATCTGGGTGCCAGATCTCTATCTCATAAGCTGCTTCGATAAGGGTATTACTGGCCAACTATGCATGGTGATTGTGTTGATTACGTCAGGAGATGTGACTGCTGCTAAAGGAACGAAAATGTCCAAAGGCAACCAACCACCGAGCTTGCCCCGTTGAGTGCTCCTTTACCATTTGCACAGTGGAGAATGGATATTCTTGGACCCTTCCCAATGACATCTGGGTAACAAAAGTTTCTCCTAGTCGCCATCGACTATTTTACTAAATAGGTCGAGGTCGAACCACTGGCAAAGATTACCAAAGCCAAGGTGCAGGACTTCATCTGAAAGTCGATCATCTGCAGATTTGGACTACCCCAAACTATCATAACAGACAATGATTGACAATTTGTAGGGATGAGGTTCGTCAAGTTCTGCGAAGGTCTGAATATCTTCCATCACTTTACGTTGGTAGCTCACTCGCAGACAAATGGAGAAGCTGAAGTGACCAACCGGATCCTATTGCAAGGCATCAAGATAAGACTTGAAAGAGTAAGAGGGGCTTGGGCAAACAAACTATATCATGTTCTGTGGGCATACCACACTACCCAAAGACTGCCAACTGGAGAAACACTATTTATCTTAGCTTTTGGAACAAAGACAGTCATCCCGATCGAACTTAAGCTTCCATCAGTGCAGGTAGTGGCTTTCAATAAGTAGCATAACCTACAAGACCTCAGAGCCAACCTCAATCTACTGGAAGAAAAAAGAGAGGAAGCCTAGATTTGGATGGCAGCTTACAAGCAAAAGGTGGCCTGATACTATAACTCCAGAGTCAGAGGTAAAATATTCAGAGTGGGGGACTTAGTGCTTCACCGAGCCACCATCTCTCAACCTCAGAATTAGGAGAAGCTTGCCCCAAATTGGGAAGGATCCTATGAGGTCACGGAAGTCATCCGACCTAGGACATACTACTTGAAGAAACTCGAAGGGGCAGACCTACATCAACCATAGAATTCAAAAAATCTATGAATGTATTATCGATGATTTGATTGCAATGAAATCCCCCTATTTCAATATCCTAATCTTTGTTATATATTGGTAATAAAGGGGGACTACCCCCCGAACTTAATCTCATGATAAATAGGGTCACGTTAGGAATAGGAGGAGAACCTCATCCTAATATGGGTAAAGTCGAAGGCCTCGTTCATTTTAAATGAGATCAGGGGAGAGGCTTTGACAATGACTCTAATGTGCCCCTACAGCCCATTAGGAATAGGAGGAGAACCTCATCCTAACATGAGCAAAGTCGAAGACCTCATTCATTTTAGATGAGATGAGGGGAGAGACCCTGACAATGGCCCTAATATGCCCCTACAACCTGCTAGGAATAGAAGAAGAACCTCATCATAACATGAGTAAAGTCGAAGGCCTCATTCATTTTAGACGAGATGAGGGAAGAAGGTCTGACAACGGCTCTAATGTGCTCCTATAGTCCGTTAGGAATAGGAGGAGAACCTCATCCTAACGTGAGCAAAGTCGAAGACTTTGTTCATTTTAGATGAGATGAGGAGAGAGGCCCTGACAACGATCCTAATGTGTCCCTACAGCCCGTTAGGAACAAGATGAGAACCTTATCCTAACATGAGCAAAGTCGAAGGTCTCGTTCATTTTAGATGAGATGAGGAAAGAGGCCCTGACAATAGCCCTAATGTGGCCTTATAGTCCGTCGTTAGGAATAGAAGGAGAACCTCATCCTAACTTGAGCAAAATCGAAGACCTCATTTATTTTAGACGAGATGAGGGTAGAGGCCCTGATAATGGTTCTAATGTGCCCCTACAGCTTGTTAGAAATAGGAGGTAAACCTCATCCTAACATGAGCAAAGTCGAAGACTTCATTCATTTTAGATGAGATGAGGAAAGAGGTCCTGACAATGGCCCTAATGTGCCCATACAACCATTAGGAACAGGAGGAGAACCTCATCCTAACTTAAACAAAATCGAAGGTCTTGTTTGTTTTAGATGGGATAAGGGAAGAGGCCTTGACACCAGCCCTAATACGCCCTTATGGCTTCGTTAGGAACAGGAGGAGAATCTCGTCCTAACAAGAGTTAAAAAAGAGAGAGAGAGAGAGAAGTGTCGAAGGCGAGCATTGCATTCACATGAGGCAATGATGGACAAGGTATTATTTTATTACAAGTTTAAATTTATTACAAGTAGGATGGAGGTCGGCCAAACTGACTACATATTACAAGAAAGCCAATGTAGCAGGGATCGATAAGATCGATTATAAAAGAAATATATAAAAGAAGGCGAAGCCTTAAGATGGACAGGACTCCTCAGGCTTCAGGTCATCGACGTCGGCCATCACCAAGGCCTGCTTCAACCTAATGATTTTCTCCTCAAGTTCTTTTCTTTTATATAAATTATCTATGTACACTCTATTGATATGTTCGAACTGGCCCTTAAGCTCCCACTACTGCCTCCTTAGGACCTCAAACTCAGCCTCCGCATCCTGGATGGCTTGATGCTCATAGATTAGTTGGAGCTTCAACCGCTGAACTTTCACTTTCTCCATCCTGACAGTCTCTGAAAGCTCACCAATGGTCTTCTTCAAGGAGGCAATCTCCTCTGACTCTCCACTAGAGATAGCCCACCGATCATTAGCTAGTTGTTGCTGGAGATGGCTCACCTCTTTATTAGCTGCTCGAAGCTCATGCTCGAGCCAGGTCACTTCCTTCGACCAAGTTAGCTTATACTCATTATGCGAGGCTTTGGCATTGTGGAGCTGCTTCTAAAGTTTGAAGAATCTCTTGGACTAGTCCCAATTATACCGGATCCTATCGGTAGATCATGATGAAGTTCCGTCCAATAGTTGAATTTTTTTCTTTGCCATCATAAGGTCAATCTCAAGGGAGCTGATCTTTGCCGTTAACTCCCAAGAATTATTGCTGATGCTTGTTCTCAGTTCAGCCATTTCTTTCTCGAAGCTACCCTTCTGAATGCTAAAACTGGTAGAGTCCTTCCTATGCAGGTTCCTAAGGCGGGTAACTTCGATAATCACCTCTGAAGCATTCTTCCTCGATTCTTGGAGATCATCCTCAATTTTTCTTAACTTCTTCTTCAAGCGATAAATCTCCTTCTTCAAGCTCCTAATCAGTAGTTTAATCAAAACCACACGGGACAAAGGATCAGCATCAACTAGAAGAGGGGAGTCATGACCTAGGTCATCAAGAGCGTTCTGAACCATGCAAACGATAACACAAAATGTAAGGCTAGAAAAGGATTTATCTTTCATTTACTTGGATGTTTTTAAATACATCAACATAAAAAAAAAGAAAAAAAAGCTACACGATCTTCAAGATTCTAGACCTCGGGTAGCTCGGCCATAGGAGAGATCGGAGCATCTTCATTCGCGTTCAGTTTATGGACAGGCTCGGGTGCTACAGCGATGGGTTTGGAAGCTTCTAGGATAGCTCCCATGACTGAAGAAGAAGGGAGGTCGGTCGGGACAACTCTGACCTCAAGGGATGAAGGATCGGCTTTATCGCCGAGCTCTTCCATCAAGAGGTCCAAATCTATCTTGAAAAAATTTTTAGCGATCCTTCCCAGGCAGATCTGAAATCCCTCGATGAAGGCCATGGAGCGAAAGCTATTTTAATGTCCTCCATGTCCCTAGAGGACTTGAAGCTTTCGACCGCTCGCTTCACCGCCGCGCCGACCCCTTCTTGCATCTTTCTCTTTTCCTCCTCCTCCTGAGCCAAGGCAGCCTTCAAGTTCATCGTCTTCTCATGCTCCACCCTCAACTCTTTTCGAAGGTGCTCGACCTCGATGGAGTGGATTTTCGAAGCCATCCTTATGCTCTCGACTTCGGCCTGGGCCTTCTTGGCCCCCGCACAAGCTTCCTCGATGGCCTTCAAGACTTTGGCCTGCCTCTGACTTGCCACCTCAGAGTGGGCGAAGAGATAATGCCTGAGCTACGATAGAAAAATAAGTTAAAATTAGGAAGCCCTGACTTCGAAAATAGAAAAGACCTCAGACCAAGACTATGAAAGAGAAGACTATCTCAAGGTAGGCGGCGAAGGACTCATCGAATCTCTCGATGTCGCCCCTCCATAGCATCTTCACCGCAATGTGGGAAAAAATATCCTTCATGAGTGATTGGACGACCTCCCAATCATCCAAAGAAGCTTGTTCTTGGTCAGGACCCCCACTTTCAGAGCTCCCAACCCTCCTTCCAACCTTCTTGCTGACAGTCCTCTTCTTCTTTTTTCCCGTGGCTTCCTCCAAATGGAGGGTAGCAGATGGAGCAACCTCTTCGAATGGGGTCAGACTTAGTACGGTGGTAGTAGGCTTGGGGGCGGGTATGGCCTGGATCGGCATGGCATAGTTGGACTCACCAATGTGGGCCTTCTTTGAAAATATCGAACTAAATCCAAGCTAACGTAAGATCGTCAGGCCGAAGTTGGCAGGCAATAACTATCAATGCAAAGGAAGGAGGGGGAAACTCAGAAAGCATAGCCTCCTTGGGAGATAGCTTCACTAAGGCTAGAGGAGTCAAACTCTCTAAGCAGGTCGATCAGGATTCCTCCATGGACATTTGGATCAAAGTAAAATCATAAAAAATGCACGAAAAACTAAGAAATGAAGTGCAAAAAATTTCTACAAAGAGACCTAAGGAGCGAAAAGCAGAGAATGAATGAATAACTTTAGAAACAATAGCGAAGCTGACCTAAGTCGATTGGAAGAGGCAGGAAGACAATGAAGGCTACAGATGATAGTTGGGAGAACACTTAGAATCAAAGGAAGCGGAAGCAAAAGCCTGAGCTCTCGTGCGATGGAGAGAAGAAAACCATAAGAAGAGGAGGAAGAAGATTTCGGAAGAGGTAACGACTCGGGGGAAGAAAATGGGTTAAATAGCCTCGAGGATTCTAGGCGGTTGTGATTATGAATCCCCTTCGATCAGCCTATGGCCGATGCATGCCCCATCTATCATGGCAGAGACTAGTGGTGGATAGGCCCATAATGATGCCATACCCTGAGCAGAGTTTTGACGCAGAAGTCCAAAGACGTCTCTTTGGATCGCCTCAAATTTATAAAGCTTCGACGTCGATGCAGAAGCACCAAGAAATGCCTTGTCCTAGCAAGCATAGAAAATGGAAAGGAACTTTGGCAGTTACACTCGGTACTCCCTTTCCTTGAACTTTAAACTCAAGAGTAGGAGGACTAGTATTGGGGATAAATCCGCTCCTATCGAAGTTCGGCTACATGCTTGATCTTAAAAGGATCCTGCCCAGCAACAACCTCCATGGTTAAACCTCAGGCCTCCTCCAGCAGTTGAACTCCTCCTGAATTTCTCCTTCAACCAGACTCCTCCCCAGTCGGACTCCTCCAATAGTCGAACTCCTACCGAACTTTTTCTTCAGTCGAACTCCTCCCAGATTTTTTCTTTAGATGGACTCCTCCAAATGGCTAAACTCCCTCCAAACTCCATCCAGCAGTCTTAGAGGACCTTAGCACTCATCCTCGATATAACCAAAAGAATCATCAATCTCTCCCATCCAAGCTAAGGCCGTTGGACTTAGACGGGCTCGCACATCGCGACAACAGACACTATCCCCTATAACAAACTTCACATGGCCCTGAACGGCCCACTACCTAATGGTTATGGTTGTCACTATCAGTTTGTTATAGGATCCATCCATATAAGTGATCCTTTAGATACGCTTTCGAGAAGAGAAAAGCTCTCCTTCTCTTCCTCAAAACTCTGCTAGAATCTCCCTATGTATTTCATTTTTGTTGGTCGAAAGAGCTAACTTGATCATCGAAGGGTCTTACCGGAGCCACCACCCCAAACTCCGGATGAGACTTCTTTTGTAGGTCTCGGTGGTGACCTCGTCCTCTCCAAATCTAGCTTCGACTCCGACGATGGTCAGATTTCGTGCCAAAAAAATTCAATTTGTAAATGTCAATTCTTTTGAGCTCAACTTTAGCATTGTTTTCTACATAAATCCTTCTTGCTCCAACAAGGATTCAGCAATAGTCCACAAATGCTCTTCGGTCTCTAGCTACATGGTCCATGGCTCTTGAATCTACAATCCACAAAGAATAAGAAGCAGTAAGTAATACTACGCTAGAAATATAAATATATATGTCACATCGAGATGCAAGATTAGGTGTTACCTTCTTTTTCTCGGAGAACTCTTGAGTAAAATAACCCAATGTGCATGCTATAATTGTAATACTTCATCTTGGCCTTATCTTCCTTTCTCCCAAACCACTTACCCTTTTTCTTGTGGTTGGTCATGCTCTTCTTAGGTGTAGGTCCACCTTCCTTTCCCATCCCTTTCCCATGCTAATACCTCTTGCACTTAAAGCCCAAAGTCCTTTGGGAGCTAGACTTGGTCATAAAGGCTTGGTCAAGAAGTCTCATTGCTACAAGATGCTCGTCTTCGAGTTCCACATGGTGGGCAATATCAACGAAGATCTTAATACTATCATTATGGGTTATATTGACCTTCATATGCTCCTAGTTATCAGAAAGGGAATGGATCACAGCTTGCACTTGCTGCTCATCAGAGAGAAAATGGCCGATTGACTTCAACTCAGAAATCATGTTTGACATCTCCCTTAGGTGTTGTTGAATTGTCAAACTTGATTGTTAGCTGCCTTAATTTGGTCACCAGTGTGCATCCAAATTTTTCCTTCAACACATTCCACATGGCATAAGCAATTAGATATTGCTTGTACTCATATAGCATGTTATCATTTATAGAGCTTGCCAAAATGCCTCAAGCTATGGAATCCACCTTTTTTTGAGCTCGATATGCCTCTTGGTCTCTCCTACTTTGAGCAAAATTATCCTCACCAGGATCTGTCATTTCATGGTGTACAGCCTCTAAGATTTCTTGTTTCTCAAGCATGTATTAGATTTTCACATGCTAAATATTATAATTGTCATCATTTAGCTTTTCATCTTTATTCAGGTTAGTAATAATGTTTTTTGATGCCATGGAAAATCTAGTTCAAAGAGACATACATACATAATATCAATACCCACACACAATGCACATTTGATTTTGCCAATAATGTAGAATAAATATATCATAATTTAACACAAGACACAAAGTCAAAAATTCACTATGTTCCCCATCATTGTCTATTATTCTAATGTTCAATTATCACAAACCTAGTCCATTATAGCAAAATGTTCAATCTAGATGAAAAATATTACAAATATTCAAGTCATCTAGAACTCTCACTTGAAATAAGAATATGCCAAAATTAATAATAGATGCGACATATATGTTTAAATTTAAGATTGCATACCAAATAATAGATAAAAGATCATGCATGATAAACAACATCCATCTATTTACATATCAAATATGCATTACAATAGTAAATAAAATATTTACAATAAATACATTTCTAACACAAAGAATTGGTAATGAAAGTATTGAATTCTCCTAAGGATAGACTCATTAAGTTCTCTAAGGACATGCCTAGGTGCTATCTTTGGTAGGCATGAAGTGCCCAAGTCAACATGCCCATGATGGCAAAAATTAGGGCTTAATGAGAGGGTTGCTGATCTAGGGATGTTCCTTAATATGTATTCTTCCATGAATGCTTTCACTAACCAAGAACCTTTCTTATATGGTCTGAGTGATCTCCAAAAATGATTTAACAAATGTTGCCAAAGGTCAGATAGAGTAGCTCGTAATGCTAAGAATCTTTAATCCTCATTCATGACATATCCCATAAATATAATATTTTGTATCTTTTCATTGACCATCTTGACATGCTCAATCATGTCAACATTGGGTTCCATCATATATTTATTCAGTTATCTCACCATTATTCTAACTCATGCCCACTACTCTGGTGTTCTTATGGCCATAGGGCATCTGCACACAATTATCATTTTTCTATAACAAATATTAGAAAAAATATGATATAGGCATCCAAATATCATGATACAAGTCTAGATGCAAAGTCTTTGCCTCCCTGGGAGATAGGTTTGCTAAGGCTAGATGAGCCAAACTCCTCAAGTAGGTCGATCATGATTCCTCGGTGGACATTCGGATCAAAGCAAAATCATAAAAAATGCTCGAAAAGCTAAGAAAATGAAGTGCAAAAAACTTCTACAAAAAGATCAAAGAAGCAAAAAGCAGAGAATGCAGGAATAACTCGAAAAAAGATAGCAAAGCTGACCTAAGTCAATTGCAAGAAGTAGAAAGACGACGGAGGCCATAAAAGATAGATGGGAGAACACCTGGGATCAAAGGAAGTGGAAGGGAATGCCTGAGCTCTCGCACAATGGAGAGAAGAAAATCAGAAGAAGAGGAAGAAGATTTTGGGAGAGGTAATGATTTGGGGGAAGGAAATAGATTACATAGCACTAAGGATTCTAGATGGTTATGATTGCGAAACCCCTTCGATTGACCTATGGTCGATGCGTATCTCCTCTATCATGACCGAGACTGATAGTGGATAGGCCCATAATGATGCCGCACCTTGGGCAGAGTTTGGGCATGGAGCTCCAAAGGCGTCTCTTCGGATTGCCTCAAATTTATGAAGCTCCGACATTGGTGCAGAAGCACCAAAAAATGCCTCACCCTAGCAAGCGTAGGAAATGAAAAGAGACTTCGACAGTCACACTTGATACTCCCTTTCCTTGAACTTCAAACTTGGAAGTAGGGAGACTAGTGTTGGGGATAAATCCGCTCCTACTGAAGTTTGGCTGGATGCTTGATCTCAAAAGAATCCCGCCTGGCAGCAGCATCCATGGTTAAACCTCAGGCCTCCTTCAGTAGTTGAACTCCTCCCAAACTTCTCCTTCAGCCAGACTCCTCCCCCAATCGGACTCCTCCAATAGTCAAACTCCTATCGGACTTTTCCTTCAGTTGGACTCCAACAATCGAACTCCTTTTGGATTTTTTCTTTAGATGGACTCCTCCAAATGGCTAAACTTCCTCCGAACTCTATCCAACAATCCCAGAGGACCTCGGCAGTCATCCTCGATATAGCCAAAAAAATCGTCAATCTCTCCCATCCGAGCTTCGGCCATTGGATCCCGACGGGCTTGCACATCACGATAACAGACACTATCTCTCGTAACAAACTTCACATGGACCTAAATGGCCCACTACCGGATGGTTATGGCTATCACTATCAGTTTGTTATAGACTCCGTCCATATAAGGAACCCTCCAAATATGCTTTTGAGAAGAAAAAAGCTCTCCTTCTTTTTCTCAAAACTCTACTGGAATCTCTCTACGTATTCCATTTCTATTGACTGAAAGAGTTGACTTGATCATCGGAGGGTCTTGCCAGAGCCACCACCCCAGACTTCAGACGAGACTTATTTTGCAGGTCCCAGCAGCAACCTCATCCTCTCCAAATCCAGCTTCGACTCCGACGACAGCCAGATTTCACACCAACAAAATCCAGTTTGTAAATGTCAATTCTTTTGAGCTCAACTTTAGCATTGTTTTCTATAGAAATCCTTCTTGCTCCAATAAGGATTCGACAATAGTCCACAAATGCTCTTCGATCTCTAGCTACATGGTCCATGGCTCTTGAATCTACAATCCACAAAGAATAAGATGCAGTAAGTAATACTAAGCTAGAAATATATATGTCACATCGAGAAGCAAGATTAGGTGTTACCTTCTTTTGCTCGGAGAACTCATGAGTAAAATGACCCAATGTGCATGCTATAATTGTAATACTTCATCTTGGCCTTATCGTCCTTTCTCCCAAACCACTTACCCTTTTTCTTATGGTTGGTCATGCTCTTCTTAGGTGTAGATCCACATTCCTTTTCCTTCCCTTTGCTATGCTAATACCTCTTGCATTTAAAGCCCAAAGTCCTTTGGGAGCTAGACTCGGTCATAAAGGCTTGCTCAAGAAGTCTCATTGCTACAAGATGCTCGTCTTCGAGTTCCACATGCCGGGCAATATCAGTGAAGATCTTAATACTATCATTATGGGTTAGATTGACCTTTATATGCTCCTAGTTATCAGAAAGGGAATGGATCACAGCTTGCACTTGCTGCTCATCAAAGAGAAAATGGCCGATTGACTTCAACTCAGAAATCATGTTTGACATCTCCCTTAGGTGTTGTTGAATTATATGATTGAGGAATTTCTTGTAAGTGTCAAACTTGATTGTTAGCTGCCTTAATTTGGTCACCAGTGTGCATCCAAATTTTTCCTTCAACACATTCCACATGGCATAAGCAATTAGATATTGCTTGTACTCATATAGCATGTTATCATTTATAGAGCTTGCCAAAATGCCTCAAGCTATGGAATCCACCTTTTTTCGAGCTCGATATGCCTCTTGGTCTCTCCTACTTTGAGCAAAATTATCCTCATCAAGATCTGTCATTTCAGGGTGTACAGCCTCTAAAGCTTCTTATTTCTCAAGCACGTATTAGATTTTCACATGCTAAATATTATAATTGTCATCACTAAGCTTTTCATCTTTATTCAGATCAGTAATAATGTTTTTTGATGCCATAGAAAATCTAGTTCAAAGAGACATACATACATAATATCAATACCCAAACACAATGCACATTTGATTTTGCCAATAATGTAGAATAAATATATCATAATTTAACACAAGACACAAAGTCAAAAATTCACTATGTTCCCCATCATTGTCTATTATTCTAATGTTCAATTATCACAAACCTAGTCCATTATAGCAAAATGTTCAGTCTAGATGAAAAATGTTACAAATATTCAAGTCATCTAGAACTCTCACTTGAAATAAGAATACACCAAAATTAATAATAGATGCAACATATATGTTTAAATTTAAGATTGCATACCAAACAATAGATAAAAGATCATGCATGATAAACAACATCCATCTATTTACATATCAAATATGCATTACAATAGTGAATAAAATATTTACAATAAGTACATTTCTAACACAAAGAACTAACAATGAAAGTATTGAATTCTCCTAAGGATAGACTCATTAAGTTTTCTAAGGACACGCCTAGGTGCTATCTTTAGTAGGCATGAAGTGCCCAAGTCAACATCCCCATGATGGCAAAAATTAGGGCTTAATGATAGGGTTGCTGATCTAGTGATGTTCCTTAATATGTATTCTTCCATGAATGCTTTCACTAACCAAGAATCTATCTTATATGGTCTAAGTGATCTCCAAAAATGATTTAACAAATGTTGCAAAAGGTTAGATAGAATAGCTCGTAATGCTAAGAATCTTTAATCCTCATTCATAACGTATCCCATAAATATAATATTTTGTATCTTTTCATTGACTATCTTGACATACTCAATCATGTCAACATTGGGTTCCATCCTAAATTTATTCAATTGTCTCACCATTTTTCTAACTCGTGCCCACTACTCTGGTGTTCTTATAGCCATAGGGCATTTGCACACAATTATCATTTTTCTATAACAAATAAAAAAAATAAAATATTAGAAAAAATATGATATAGGCATCTAAATATCATGATACAAGTCTAGACACAAAGTCTTTGCTATTCTACTTCTATTATATTTAAGAATATTTTTATTTATTTATTTGCTTATTTTTTACTTAAGAAACATGATAGCAATTTGGCTGAATGGTCAAAGGTGGTGGTTTTGGGCTTTGATCTTAGAGGATGACCCAACTAGTCCATATGTGATCAACATAAAGACACTAATTTTTCACAATCTAAGAACATCTAGAAAACAATCATGTAATGAAGAGAGTCTCTTGAATTATAAGAAAAGAGGAGAGTTCTCTTTGTTTTGTTTTTTCTTCCAAACATATCCATCTCTTCCTTGCAATTTTTTTTCTTTTAAACAAGGTTGGGTGGTTACTAAAAGTAACCACCCAAAACTGCCATTGCATCACAGGTGGATTAGATCCCATATACCAACAATGCTGATCCCTAGAAACAAAATGGTAGGCTGCATAGGGAAATTCAAACCCATAATCTTGTTTGATCAAGTTTTTAGAATCATAGCCAAGGTTTTGAAGCATGAATTTATTGGGATCATCATCCACGGTGTGCTAAGGATGCATGTGTTTATTCTTCCAAATTGACTGTGATTAATTCTTAAGCTAAAACCACTGATTTGCTACTTCCACAGAATATCTATGCAAAGGATCTAACCTTAAACACTCCCTCAGATATTTAAATGAGTCTTGGGAGAGGACTTGGTTATGATGTTAAGTAGTAAGTCATCATCTTGCCTCCTACGATATTAATTGGCTTATTTGGTAAAGTCATTGGATGTTGGTACTAGAAACCTAGGTTCAAATATCCTTTGAGAGTTATACCAAATTGCTTTAGAACTTTTGAACCATTTTTTCTCTAGTCTTGTGATAGAGAAGATGGATTTTCCATCAACAATCACTAAAATTATGATCAAAATTATAGGTGAGTTACAATGGAGGAGAGAGGGGAGTTCCCAATAAGGAGAGTTTTCTCTCTTCCTGTAGTTTGTTGATCATCTTTAGTGCCTTCTCACATAGTTCTCACTTGAGACCAAGGACCAAAGCCAAACTAAAAAACCACACTCTTCTTTCAATTTCTCCTACTTCCATTTTGCTGACAATGAAGGCCTCACATAGTGCTTATGCTAGATGTTATTGATACATAAAATTGAAACAGGGTTTCAGAGGTGACTGAATCCCCATCTCACTTGGGGCGGAAATTGAATCAACATCTTAATTTGTTTCTCTTTCAATTTACATCCCAGGAATAGAGCTTTGGATTTTGGAGAGTTCAGTGGTTTTGCTCAAAGTTCCAAGGTATTGGTCAATAAACTAACTCCACTTAACTAAGCCTTAATCCCAAACTAGTTAGGGACAGTTACATGAAGCCTTTTCCTCCATTCCGCTTTGTTTAAAGCCATACTTTTTGAAACATGTAATGATATAAAGTCCTTCTTTATATTACTAAAGAATGGGGCTATAGCAGCACTTACTATTGTAGCGGTTTGAAAACTGCTGCCATAAAATTTAAGACAGCGGTCTGGCATAATCACTACCATATATTTAATGTATAGCAGCGGTTACAAATAACTGCTATCATATGTTGATCTATCATAGCGGTTATCAAAAACTACTACTATAGGTCAAATTTATAGCAATCGTTAGCTATAACCACTATCATAGGTAAAATGTATAGCAGCGGTTATGGTAGCGGTTATACTTAACTGGTATCATATGTAAAATCAGTAGTAATGGTTATCTATAATTGCTACTATTGATTGGATCCTATGATAGCGATTTTATTTAATTGGTGCTATAGATCGATCTATGGCAGCTGTTAGGTTGAACTGCTATTATATACATATATAATATAGATTTTTTCATATTTTTCTCTAAATATATTATAATTTTAAAATTTAAAGTCCATCTTTATCGTTCATTATTAAAATAATTATTGTTAGAGTGTCATTATAAAAAATTGCCTCAATTTGATAATTCCAGCTATGTCGATCGATAAAATTGATTTCATCGACCATGAACAACCACGTATTGATTTGATAGATAAAGACCATCGATGGATCCAAAAATTTGTAATAATGATCTCGATGATATTTATAACATACTATCAAAGTTTCACTTCAATGAATATTGTTATCATGGTCAATTTAGCATGAAATGATTTTGGCCATTAAATAAAAAATGAGTGATTAAAAAGCCAAATTACATTCTATTATAAGATAATTTTTTAGATAAATGATCTTTGCTATAACTTTAATCATTTTGAATGGTGATGGTCATAAAATCCAAATCATTTTTTGTATGAACCATTCACGTTAAATAGATCTTACAAAAGTACAAGCATAATTAGCTAAGAAGTTTAAGAACGAGTATCAAGCGACGTATAATTTTGAATCATTTTTAAATATGTAATTTGAATTTTATGATCACCACCATAAAAATGATTAAAGTAGTAGCCAAGATCATTTATCTAAAAAATCATCTCATAATCTGATGCCATTTGATCATTTAATCACTCATTTTTTATTTAATAGTCAAAATCATCCCATACTAAATTGACCATGATAATGATATTTGATTGAAGTTAAACTTTGATAATATACTACAAACGTCATCGAGATCATCATTGTAGATTTTTGGATCCATCGGTGGTCTCTATCTGTCAGATCATCATACCATCATTCATGATCATCGAAATCAAATTTTGCTGATTGATGAAGTTAGAGCTATTAGATTGAGGTCATTTTTTATAATGATACTTTAATGATAATTATTTAGATAATGAATGATGAAGATAGGCTTTAAATTTTAAATTATATCATAATAAAAAAAATTAAAAAAAAATTATATAAACTATGGTGCTGATTTTGGAACCACTGCAATAGGCCTATGATAGCAATTTGCATTAATCACTGCCGTAGGCTTATGGCTGCGGTTCGAAAATCACTGCCATAGATTAGGATCATTTTTACCCCGGTCCACCTCAATTTTGGTTTTCCTCTCCCCAGCTCTCTCTCTCCCCTTCCCTCCTGTCCATTGTTGGTGAGCTCCTTCTTCCCTCTCTCCCTCCTCTCTGATACTGGCCCATCGCTGTCGGTGCGCTCATCCCCAGCATTGCTCAGCTGGCCTTGCCTCCTCTTTCTTTTCTGGCCGACGCTGCCTCCTTTCCTGGCTGGCCCCACCATCGGCCCTACCTCCTACTTTCTCGGCCAACCCCTCCTCCTTTCCCGGCCGACCCCACCTCCTCCTTTCCCGGCCAGCCCTCTCACCTCCCTCGCTTCCTCCTTCCCTGGTCGGCCCTGCCTCCCTCTTCTCCAACTGGCCCCCCTCCTTCTCTGGTCGATTACGCCTCCTTCCCCACTTCCTCCTTCTTCCCTGATCGGCCCCACCTCTGATCCCACCTCTCTCTTCCCTGATTAGCCCTACTCTTTCTCTCCTCTCTTCCCTCATCTTGACCCGCTATTGCTGCCCCTCCCTCTTGCACCGCCGCCGCCCCCTCAACCTTCCTACTCTCTCTCTCTTTCTATCTCTTTATCTCTCTCTCATCCCTCTTTCTCTCTATTTATTACTCTCTTTTCCCTCTTTCTTTCTCTCTTTTCTTTTTCTCTCTATCTCTTTTCTCTCTATTTTTTTTTTACTATATCTCACTATCTTTGTCTATCTCTCTCCCAGGCTACCTATAGCACTGCCCCCTCCCTTTAGCACCGCCACCGTTGGCAACCCTCGGAGCTCTGTGTAACCTCCCTCCCTACAATCAATTTTTTATTTTATTTTATAGTAATATTTATTAATTATTATTTATAATATTTATAATAATATTTATAATAATTTTATAATAATATTTAAAGAAAACCTCCATTGGTAGGTTCTGAGATGTGCTGGCGGTCGTGAGCCATGTCAGTGGATAAGAGAACTCCTGTCGGATGGTTATAGATCATGTCGATGGATTTTGGGCCATGCCATAAAGGCGGCCTTGGGCCGTGCTATATCGATGGCCGTGGGTGGCCCTGGGCCATGCCAACCAGTAAGAGATCCCCCGTCGGTGGATTCTGGGAAGTGCCAGTGGCCATGGGCTATGTCGGCCCAAGGCCGTTGGTGGGTTCTAGATCGTATCAGTGGTCTTGGATCATGCCATGCCATTCCAACAACCTTGGGCCGTGCCGTGCTGGTGGATAAGAGAACCCCTGCTAGCTAGTTCTGGACTATGCCGACGAGTTCTGGACCATGCCGTGGATTGTGCCAATCGGTAAGCTGAAAATATCCAATGGTGGGTTCTGGACCGTGTCAGTGATCTTGCGCCATGTTGTGCTAGCGGGTAAAAAAACTTTCATTGTCTAGTTCCAGGGTGTGTCGGTTGGTTCTGGGCCGTGTCATAAACTGTACCAACTAGTAAGTTGAAAAAACATCTACCAGTAGGTTCTGGGCCATGTCAATGGGTTTTGGGCCATGCTAGCGATCTTAGGCCATACCATGTTGGTCGGTAAGAGAACTCCTATCAATGGGTTCAGAGATATACCGGTGGATTCTTGACTGTCAGGTTCTGGACCATGCTTGGTAGCTAGATGTCAAGGCATGGCGGTCGTCAGGGAGGCAGTAATTACTACCAAGAGCTATAGCCTGGAGCTCCATCCTCCATCCTCCGGCCATGAGTGGAACTCCCACAGAAATACATTGGAGTGATGGTTCATGGGCTACAGAAGTAGAGTTTGTATTATATTAATATTCTCATCCAAACATCTCTAACTCTAGTAATATTCTAGTATAAATGTTAGAGTTTATTTATGGATGTAATTTATATTATAAAATTTATTGCATAAAATTTTGTAGGCTACTATTTATATCTTGTTGCTTTTGTTTATGGCATTGCATAATGATAAACCTGTCAATTGATTAGTGTACATAATCTCTAGCATCCATATATTTTTATATTTTTGTATGGATTGGAGAATTATATACCATGATCAATTGATTATCTAATTTGGATAGTTTGAAAATTATAAATAATTCTATAGATAATTACAATAATCAAATGGTATGCTGAGGATTCCAAAAGAAGTTTCAGATAATATTTTTCTTTTATTCTCCTTACACGAGAGAATTAAGAAAAAATGCTAGTAAAACTTCTTTTGATTTCTGCTGCATATCGTTTGATTACTGTAATGAACCTATAAAATTAATATAAGTTCTGAATAAGATGGGACCTATCTTTATCTATTAGTTAATGATATGATGTCTTTATTATTAGAATAGTATCCCAAAGCCAATCATCAGTCTATTGATGGTTGTACTATTTTTTATACTTATATATAAATTATTAATAAATAAAATTTATTTTGATATTTTATCATCATAAATTCTTACATCTTCCAATGAACTCCTGTGTTATGGTGATGTCCTTAGGACTATTTAGAATCGACAAAGAATGATTTGTCATTTAGTCCTTAAACCTTTTTGTGACCAAATAATATGTTATTACCAAGGACGATAACATTTATCGAGTGTAGGTCATTAGATGCCATATGGGTTAATTATCCTCTTAATCAAGAAGTATGGAGATAATGGTATGGCATGCAGGTAAGATGTAGGGGTACATCTGCACTGATCGTGACCAACTTCGAAGCTTTTATACTATCAAGATTTGCTCTGATGGAATATGGGTATAAATATCCCTCCAACCTGAGATCACCATGGTGACATCCAAGCAACTCACTATGCTTTGGTGCTGGACTACCTGAATTTTTAATTCAATGATGAAAGATTTTTGGGCACTAGCAGGTACTTAAGGAGTCAGTGCATGTATCAAGATGGGATTGACCACTCATGATTTTAGAAGCTGTATTCAATTATATTCTAATTTAGCAAATCCTTGGTCAGGATAGTCCTAGTGAGGAGTCACAAGACTAATTGCTTTGAGACGTGATTTGGATGTATCTTTCAGGGTTGATAGTTTAACTCGGAGTCATCCTTATAAACAGAGGTCAAAGGAATGAATTATGTGGTACCATATTAACATAGGTTCTGAATATTATGATTGTGACTATTTGACCTATTTAGATATTGGGTACCATTGCTAGATGGTTACTTGGATTAGTACAGAAAGTGGTTCCTGTGCTACTGGCTTAGGTTCGAACCTGTGGGGTCACACACACTAGAGGTTCCTATTTGATTAGATGGTTGGTGAAAAATTTCACTAGACTGGAACTACTGGACTGAGACTCTTCAATCAAGAGTCTTACTGCATTAAGATTCTAAGTTCTAATTGTCTGGAACTCTATAATCAAGAGTCCTAGTGGACTGAAACTCTATGGTCAAGAGTCCCACTGGACTGAAACTCATTGGCCAAGAGTCCTACTACTCTAGAATCCTGAGTCCTACTTGTCTAGGACTCTATGATTGAGAGTCTAGACTCTGTGATCATGATTTTCACTCATTTTGGACATCAGAATCAAGAGTCCCATTAGTTTTGGACTCTTCGATCAAAAGTTTCATTTTAATGGGACTCTGTTGTCTGGATACCCATTAAATTTGGATTCTATATTTATGAGAAATTTAATTAGTAATTTAATTATTAATTAACTTAATTTGATTGAGTAATTATTTTTGGATCAAGTCCAATTGAATTAGATTCAATTAGGTTTGACCTGATTAGGTTATGAGATGATTTAATCACCGAGAAAGTATGATCGTTGATTTGATCAAGGGTTGAGCTTATTTAATTTCTAATTTGATTAGAATTTAACTAAATTTAATTAAGTCTAAATGAGTTGGATTTAATCTAATCTAATTGGGCCTAACCAATTTAGATTGGATTGGTTCAATTAGATGAATAATTATGAGACTAGTTTGACCTAGTCTTCCATATGCCACCTCACCCTCTTTGTGCCATATTTTTCTCCATGAGAAAGATGTTCTCATGAATAATTTTCCATGCAAAAAAAGGCTTACACCGTCCCTTCTCATGCCTCAAATGGATCAGCATGATCTGGTTACAATTTGAGTTCAAATAGGAAACCACCTCATCCAAAACTCTCCCTCACGCCATCTATCTTGTATGCCCTCTATATAATTCCATGATTTTTTTTGGGATGTGCAAAACTTTTGAGAGATTCCCATCTGGTGCAGGAGTTATTCCCAGTGTGAGAAAAAATAAGAAAAAAAATTTGAAAAAAAAAAAATTGGGAGAGAAAACTAGGTGCCAGGGTTTGAGTGTTGTGCTGCTCTAGTTCTTGATCTAGGGTTTCTATTATGATTTTGCAAGGTCTGAGCATCAGATTTTCATGAGATATTTTTTGAGTACTTTCTCATCCTCTCTTCTACCCATCCTATAGATCTAGAGTTTCCAAAATTTTGATGGAGGAAGATCAAAATTATTCGATCAGATCTAGTTGTCAGGAGCATTCTTCATCGAGATAGCACTTGAGAGGAGCCGATCAGGATCAGAACCTCATGTGGACCATCCATGGAGGCCAGATGCATGTGTAGCTACATTACGATAATTAGATCTACCTGATGATTAGATCGATAGTAATTCGATTACGGAGATCATCTACCCACATAAGGTAACATATTCTGAACATGTAGCATAGTAAAAATTATTTTACTGCTCGTAGCCTTTTATTTTTAGATTTAATTTCATGCATATATTTCATATTAGATTCTAATATTATAAGATTTATAGATCAGATCTTTAGCTTTTTAAAATTAATTAGATTAATTTTTATTTTTGTTATGATTAACTTTCGAAAAAGTTTCAAAAGTAGAACTAGAAATCCTTCATGCTTTCCATCAATGGTATCAGTGCTAGGTTATTTAGTATGATCAATATATATGTTTAAATTATTTTTTAAATTAGATCTAAATAATAATATAATTTTTTAGATCTAAAAATAAAATAATATGATCGCATAGACCATAGGTTGTCCTGCTGTAGGGTTTATCCCCTATAGTATAGGTTGTCCTGGTACGTGCTGATCTAGATCATTAAATCATAAAATTTTAGATCTAATCTAATCATTTTTATGTTTTGAGTGTATGATTTTGATCTAATTTTTAATCATAAATAAGAGTTTATATTAGATCTAATTTTATTTATAATTTTTTATGTATGATACATAGATCTAGATTAAAATCTATAATTAGTATTGTTTGTGAAATGAGCCGATCTAATTTTTTGAAATAGGTCGACCTATTTGGTGAACAATGCTAAATTATTTTGAATCTTTCAAAATTTTAAAAAATATTTTTAAAA
>QRFJ01001354.1:187830-245373 GCA_006176705.1 Cocos nucifera
TAGCTCGAATCAAATAGGCTACGAGTTAAGACTAGCTTTACAACGAGCTTCTTTGCCCTTCCCACCTTTTGACGCGAAACTCAATGCTTGCTTAGGCAAAGAGGCCCGGTTACTCAGTGAGAAGTACTTGGAAACTATTTTATTAAAATAAATTTTTATATGAAGAAACGTATAGTTACCCTACACAAGCCTATAAAAAGTAGACTTTTCTTTGATGCTAGTAGAAATAATTAGAAATGCTCCAAAAAAAATTTTTATGTTCTGGACTTAACTCTTTATTGAATTTTCTTAATACTTGATTCCTCAATATCTCACAGATTCTCTGATCTGTGCATCAATTTTTTTTTAAAAATGCTTAGTTTTAATTCGATTCTTAAGCATAATCAAGTATCTAAATACTAAATACTAACTTTTTCGAGGACTTAAAATTTTAAAATTTTTATTTTTTTCTCCCCCCAACTTAATCGACATTGTCCTCAATGGAGAAGAAAAAATAAAGGATGTAATAAAAGAACATGGAAGAATACACCTAACTCAGTATATATATATATTTTTTTTATATTTATTTATATTTTTTATTTTTTTATTTTTATTTTTTTGGTCCAGCACATGCCTTTGAAAATTTGAGCTCTCCCTCCAACTTATTCAAATTATCCTAAAAAAATAAACTAAAAAGATAAATTAGATAAAAACTAAATATTGGGTTGCCTCCCAACAAGCGCTAAGTTTACCGTCTTCAGCCAGACACAATGTAGCTCACTATCCTGTGTCGAATATTGGATTGACAAATTCCAATGGTTTTGGATTGCCAATCTCAGAAAGTTGATTTTTAATCCCATTATTGATATATTCACTGTTAATTTTTGGGATATATTTTATGATTCCATTCTCAGACCCATGTTTATTAAGAATTTCTCCTATTTGTTTTTCTAAAATGCTCATGAATGGAGTTTTAGGAGTTAAGTTTGATTCAATGGGTGCTGGAATGGTGACTAAAGGCGGTTTTAATTCTGGAGGTAAATTAATGTGATCCTGCTTAAACAACTCCATTGACATTTCATTACATGCCTTTTGATTTTTATAAGAAGAACCAGCTTCTAGGGTTGAAGGGAATAGGACATTAGGTTTATAAGTCTCGGGTAAATCATCTATTCTCTTTTTCCTTATTTCTATCTCATTTAAACTGGAACTAGCATCAGTACTAATTCCTGGCTTGGGTTCTTCTATGTGGTTAGTCTCAGTACTAACCAGTTTCTCTAAATTTTTCATTTTGGCTAGCATCAGTACTAGCCTCTCTCACCTGGTCTTGGTATGGGTCCATAAGAATCCTATAGCTTTTAAGTTCAGGAATTACTTTGGTATTCTCAAATTGGAGATTCTTAGATGAAACATTAGATTGATAATTTAATCCAGGTGGTTGGTGGTCATTAGGTGGGTTTGTTTGAAATTGGTAGGTTCGGTAGTTGATCTAGTTCTCTCCTCATGTTAGACTCAACTAATTATCCTATTTGAGCTTCTAGTCTGGCGATAGATTGCTGTTGAGTTAGAATTAATTGTTGAAGTTGGTTAAATCTATCATCAGCTAGATTGGTCTGTTGAGGAGGTGGGTATGAAGGCTGATTATAATATGATGGCTGGTTAAACTGACTAGGCTGACCATTATTATAGGCATAATTTTGATAATTTTGCTCAAGTGAAATTTGGGTCTGAGCCTGAGTCTGTTGGGATGTCCAAGAAAAATTAAAGTTACTCCAATCTGAATTATATGAATTTGAAAATGGGTCATTAATCAATTTGGAGTATCCTTGAGTAGCTTGAACTTGTTCTTGGATAAAATATGGAAACTGTGCAGTCATAGGATATTCACTTACATGATGGGTTGGACTAGCACAGATTGAATAATTCTCCTGATAATTAGAGGAGATTGTTGACCTAGGGTTAGGAGTTGATCTATTTTCTGATCAAGAAGGTCAACTTTATCTAATTTTTGGACTATTAGATTCATATTAGCCATTTGATTATTATGTTTAATGTGAATCAACCATTCAATTAAGTTCAACTAAATCAGAAAAAGCGATTTCCTACCATGCATGTATTAGTGTAACCCTAATGTATGGTTCAAAAAAAATTTTTAGAATATTTTTTTTATTTTTATTATTATTATTATTTTATTATATTAAAAATTAATTTTTTTTAATTATTTTTATTTGTTAATTTTAATTTATTTAATTTAATTTAATATTATTTTTATATTTTTTAGTTAGTTTAATTTAATTTTTATTTTATTTTATTTTATTTTATTTTTAGAGGAGAAGAAAGAAAGAAAGAGTTCTAAAGAAGAGGTCCTAAGGAGTCCTAGAACTAAGAAGAAAGAGAAGAATTAGGTTTAATTAGATTTAATGTTGGTTAGCAATCAAGTTGGTCAATCAATCCTGACTAAGGGTTATCCTAGATCTAGACAGCTCCTAACTGCCAAGGTCACCTTCAAGCCCTCCAAGTGTAGGATTAGCCAATCAACTAGCCAGGTAAGTGTAAGGTTCGGTGGGAGTCCCCCCGTTGCTTGCCTTAGACACCAATTGTGCTTGGCCAGGTAAGCGAACGGAACCAATTAGAAACCACCTTCCTTCGGGCCCAATCGTCCCTGAACCACTTTCCTAGACACCAGTCAAATTGACTTATCCTAACCCGGTTCAACTCTTAGGATTCCTTATCCTATTGAGCTCGAGTTCCTAGGGTTGATGTCTAATTGATTTTAAAATTTAAAGGCTTAGGTCAATGCAGGATGCTGGTTGGTTGTTTGTGGGCTAAGGAAGGGTGATCAAATCCCCACCTTATCTTGTTTAATTGGGTTGTGCCCTTAATTTGATTTAATATGAATATGCACGAAAAAAAAAAAATTCAATCAAAGGGTTTTATGCAATTTAAACTAGATGCATGCAACTAATTGAATTCTGAAAGGCTTACCTTGCTTCCAGCAATCACCAAAAAAAAATAAAAATAAAAATAAAGATAAAAATAAAACTAATATGATGCATGCTCTAAGCAGTTAGGGATTTCTAATCTTATCATGAGGCTTTTAATTAGGTTTAAATGAATATTTTTTAAATTAATTTAAAAATAAAATAAATAAATAAATAAATAAAAAGAAAAGAGAACTAGGGTTAGGATTGATCTCACCAGGCAAAACTTCTGATTCTTTTTGTTTTTTTTTCTTTTCCTACAAAATAATAAAAAAAATTAGCAAGAAAATAAAAATTTTATTTATAATTTATTTATAGAAAAATCAAAGAGATCAAAAATTTAATATCCGTGCCTTCCCCGGCAACGGCGCCAAAAACGGAAATTATTTTTAATAAATCAAAGAAATCAAAATCAAAAATCAAAAAGCCAAAAACTTGATAGGAACGCGATGCTGTCGTTAAGACACCGTGTTTATCAGTTTAATCCGACTTCTTAAAATCATTGAAAATACGTAGATAGTAGTGAGTCGGGTCGAATCCACAGGGAAGGTAGTGTTTTTAGATTTGAAATCTTTGATTTTTTTTGAAAAGAAAAAGAAAATGATTTGAGTTTTTGAAATCAAAAGTGAAGTCGGAAAATTGAAAATAAAAATTAAAAGATGCAGGAATTTAAACTTGGTACTAAGATCTACTAGTTAGATCTTAGCATCTACTTGCAAAGCAATAATTTAAAGTGCAGAAATTAAATTACAATAAAAATAAAAAGCAAGAAATTAAAATGCAAAAATAAAATTTTTATTAATTAAAATTTTAGAATTTAAATACATAAAATTTAAAAAGAAAAGATAATAAAATAAAATAGCCTGATCTCTGATCTTGGATCGGCATTGGCAGAAAGATGGTGTAGAAGCTCGGCTCTTCTTCTCGGCACCCGTTGCTTCGAAGCAGCCTTTAACCCATAGCCTGGCTTCGCCCTGTACCAAAGCTTCACCTTGATCGGAGATATTAATTTTCTGATGGCCTGGGGTCCTTTTTATAGAGCTAGGAGGGCTGGATATTTTTTCTAAAGGCAATATGGGACTAATAGCCTTTGTAATCATAAAAATACAAAGAAATTTGGATAAAATTTGAATCAAAATAGCTCTGATATGACTCTGATAAATCTGATAAAATCCAGCCGTTCAACAGGAATCCAACGGTCCAAAAATCATCAAAATCGGATGCAGATAAGCTCAGATCGGGTCGGATTAAATTCTGGCCGTTGGATCGCGCTTGATCGAGGAAATCTGGCCGCAAATCGTGCTTCGGGAGTCTTGATCACCGCCGACAGCATTCTGGACCGTCGGATCATCGCCTGGATCGAGCGCTGCCATCCGATGGTGATCCGCGTGATGTTTGTATCTGAATAAAATTCGGAAGCAACCACAGCCGTCCGATCCTGACCGCAAACAACCACATCCGTCCGATCGCGCAATAACTGTTCCCATGGACCGCGTGGACCGGCCGCACCGCACACCGCAACCAATCAGCGCCGCTGTTGTCGGACGAAAAGACTAAATTACCCTTGTGAGCCGCGATAAATTTCTGTAGACCCTTAAGGGGTCTAGGTCCACCACGTGGCAATCTCTGATTCGCCGGAATTTGCTGAGCTGGCGGTCCACGCCTAGATCGTGGACCGGCTGATGGCTTCAACGGCTGAGTCGGCTTGATGGCTTGGCTTGGCTTGGTGGCTCGGCTTACGGAGCCGGCTGAGCCATTTTCTTTTTTTTTATTTAATTTTTATTTATTTTATATCTTTCAAAATTCATATCTTTTCCATTTTAGCTCCGTTTTACTTGAAATTTATTTCGTTGTGATCAAAAAAATGAGCTCTTTCTATTGATAATAAAATTTTATTTTTTAATTTTTATTATTTTTTATTATTTTTTAATTAATTTTTTAATTAATAAAAATATGAATTTTTCAAAAATTATATATAAATTGATTATTAATTCTTAAAAATTAATATAAATTAATTAATAAATTAATACTTTTATTAGTGAATTTATGATATAGGCTATCTGTGTTGGTAGCTTGGACCGTACATTTGGCATTGTGGGCCTTGTAATGAAACACCTACCGTAGTTCTGTATGCAACTAGTTATATCATGTCAGCGGCCTTGGGCCATGCCGTGCTTTGTCGATGGCCTTAGTCCCTATCATGTCAGTAAGAAAGAGAACCCTTGCTGACGAGTTCTGGACCATGTCATGGAGTATGCCAGTCGGTAAGCTGAAAACACCCGTTAGTGGATTTTGGACCGTGCCGATGGGTTTTGAGGCATACCGATTGATTTTGGGCTATACTAGCAACCTTGGGCCCAACCTAGGCATATGTTTGATGATATCGAGGTTGATGACGATGTTGGACCATGTATACAAAGTGCTCATCTAGGACAAAACTTACTTGGTGCTATCAAGGTCCTAGATATATTTGTCAGGAGCAATGGTGATGTCCATATTGTAGATGCCACTAGATGATGAGCTCAATATTTTGGTATAAATATTAGAGTCTACTTATTGATGCTTTACTAACATTACTGTTCAACATGTTATATTGATTAATCTTCATTAACATTGCAGGTCATTATGGCATTGAAATGCCATCTAGCTTTCAACCCCATCCCTCGGTAGGCTATGCGGAGCTCTGCATTTGAGTTACAGCTAGAGCATACTCCATCCACCTCTACATTGGCTGCCTAAGCACCACTGGTATCTACTCTATCGACATCTACTCCTCCATCCACATCTGAGTCTCCACCATCGGCCATATCTCTAGCATATGCTCCATCCATCGATGTGTCTCTACTAGCATCCACATCGCATGATCCCATGGCTAGTGAGAGTAGATTTTTATTATGTTAATTATTTATTTATTTGTATAGTTATTATATACTCTTATATATTTTTATAATGTATTTTCATTGTAAGTGCATCATCTAGTAGGATATTTCGTAGTTCCACAAGCCGGTTGCATGTATGGAACCGCCAGCATCAGTTCATGATAGAGTACGATCAAAAGGAGAGGCCAGTCAGGGTGACCACATGGAAGATGCATTCTTTTTTTGAAGTACTTGTGAGGCACTCCAACATTATTCCTATTATGCCTGTAGACTGGTGATTGATGGATGCTGGTGTGAGGACCGAGCGTGAGAGGAGATTTGGGTTAGTGTATCTTAATTATATTTATGCATTTGATATATTTACACTATGTTTGATTAGAATAATTTCATAACTAACTTTTGATAATTTCGTACTGAGGAGGTATGACTTTTCAGATCATGAGAGGACTTAAGATGCTCGACTATAGAAAATTAAAAAGTTATACCAGAACTATAAGATCAAGTTCCATAGAGGGTGGCTCAAGCACCGATAGGATACTTTGAAGGAGCTTGTTCCTTAGATTTAGGACTGTCCCCTGAGTTAGTAGGAGGAGATGGTTAGGCATTAGAGGAGCCAGGATTTTTAGGTTTAATTTCTAACTTTTAAATTTTTCAATACACTAATAATTATTTTAAATATTTTTTAAATATTTATGATTTAAATATTTTTTAGGCTATCTTCCATCAGAATCGATAGAATTGGATGACTCAGGAGTACACGTATACTCTCGACCGTGAATCTATAGCCAGTCATGTATATAAAGAGGTAATAAATTCTGAATCTTAGTTTACAAATCAAATTAATATTTTTTTGCATGTTTCTAATGAGCTGATCTATTGTTATAGCTGACAAGAGATGGGGCGATGCCCACTCGTAGCACCATCTTTCGATCCAGTCACATGAACAAGAAGGGCAGGATGATGAATGCCATGATCGGAGGGTTTTTTGTAAGTAACAAATAGATTAGTATGATTAGTATTATAGCATTTCTTATGATATTTTATTTGGATTTGCAATTATAAGAGCTGTTAGACATGCTTGCGAGTGAGGTCTCGGACACCTCTAGCCCCCATGACCATCTATCTCAGGTCTTGGGGCCTGAGCACTCTGGGAGGATACGAGTAGGTCTGGACATACACTGATAAGCTATTGGTCTAAGGTGAGTGTCTCTTCACATGCTTCTAAGGTTGTCAGTTGGAAGTAGCTTGAGGAGATGTTGGCGCAGGCTGCTTAGGCTATGAAGCGGGCTGCACAAGCTGAGGAGCTTACATCTTAGCTATAGAGCATCGTGACCACTATGGTGACGATGCTTTTCATGCATTTTGGAGCTGACTTCATAGGCATTCAGGATATATTGGCCAGTGCTTCAGCTCCAGCCCTTCCAGCTCTAGCTCAAACAAGAGCTCCTCCAGCTCATGCTCCATCTCCCCTAGCTCATGCTTCATCTATAGCTCCAACAAGATCTCCTCTAGCTCATGCTTCATCTCCTCTTGATGATGATGACTTAGATTTTGATTTAGCAAATTTTATATATATATATATTTTTAAAATATTATAATAAATTTTATACATTAATAACATATTTGAATTCTTCAGATATATTCTTTCATTATTCTTATATTATTTTAGATATATTCTTGTGTTATATATTAAATTACATTTATCAGATAAAAAAATAAAAAATCTATATATTTTTATTATTCAAAATCTATGATAGAGGTTGACAACCGCTGTTGTAGGCATGCCAACTGCTACTATAGATCGCGTGTCAATCACTGTCATAACCTATGGCAGCAGTTGTAAAACCACTACATTAGATCTATGGCAGCGGTTGTATAACTGCTGCCATAGACTACCTATCACAGTAGTTAATCAATAGCTATCATAAAGCTCGTAGTAGTGGTTATGTAACCACTGCTATTGAAGCTATTGTAGAAGTTAATGAACCGCTACTATTGACCATATAGCAGTGGTTGGTTAACCACTGCTATATACTGCTGTCATAGTTCAACCTATAGTAGCAGTTAGTAAATAGCTGCTATACTGATCTACAGTAGTAGTTGCAAAAACCACTATAATAACCGCTACCATAGACCTACGATGATGGCTTCAGTGGCAGTGGTTGGATAACCACTATGATAGCCTATGGCAGTGGTTTTTTTAACCTATGGCAGCAGTTGTGAATCGCTGCCGCAACCCTTCCCTATAGTAGTGTTACTACTTCATTTCATATATTTTTTGGTCATCTCTACTCCTCTTTCATTCTTGTTGGGGGTAGAACAATCCCCACCGAAGTCCTTGGACAGGATCCTTGGACGTCGACCTCCCTCCTATTGGAATTCATCGACCTCCCTAACGACGAGTTCGCACTATAGAACTTCTCAAAAGCACATGGAAGTTTGGCAACATGATCTTGAATAGTAAAGAAGAACTATTATTATACTAACCTTGCATTTTGACTATAAATGAATGACAAGTTTAGGCTCCAGTTATATTTCTCCAATTACACTCCTTCTAAATGAACTCCTTCAGTCGCACTCCTTCTGGGTGAATTTCTCTAATCGCACTCCTTCGAAATGAACTCCTCTAATTACACTTCTTTTGGATGAACTCCTTCAATCGCACTCCTTCTGGATGAATTTCTCCAATCGCACTCCTTCTGGATGAACTCCTCCAGTTGCACACCTTTCAGACGAACTTCTCCAATCTCACTCCTTCCCGACAAACTCATTCCAGCTGGTAGGCAAACTCCTCTCAGTCGATCTCCATCCAATCGAACTTCTTTCAGTCACCCAGAAGGATCTCATCCTCCATATAAATTCAACTCCCAACTAAACACAAACCAACCTACACGCAGATGACCTTAGAGAAGTCAAAACTCCTTTGAGACTGTCATGATTTGAAGCCCTTCACTATCAACATCTATTCCATTTGAACCTTGGCTATTAAATCTCAATAGACTAGCATGTCACGACAACGATCACCACCCTCTGTAACAAACTCCACGTGGCTCCAAGCGGCCCACTACTATATGGTTATGGCTATCGCCATTAGTTTGTTACACACTCAATCTATAAAAAAAATCCTCCAGATATATTTTTCTAGAGAAAAAAGCTCTCTTCTCCTTCCTGTCACTCTAATTCTTTATTTCCTGAGCACTCCATTCTAGTTGATCGAAGAATTAACTTGAGTGTCGGAGGGTCCTGCCAGAGCCACCCACCTCTAGTTTGAACTTTATTTTGCAGGTCCCATTAGTGTCCTCACCTTCTAAACTCTAGCCACCTCCGACATCCTCATGAATTTTCGCACCAATAGGATTGGTGCTAGAGGAAGGATCATTGAGCCCTTATTCTAAAAAGAGTATTTAGTCGATTTTGTTTATCTACTTCTTTTGATCCTTCAAGATTCATCTTTGTTTGATCTTTTTTGATTCAGAAATACCCCCAAAGAAGACAACCACTCAACGATCTACTGCATATACCACCAGATTTGAGCCGAGTCTGCCCGTTCCTACTCCATCACCAGTACCTCAACCTCCTCCACCGACGATCATGGTGGATCCAGAGTAGTTTAACCTATTGATGTAGCAGGTTCGGAGCCTCACTAAAATAGTGTAGGCCATGCAACAACCCCTTGTGGTAGCCTAGCTAGAGAACCCCCACTCGGAGCTTTAAGAACCAGCACCAAGAAAGGCAACTTAGGTTAGCAGATTCATTACCCCTGGGAAGAAAAAGTAGAGAGCAGGAAGCCCCTGCTCTGACCATGATTCTTCTCCAAAAGAGATTTTTCCATCTACAATCGATGGCCCTCTGAGATCCATGATCAAGATGATGCTCTCGATCAAAAACTTCAAGACATGAATCGATGGATTGAGGAGCTCTGCCATGCTACCCTAGTCCACCATGATGATATCCGCACCAATCCCCCCTTTTCCGCTAAGATCATGCAGAAGCCCATCCTGCCAAACTTCAAGCTTTCCTAGTTCGAGAGTTACGATGGGACTTCTAATCTGATCGACCACCTTAAGACCTTCCGGATGATGCTGCTGCTCCATGATGCACTAGATGCCATTCTGTGCCAGGCCTTTCTATCTACCTTGAAGGAAGCAGCAAGAAACTAGTACTCGAGCCTTAAGCTAGATACGATCTATTCTTTTAACCAAATGAGTCATTAGTTTGTGGTTCCTTTCATAACCAGCTGACGTCCAAGATGAGGTTTGGACTTTTTCTTCAATATAAAGCAGAAAGAAGGAGAATCCATCCGAGCTTACATCAGCCACTTTAATGCTGCTGCATTGGAGCTCCAAAACTTGGACCAGTCTATAGCCATGGCCGCACTAAAGGGTGGCCTTCAGAAGAATGATAATCTATCCTTCCTAGAAAGAAAGTACCCCAGGAATTTTACTAATATGCTGGCCCAGGTAGAAGGATATGTTCGAGTAGAGAAGGCCTTCAAGTTGAAGGATGATGAGACTGTAAGAGGGTGGCAGGCGGGTGAATCCAGCAAGCCCACATTTGAAAGTAAATCGATTGAAGCTCGGCTATTCTCCCAAACTCCTTTTGAGTGCATACAAACCTGAACTCCCCCTAAAGCTCGTCCACACGTTAGCCTGGATTGCAAGGCCCGATAGAACTCCCCTTTTAGAAGATTCAATAACTACACCTCCTTGAACACCTCAAAGACCCAGGTGCTGATGGAGATAAGAGAGCAGCTCCCAGGGCTGGAGAGAATGCGAACTCATCCGGCCAAGCACCACCTCAATAAGTATTAATTCTACCATCGTGACCATGGTCATGATACTAAAGAATGTATCCAACTTCAGGATGAGATCGAGGCAATAATTAGAAAAGGTCGACTGGATTGATTTATCAATCACTAACTAGAGAGAAGAGAAGATCATCCAAGAGCCCCACCACAGCTTGAAGCATCTCAATAGGATGATGAAGGGATTAACCTACTTTCTGGATCAAGTTCATTCAGATTTGATTGGATCAGAAGGGATATTTCAAAAATTTTCTCTGAGATCATAATTAGATCTAAGACTCCTCAGATCTGATCTTATTGATTTGATAATAAAATTAAAAATAAAAATTAAATCTAATTTAATTATATCTTTATTTTGGATAATCCAATTATTAAGTAATGATCCCGATGTTTGCCTGAGGTTATGGATGTAGCCACGCAAGTGAAGGGAAAACCTTGTTTCTCGGGTCAGATTCGTGCAGATCTGATTGGATTAAGAAGAATATTTCAAAAAAAATTTCTCTTAGATCCAAATTAGATCTGAGACTCTTTAGATTTGATTTTATCAATCTGATAAAATAAAATAAATTAAATTAAATTAAATCTAATTTAAGTGTACCTTTATTATGGGTAATCCTATTATCTTGGGATGATCCCAATGTTTGCCTGAGGTTCTGGATGTAGCCATGCAAGCACCTGGCCTCTACCGGTATCCACTCAGGCAGGATCTAAAGATCTTCTCCTTCTCAATCTATGCTCCAAAAATTAGATCTGGATCTGATCTTGAATATCTTCAAAATGGCTTTTGAAGATCAACCATTGTCTCTTGCAGCAGTGCTACCTTCTTCCTTTTCGGCCGCATTTCTCTTGCTTGGATTGCACCAAACTCGAGCCCAAAAAGTCTTAGATGTGGATAGGAGAGAGAGGACATAAAGGTGGCATGGAGAGGGAGGGAGAGAAGCCTTGTGGCATGGGCAAAGGGCGGAAACTCTCTATTCTAGGCGCAGATAGGATTTATATAGATCCTGCTGCGCCATGCAGTGCCACATCATCCAAGCCAATCATGGCCCTTTGTGCAATTAGATCTAAATCTGATTGGTGGAATGACATCATCCAATCTAATCAGATTAAAGTCCCTCATAAACCTCCTTAGGTGGCGCCAAGACTGGTCAAATAGGACTCTTTGGCGCCACCTAATTTGAAACCATGAAGGAACCTGGAGTCCCATCTATATGGGACTCCAGGCATGATCCTCATGGGGTGCATTCCTCCCTAGGCATGCACCCCCTCCCTTTTTGCTTTTTAGTAGGAGAATAAAGCCCCGTGTTCTCTCCTATGGGTGCATGACACATGGGCAGATGTCTAAGTGTTAAAAGTCAATATTTGACCAAAGTCCAAAGACAAGATTTAGCAGGTGATGGAAAATGGCAAGTGTTATCTCAAATTTATCTCATAAATTAAGACAACCCTTTTTTGATCTGAACAAGCTCCAGTCAGACCAAGTAAAGGTTCCTGAGTGAGTCCAAACACATTTGGCACAGTCGAGACAAGCCTTAATGATTGTTGAAGGAGAACATTAGGCTCAATCGTGTGTTAGCACAATTTTCTTGAACATAATTGAATCTTATTCAAATCAATTGAACTGGGTTAATCCAATTGATGATATCCAGATTCAAACCCTTGTTTGTGAGACCTAGTTAGGTTTAGTTCCATATGGTAATGGGATATGTCACGATCTCTATCATTTACATCATCAAAATACCTTTCGATGGATCAGAACTTTTATGATTCAGACAACTAGTATGATCGATCATCTAAATCATTCTAATTGCTCCCAAAATCCACCAGTAACACCTAGCAGCATATGGTGGCAACCCATTAGAACTGAAAACAAACCTCTTGGTGCAGTTACCTGTGTGATTAAGTTCTTCTATCTTGAGCTCCGATCAGATTAGGATTAAGGTGATCTCGTCAAACCCTAATATCCATCATATGAATTAATCATTCGATTCAAGTCCAATGTGAAAAACCCTAATAGAAACTCTTTCTATTATTTCACTCTGCCATGGCCATGGGCTTATGGACTTGATTCTCATGATCATCATAGGGCTGCTCCTCATCCTACCGAGGTAGATAGATTCCTATCTTGGTGCAATCCAATTCCTACAATGAACATGCTATAGCCAACATACACCTCAGGTTTCCGAATGGCTAGGAAGACCGAGTTATGGTGTAGTCAAACTATAACACCCTCAAGGTGAACTGCCGATGCACCTCAGGTCAAAGAACCAGACACACTACTGCAGCATCGAGTCAGTCATTCGACGAGAAGGTAGACTTCCTAATGACTACTCGAGGTGGTCACGCTCAGTGCCCTCGTTCTCTAACGAGTACCTGTACTCTCACTTTGGTGTCTCCTACACCATAGACTCAAGACTCATCTTTACTAAAGAGAAGTGATTGTACACCAACCTTTTGGATCAATCACCATCCTCATGATGATCCTATGGTCGGAGAGCATTTTATGAGTTAATAATGAAAATTCATGTCTTAAATTTTCAACTCTTGAAAATATGAATTATCATTACCATTAACTCAAAGGGATGTATCACAGACACTTTCAAATACACATATGTGATAGAAAATAATCCATTTTATTATTTATAGTCAAAATTATAATTTTGCCCTTAGAAGTGTATTACAAGTGTCAGCCAATTCTGGCTTCTAGGGCACACATATCTAACAAACTCCCACTTGACCTAAAGCCAATTGGCTATAAATCTAAGTCCCATCTTCTCAAGGTGGGCTTCGAACTTCTGCTGGCCCAACGACTTTATGTAAGTGGAGTCTGCCACATTATTCTGCATGGAGTCGACTCTTCTTGACCTCGACATAACCTTTCTTGAGGTAATTGCGGATGAGGTGATATCGCCACTCGATGTGCTTGGATTTTTGATGAGACCTCGGACTCCTTAGCAAGGAGCTATGGACGCCATTATTGTCGCAGTATAGAGGAATGGCATCTGATGGCATTCACTCCTGATTCTCTGCGATGAACTTTCTTGTACCAGAATGCCTCCTTCGCAGCTTCTGATGCAAGCGATGTATTCTGCTTTCATGGTGGAATCTGCTATCACTGTTCTGCTTGGAACTCTTCCAAGCTGACAGCACCACCATTGCACACAAACAAGACTCCCAGATGTCGACTTTCGATCATCTATATCGGACATGAAATTCCGAGTCTGTGTATCCCTGGACTTGGAGTTCTCCATTACCAAAGACCAATATCATATCCTTAGTTCTTCTCAAGTACTTAAGGATACATTTCACAGAAGTCCAGTGTTCTTCACCTGGATTTGACTGATATCTGCTTGTGACACTCACAGCATGGGCTATATCAGGTCGTGTACATAGCATGGCATACATGAGGCTCCCTATTGCAGAAGCATAAGGGATCTTGCTCATGCGTTCTATTTCCTCTGGTGTGCTAGGGCACATCTTCTTGGAAAGATGAATACCATGTCTGAAGGGTATTAATCCCCTCTTAGAGTTTTCCATACTAAACCTCTTTAGTACTTCCTCTATGTACATCTTCTGTGAAAGTCCTAGCATCCTATTCGGTCTATCCCTATAGACCTTAATTCCTAGAATAAAGGATGCTTCACCTAGGTCTTTCATGGAGAATTCCTTGGACAACCATATTTTGACTATCGTCAACATGGGAATATCATTCCCAATAAGGAGGATGTCATCCACGTACAATACGAGGAAGACAACAGCGCTCCCACTGACCTTTTTGAAAACACATGGTTCCTCCTCATTTTTGATGAAACCAAACTAATTTGATCACATCATTAAAATGAGTGTTCCAGCTCCTGAGATGCTTGCTTAAGTCCATATATGGACCTTTTGCAGCTTGCAATACCTTTGTGATCAGTATCACTGGATGTGAAACCTAGCGGCTGTTCCATATAGATATCTTCCTCAAGATATCCATTTAAGGAATGTCATTTTCACATCCATTTGCCATATTTCATAATCGAAATAGGCTGCAACAACAAGCAATGTGCGGATGAATTTTAGCATAGCTACTGGCGAAAAGGTATCCTGATAGTCAATGCCTTCATGCTGACTATAACCTTTTGCCACTAATCTAGCTTTGAATGTCTCCACATTTCCATCTACACCAATCGTTTTCTTATAGATCCATTTACACCCAATAGGTACTATACCTTCTGGTGGATCTACCAATGTTCAATCTTGATTTGAGTGCATCGAGTCAATTTCTGACTTCATTGCCTCTAACCACTTTTCAGAGTCGATATCTGATATCGCCTCATCATAGGTTTTTGGATCACCATGAATCCCATTGCCTACGAGGAATATTTTCTCTACTTCCTCTGAAATAGTACCTAAGTACCTCTTAGAGGGACGAAAAACCCTTTTCGATCTACGAGGTGGAGGAGGTAGTGTTTGTATTGGCTCAACTTGATTTGGTTCCATAGGATCCTTAGCTCGTTGCTCTTAGAAGACTTTCTCCTCTAGCTTGATCTGCTTTTCAATGCCGCTATCTTGAATAGACTATTATTCGAAAAGATGACATATTGACTAACAATTATATTATGGTCCTCTAGAATATAGAAATAATATCCTAATAACTCTTTAGGATATCCTATGAATCGAGCACTAAAGGACCTATAGTCTAACTTGTCCGCTTGTTGTCTTTTAATATAAGCCGAACAATACCAAATTCTGAGATGACTCAGTCTTGGTTTCTTACCATGCCATATCTTATACGGTGTGGTAGAAATAGTTTTAGAAGGAACCCTATTCAGCAAATATATTGCAGTTAACAAACTGTCCCTAAAGAAAATCAGGAAGGTTTGTGAAGCTCATCATGGATTGGACCATATCTAATAGGTCTGACTTCTCCATTCTAAAATCTTATTGATTTGTGGTGTTCTAGGTGGAGTCTATTGAGAGACTATGCCATTTTACTTGAGATAGTTCAGAAACTCTCGACTAAGGTATTTACCTTCTCAATCTCATCGAAGAACCTTAATGGATTTTTTAGTTTGCTTTTCGACTTCATGTCTGAATTTCTTGAACTTTTCAAAGGCTTTAGACTTGTGTCTCATAAGATATACGTACCCATACTGAGATAAATCATTGATAAAGGTCATGAAGTAATTAAAGTTGCCTTTGGCCGACACATCAAATGGGTCGCACATGATAGGAACACGATGCTGTCATTAAGACACCGTGTTTATCAGTTTAATCCGACTTCTTAAAATTATTGAAAATATATAGATAGTAGTGAGTCGGGTCGAATCCACAGGGAAGGTAGTGTTTTTAGTTTTGAAATCTTTGATTTTTTTTTTAGAAGAAAAAGAAGAAAAGAATTTGAGTTTTCAAAATCAAAAGTGAAGTCAAAATATTAAAAGCAAAAATTAAAAGGTGCAGAAATTTAAATTTGGTACTAAGATCTACTAGTTAGATCTTAGCATCTACTTGCAAAGCAATAATTTAAAGTGCAGAAATTAAATTGCAATAAAAATAAAAAGCAAGAAATTAAAATGCAAAAATAAAAATTTTTTATTAACTAAAATTTTAGAATTTAAATACATAAAATTTAAAAAGAAAAGATAATAAAATAAAATAGCCTGATCTCTGATCTTGGATCGGCATTGGCAGAAAGATGGTGTAGAAGCTCGGCTCTTCTTCTCGGCACCCGTTGCTTCGAAGCAGCCTTTAACCCATAGCCTGGCTTCGCCCTGTACCAAAGCTTCACCTTGATCGGAGATATTAATTTTCTGATGGCCTGGGGTCCTTTTTATAGAGCTAGGAGGGCTGGATATTTTTTCTAAAGGCAATATGGGACTAATGCCTTTGTAATCATCAAAATACAAACAAATTTGGATAAAATTTGAATCAAAATAGCTCTGATATGACTCTGATAAATCTGATAAAATCCAGCCATTCAATAGGAATCCAACGGTCCAAAAATCATCAAAATCGGATGCAGATAAGCTCAGATCGGGTCGGATTAAATTCTGGCCGTTGGATCGCGCTTGATCGAGGAAATCTGGCCGCAAATCGCATGCTTCGGGAGTCTTGATCACCGCCGACAGCATTCTGGACCGTCGGATCATCATCACTTGGATCGAGTTTTCTGCCGCCGTTGGATCGCGCCAGATCGCTTAATAGAATTTGAATCAAAATTCGGAAATCAACCACCAGCCGTCCGATCATGACCGCAATCAACCGCAGCCGTCCGATCGCGCAATTACTATTCCCATGGACCGCGATGGACCGGCCGCACCGCACACCGCAGCCAATCAGCGCCGCTGTCTGTCGGAGTGAAAAGACCAGATTGCCCTTGTGAGCCGCGATAAATTTCTGTAGACCCTTTAAGGGGTCTAGGTCCACCACGTGGCAATCTCTGATTCGCCGGAATTTGCTGAGCTGGCGGTCCACGCCTGGATCGTGGACCGGCTGATGGCTTCAACGGCTGAGTCGGCTTGATGGCTTCGGCTTGGCTTGGTGGCTCGGCTTGCGGAGCCGGCTGAGCCGTTTTCTTTTTTTATTTAATTTTTATTTATTTTATATTTTTAAAAATTCATATCTTTTTCATTTTAGCTCCGTTTTACTTGAAATTTATTTTGTTGTGATCAAAAAAATGAGCTCTTTCTATTGATAATAAAATTTTATTTTTTAATTTTTATTAATTTTTATTATTTTTTAATTAATTTTTTAATTAATAAAAATATGAATTTCTCAAAAATTATATATAAATTAATTATTAATTATTAAAAATTAATATTAATTAATTGATAAATTAATACTTTTATTGGTGAATTTATGATGTTTATCAGCACACATCAGTATGTACTAGGACAAGTAGATCCATGGCCCTTTCTCCATATCCTACAAAAGAAAGCTTAGTCATTTTGCCATGAAGACAAGATTCATAAATTGGATATGTCTCGAAAGTCAATGGACTCAATAGTCCAATTTTTTTCAATTTGTTAACCCTATCTTCTGCTATATGACCTAGCTTTAGGTGCCATCGATACCTATCATTTGAACTATCCCTAGGTCATTTTATGGCATTTACATTTTGCTCGATATTAAAGATAGATACATCAATATGTAATTGGTAGAGAACGTTAATGAGGAAACCACTTGTAATTTTATTTTTTCATAAAGAATATTATAATGGTCCTTAAGAAAACTAATTACATAGCCTTCTTATGCTAAACATGAAACAAAAATCAAATTTCTACTTGTGGTAGGCACATAATAACAATCCCTAAGTACTAAATCTAAGCCAGATAGTAGTCGAAGAGGATAGGTTCCCATGGCCAAAGCAGCAATCCTTGCTCCATTTTTGATGCATAAGATCATCTTACCATCCCTCAGCCTCCTGCTATCCTCAAGACCCTCCATAGAAGTGCACAAATGAGCACTAGAACCAGAGTCAAGCACACAACTGGATGCAGAAGAAATCATAAGGTTAGATTCAATAACGAGCATACCTTCAGAAGGACCTGTCTCCTTCTTATTCTTTAGGATGGTCAGGTATGTAGGATAGTTCCACTTTCAGTGGCCGTCAGTATTACAATGGAAATACTTTTTTTTGTCAGCGGCCTTCTTTTTCGGCTCTACCTTCTTTTTCTTTTCACCTTCCATCTTCTATCTTTTCATAGACTTCTTCTTCTTTTCAAAAGACTTTCTCTTGGAAGAAGTCCATTCCATAGCAAGTACTGAGCCTTTAGAACCTTTCATAGAAAGCTCAGTAGTAACCAACATATTCATAAGTTTGGCTAGAGTATTCTAAAGTTTTATGCATATGGTAGTTCATGATGAACTGCCCATATGCATCAATCAAAGATTGTAGAATTATATCATTCTATAGATCCTGGTCTAACATCACTCCAAGCTTCTCAAGCTCCTCCAAGTCCTTGATCATCATTAGGCAATGATATTGGACTGACTGCCCATCATGCATTTTAGTCTTAAATAGTCATTTAGTGATCTGATATTTGGCTACGTGACTCTATTCATAAAATAACTCTTGCAGGTGAGCCAACATTTGGTGAGCAATCTTGATATCTTCATGTTGGCACTGAAGCTCATCAGACATCGAGCCCAACATGTAGTATCTGACCTTGTTATCTTCATCCATCCATTTATCAAGAGACGCTCTCTGTTCAGTGGATGGATAGGCTGGTAAGATTGGGAGATCCTGGTCCAATATATGAGTAAACTTTTCAAAACCTAAAATAATTTTAAAGTTTTGGAGCCAATCCTTTTAATTAGGTTCGGTCAGTCTATGGGTGTCCAGGATACGAGCTAGTGGATTGGATGTAGATATTTTTCTTTTTCCTGTAGAGAGTCAAAGTTTTTAGTTAGATTTTATAATTAAGAGTTAACCAATTTATATAGGAGTTTGATTTTTAAACAAATTAGCTCTCACTATTTTCTTCGGATCCCTACACTTCCTATGTAGAGATGCTAAAATCTTCATGATTAATGATTTCTAGTGGATGGTGCAGTCCCACCAACTGACTCATCACCTCACCTAACAATTATTGGTGATGGATTAGCCAATGAGTAAACAACTCTTATCCAATAATTCTTTAATCATGGTGCATCCAAGCTTGATCTCTAATTCATGAATCTCATCGTGCTCGGAATATTGATTCACTCCTTAGTTAAGTCAGATCCACCATTTACATAGATTGGATTTCTAATTGGGTCTCTCATCGTATCCAAAATATTGAGTCTAATCCATCCTTCAGTCCATAGCATCCAATGCCAAATAGACATGATGGTATCTTTTCAGTGCAACTGAACCACTGTTACCAATTGAGAACAATCAATCCCAAGATGGGCCCGTATATTTGCAATAGTGGAAGATCTTAGACTTAATCTTTTCTTAGGAAGATTTGATTTAGATCACTTTAAACTTGACTTGACATAGCCATAACCATTATGACTAACCTAGTGGCATGGGTTAGCTTGAATTATTAGCCACCTTAGATCTGGACTGAATTGACAAATATGGCTAGGTAAGTGAGATCGATGGAAGGGATATGCCATTAACTCGACAAGAATACATTCGAGTTGAGTAGCTCCCAATTAAAAATCAGTTGATCGTATCTACCAAACTTACCTTAGATACTAAGTTGTTGAGCTAGAACCAATCAGGTTAGCCTACAATCCAGACTCTAACCACTGAGCCTAATTAGGTCTTAACTTGATCGATCACTCATGTGACTCAACCTTAATCCAGTCTTAATCCTATTAGGCTAGTCAATTTAAGCACTCTTGATCCCATCTAACTGACTTTTGATTCGGTTTGATCAATTGCTAGACCTAATTGAGCTACCCAAGCCCGAACCCAATTTTATGAAAATATCTTAGATCTGAAAATTTTTAATTTTAGACCTAATATATTTCATAACCTTAATTTTTAATTAAGTTTAGGGTTCATAAATAAAATATATAAATAAAATCCTAGGGTTTCAGGATCTAAAATTTTGTAGAAAATAAGTTTTTAATTTTTGATTAAGGACAAACACGCAGCACCCCTACACATCATAAGAACATCCCATCGAATAGGAGGAGAGGGCCTTTAAACCCTTCTTTATTCTTATGATCGAACAGCCAAGGGGAATGCCTTAATCAGAAATATGATAAATCTACAAAACTAGTTAGATCTACATATATATTACATATATAAAAATTGATCTAACTTAAAAACATGTTTTGCATACATCTCATGTATCATATCATGTATATTTTTAGATCTAAATTATCTCATAAACATCTAAAAGATAAAATTTAAATTTGATCATATCAAATTAAATTTATTCAAGATAACTTTGTAGAACTATTCTACAACTAGTCTAAACTTGCATCTATCATATCTCATATGAACAAAATTAAATAATTTTTTTTTTATTTTTTAGATCTAATTATAATATTTATAATATTAAAAAATAGTAAATAAATAGATCTAAAAATTATAATTAATTAAATTAAAAGTATGATTATGCTAGACTATGCATAGAACAATTCTAACCCTAGTCTAGTCATGCATCTTATACATCTTAGATCTACATTATTTAATTTTTTTAATTTTTGATTTTAGATCTAATCACATCTAATGTGACATCTAAAATTATCTAATTATTAAATCAAAAATATATTAAAATTAGATCCAATTAATTATGGAATCCTGGCTTTGATACCAGTTGAAGGAAATATCTTATTTTTTGGATCAGATTCATTCAGATCTGATTGGATCAAGAAAAATATTTCAAAAATTTTTTCTCTTAGATCCAAATTAGATCTGAGACTCTTTAGATCTAATTTTATTAATCTAAAAAATAAAATAAAAGAAAATAAAATAAATTTAATTTAATTATACTTTTCTTATGGGTAATCCTATTACCCAGTGATGATCCCGATGTTTACCTGAGGTTCTGGATGTACCTATGCAAGCGCCTGGTCTCTACCAATATCCACTCGATCAGAATTTAGAGATCTTCTCCTTATCAATTTATGCTCCAAAAATCAAATCTGGATCTGATCTTGAAGGTCTTCAAAATGGCTTTTGAAGATCAACCATTGTCTCTTGCAGCAGTGCTGCCTTCTTCCTTTTCGGTCGCCTTTCTCTTGCTTGGATCGCATCAAACTCGAGTCCAAAAAGTCTTGGATCAGGATAGGAGAGAGAAGACCTGAAGGTGGCATGGAGAGGGAGGGAGAGAAGCCTTGTGGCATGGGCAAAGGGTAGAAACTCTCTATTCTAGGAGCAGACATGGTTTATATAGACCCTGCTGCACCATGCAGTAACACATCATCCCGGCCAATCATAGCCCTTTGTGCAATCAGATATAAATCTGATTAGTGGGATGACATCATCTAATCCAATTAGATTAGAGTCCCTCATAAACCTCCTTAGGTGGTGCCAAGATTGGTCAAACAAGACTCTTTGGTGCCACCTAATTTGAAACCATGAAGCAACCTAGACTCCCATCTATATGGAACTCCAGGCGTGATCCTCAAGGGACGCACGTCTCCCTCGAAATGCGCCCCTCACTTTCTACTTTTTAGTAGGGGGAGAAAGCCCCATGTTCTCTCCTATGGGTGCATGACACATGGGCAGATGTCTAAGTATCAAAGGTCAACATTTGACCAAAGTCCAAAGATAAGATTTAATAGGTGATGAAAAATGGCAGATTTTATCTCAAATTTATCTCATAAATTAAGACAACCCTTTTTTGACATGGACAAGCTCTAGTCAGACCAAGTAAAAATTCCTAAGTGAGTCCAAACATATTTGGCTCAGTCGAGACAAGCTTTAATGATTGTTGAAGGAGAACATTAGGCTCAATCGTGTGCTAGCACGATTTTCTTGAATCTAATTGAATCTTATTCAAATCAATTAAATTGGATTAGTCCAATTTATGATATCCAGATTCAAACTCTTGTTTGTATGATCCAGTTAGGTTCAATTTCATATGGTAATGGGATATGTCATGATCTATATCATTGACATTATCGAAACACCTTCCGATGGATCAGAACTTTTCTGATTCAGACAACTAGTATGATCGATCATCCAAATCATTCTAATTGCTCCTAAAATCAATCAGTGATACCTAGCAGCATATGGTGACAATCCATCAGAGCTAAAAATGAACCTCTCGATGTAGTTACCTATGTGATTAAGTTCCTCTATCTTGTGCTCCGATCGGATTAGGGTTAACGTGATTTCGTCAAACCCTAATATCCGTCATATGAATTAATCATTCAATTTAAGTTCAATGTGAAAAATCCTAATAGAAACTCTTTCTATTATTTCACTCTGCCATGACCATAAGCTAACAAACTTGATTCTCATGATTATCATAGGGCTGCTCCTCATCTATCGAGGTAGATAGATCTCCTATCGGTGCAATCCAATTCCTACAATGAACATGCTATAGCCAACATACACCTCAGAATTCCGAATGGCTAGAAGATCGAGTTATGGTGTAGTCAAACTACAACATCCTCAAGGTGAACTATCGATGCACCTCAGGACAAAGAACCAGACACCACTACAGCTTCAAGCTAGTCATCGACGAGAAAGTAGACTTCCTCATGACTGCTTGAGGTGGTCATGCTCAGTGCTCTTGTTCTCTAAAGAGTACCTATACTCTCACTCCGATGTCTCTACACCATAGACTCAAGACTCATCTTTCTTAAAGAAGCGATCATACACCAACCTTCTAGATTAATCACCATCTTTATGATGATCCTACGGTTGAGAGTATTTTATGAGTTAATAATGACAATTCATATCTTAAATTTTCAACTCTTAAAAATATGAACAATTATTACCATTAACTCAAGGAATGTATCACAGACACTTCCAAATATACATTATGATAGAAAATAATTTATTTTGTTATTTATAGTTAAAATTATAGTTTTGTTCTTAGATGTGTATTATAAGTGTCAGACAATTCTGGCTTCTAGGGCACATATATCTAATAGCAAGTGCCTGACCGCTACCGACATCCACTCCGACAAGATCTGGAGATCTTTTCTTTTTCAATCAATCCTTCAAAAATCTGATCTAGATCTAATCTTGAAGATCTTCAAAACTATTTTTGAAGAACAGTCATTGTCTCTTGTAGCAGTGCTATCTTCTTCCTTTCCTAGCATCTTTCACTTGCTTGGATCGCACCTTGTTCGTGCCTAAAAGCCCTTGGGTATGGAGAGGAGAGATAGGACCAAAGGGTGGCATGGAGAAGAAGAGAGAGAGGCTTTGTGGCATAGGCTAAAGGCAGAAAAATATTAAATTTTAGGTGCAGACAGGGTTTATATAGATCCTACTGCGCAATGCAGTGCCACATCATCCTAGCCAATCACAGCCCTTTGCATAATCAGATCTAAATCTGATTGATGGGATGACATCATCTGATCCAATCAGATGAGGGACTCTTAAAATCCTCCTAAGGTGGCACCAAGATTGGGTCAAACAAGACTTCTTGGTGCCTCACAGTTTAATCCCCTGAAGCAACCCTGGAGTCCCATCTGTATGGGACTCCAGCTTTATCCTCATGGGGTGCATGCCACCCTAGGCATACGCGCTCTTTCTATCTACATTTTAGCAGGGGGACAAGTCCCTAGGTACTCTTCTATGGATGCATGACACATGGGCAAATGTCTAAGTGTCCAGGGTCAACATTTGACCAATGTCCAAAAATAAGATTTAGCAGGTGATCAAAAATGGTAGGTGTTATTTTAAATTTATCTAATAAATTAAGACAATCATTTTTTGATCTAGGCAAGCTCCAGTCAGACCAAGTAAAGGTTTCTGAGTGAGCCTAAATATATTTGGCTCAGTCGAGACAAGCTTTAATGATTATTAAAGGAGAATATTAGGCTCAATCGTGTGCTAGCACGATTTTCTTGAACCTAATTGAATCTTATTCAAATTAATTGAATTGAGTTAGTCCAATTGATGACATCCAGATCTGAACCCTTGTTTGTGTGATCCAGTTAGATTCAATTCTGTATGGTAATGGGATATGTCTCGATCTCTATCATCGATATCATCGAAATACCTTTTGATGGATTAGAACTTTTCTGATTTAGACAACTAGTATGATCGATCATCTAAATCATTCTAATTACTCTCAAAATCCATAAGTGACACCTAGTAGCATATGGTGGCAACCCATCAGAACTGAAAGCGAACCTCTCGGTATAGTTACCTGTGTGATTAAATTTCTCTATCTTGAGCTCCGATCGAATTAGGGTTAAGGTGATCTCATCAAACCCTAATTTTCGTCATATGAATTAATCATTTTATTCAAATCCAATGTAAAAATCCTAATAGAAACTCTTTCTATTCTTTCACTTTGCCATGGCCATAGGCTTATGGACTTGATTCTCATGATCATCATAGGGCTACTCCTCATCTACCGAGGTAGATAGATCTCCTATTGGTGCAATCCAATTCCTATAATGAACATGCTATAGCCAACATGCTCCTCAGGATTCTGAATGGCTAGGAGATCGAGTTATGGTGTAGTCAAACTATAACACTCTCAAGGTGAACTATCGATGTACCTCAGATCAAAGAACCAGACACACCACTGCAGCTTCGAGCCAGTCATCAATGAGAAGATAGACTTCCTCATGACTGCTCGAGGTGGTCACGCTCAGTGCCCTCATTCTCTAACGAGTATCTGTACTCTTGCTTTGGTGTCTGTACACCATAGACTCAAAACTCATTTATCCAAAAGAAGTGATCGTACATCAACCTTCCAGATCAATCACCATCCTCATGATGATCCTATGGTCGGGAGCATTTTATGAGTTAATAATGAAAATTTATCTTAAATTTTCAACTCTTGAAAATATGAACTATTATTACCATTAACTCAAGAGATGTATCACAGACACTTTCAAAATACACACTGTGATAGAAAATAACCCATTTTATTATTTATTATCAAAATTATAATTTTGCCTTTAGAAGTGTATTACAAGTGTCACCTAATCTGGCTTCTAGGGCACACGTATCTAACAAACTCCCACTTGATCTAAAGCCAATTGGCTACAAATCTAAGTTCCATCTTCTCAAGGTGGGCTTCGATCTTCTATTGACTCAATGATTTTGTAAGTGGGTCTGTCGCATTATCTACAGAGTCGACTCTCGTGACCTTGACGTAACATTTCTCAAGGTAATCACGGATGAGGTAGTATCGCCGCTCGATGTGCTTAGATTTTTGGTGAGACCTCGGCTCTTTAGCAAGGGCTATGGCGCTATTATTATTGCAATATAGAGAAATGGCATCTGATGGCATCACTTTGATCTCTGTGGTGAACTTTTTGTACCAAAATGTCTCCTTCGCAGCTTCTGACACAGCGATGTACTCTGCTTCCATGATGGAATTTGCTATCACTGTCTGCTTGAAACTCTTCTTACTGACAGCACCACTATTACACACAGATAGACTCCTAGATGTCGACTTTCGATCATCTATATCGGACAAAAAATCCAAGTTTATATATCCCTGAACTTGGAGTTCTGCATTACCAAAAACCAACATCATATCCTTAGTTCTTCTTAAGTACTTAAGGATACATTTCATAAAAGTCCAGTGTTCTTCACCTAGATTTGACTGATATCTGCTCGTGACACTCATAGCATGGGCTACATCAGGTTGTGTACATAACATAGCATACATGAGGCTCCCTATTGCTGAAGCATAAGGGATCTTGCTCATGCGTTCAATCTCCTTAGGTGTGTTGGGACACATTTTTTTGGAGACATGAAAGCCATGTCTGAAGCTATAGTGGTGTGTCTACCTTCTCGTCGATGACTGGCTCGAAGCTATAGTGGTGTGTCTGGTTCTTTGACCTGAGGTGCATCGGCAGTTCACCTTGAGGGTGTTATAGTTTGACTACACTATGACTCGATCTCCTAGCCATTCAAAACTCTGAGGTGTATGTTGGCTATAGTATGTTCATCGTAGGAATTGGATTACGCCAAGAGGGAATCTATCTACCTTGGTAGATGAGGAGTAGTCCTATGATAATCATGAGAATCAAGTCCATAAGCTCATGGCCATGGCAGAGTGAAATAATAGAAAGAGTTTCTATTAAGGTTTTCACATCGGACTTGAATCAAATGATTAAATCATATGATAGAAATTAGGGTTTGATGAGTTCACCTTAACCTTAATCTGATCGAGGCTCAAGATAGAAGAACTTAATCACACATATAACTGCATCAAGAGGTTCGTTTTCAATTTTGATAGGTTGCCACCATATACTGCTAGGTGTCACTGGTGGATTTTGGGAGCAATTAGAATAATTTGGATGATTGATCATTCTAGTTGTCTGAATCAGAAAAGTTCTGATCCATCAGAAGGTGTTTCGATGATGTTGATGATAGAGATCATGACATATCTCATTAGCATACAGAATTGAATCTAACTGGGTCACACAAATAAGAGTTTGGATCTGGATATCATCAATTGGACTAATCTAGTTCAATTGATTTGAATTAGATTCAATTAGGTTCAAGAAAATCGTGCTAGCACATGATTGAGCCTAATGTTCTCCTTCTACAATCATTAAAAGTTATCTCAACTGAGCCAAATATGTTTGTGCTCACTCAGGTTCCTTTACTTGGTCTGACTGGAGCTTGTCTAGGTTAGAAAAGGGTTATCTTAATTTACGAGATAAATTTGAGACAACACCTATCATTTTCCATCACCAGCTAATTCTTGTCTTTTGACTTTGATCAAACGTTGATCTTTGACACTTAAACATCTGTCCATGTGTCATGCACCCATAGGAGAGCAGATAGGAGCTTGTCCCCTTACTAGAAAGAGAAAAGGAGGGGGTGCACATCTAGGAAGGCATGCGCCCAAGGATAGGGACGTCTGGAGTCCTATATGGATGGGACTCTAGATTGCTTCTTGGAATCAAACTAGGTGGCACCAAAGGACTCTGCATTGATCAGTCTTGGCACCACCTAAGAGTGTTGGAGAGGGGCTCTCATCTGATTGGATCAGGTGATGTCATCCCACCAATCAGATTTAGATCTGATTGCATGAAGAGACATGATTGGCTGGGATGATGTGGCACTGTATAGCGCAGTAGGGTCTATATAAACCCTGTCCACACCTAGCTTTAGAAGAGTTCTCCATTTGCCCATGCCACATTGCTCTCTCCTTCTCTCCTCCATGCCTTCCTTAGATCTTCTCTCTCCTCTCCATGCCCAAGAGGCTTTGGGCTTAAGTTTGGTGCGATCCAGGCAAGAGAAAGACGACAAGAAAGGAAGAAGGCGGCACTGCTGCAAGAGATGACATCAAATCTTCAAAAGTTATTTTGAAGATCTTCAAGATCAGATCCAGATTTGATCTTTGGAGGATAGATTGAGAAGGAGGAGATATCCAGATCTTGCCCGAGTGGATACTGGTAGAGGCTAGGTGATTGCGTGGCTGCATCCAGAATCTCAGGCAATCAGCAAGATCATCATAGGATAATTAGATTACCCAAGAACAAGATATAAATTAAATCTAATTTAATTTATTTTAATTTAATTTTATTTTATTAGATCTATTAAATTAGATTTAAAAAGTATCAAATTTGATTTAGATCTAAGAAGAAATATTTTTGAAATATTTCTCTTGATCAAATTAGATCTGAACAAACCTGATTCGAAAAATAGATTTTTTCCTTCAACAGGTATCAAAGCTAGGTTCCCATAAATTATTTAGATTTAATTTTAATTTAATTTTGATCTAATAATTAGGTGATTTTAGATATCACATAAGATGTGATTAGATCTAAAATTAAAAAAATTAAAATTAAATAATTTAGATCTAAGTTCTATAACATGCATGACTAGTTATAGAATAGAATTATTCTCTGTATAGTCTTGCATGATCATAATTTAATTTAATTAAATTATAATTTCAGATTAATTTATTTATTATTTTTTAATGTTATAAATATTTTAATATGATCTAAAAAATAAAAAATAAAATTATTTAATTTTTGGTTCATATGAGATATGATGAATGCATGTTTAGACTAGTTGTAGAATAGTTCTACATAATTATCTAGAATAAAATTTATTTTGATATGGTTAATTTAAATTTAATTTTTTAGATAATTATGAGATAATTTAGATCTAAAAATATGCATGATATGATATATGAGATGTATGCAAAATGTGTTTATAGTTAGATCAATTTTGTATATGAGATGTATGATGCAGATCTAACTAGTTTTATAGTCTTTTATATTTCTGATTAAGACGTTCCTCTTGGCCGTCCGATCATAAGAACAAAGTAGAGTTTGAATGCCCTCTCCTTCCATTTGGTGGGGTGTTCTTATGACATGTAGGGGTGCTGCACGTTCGTCCTTAATCAGAAATCAAGAACTTATTTTCTGCAAAACCCTAGATCCTGAAATCCTAGGATTTTATTTACATATTTTGTTTATGAACCCTAAACTTAATTAAGAATTAAGATTATGAAATATATATTAGATCTAAAATTGAGAATTTCAGATCTAAGACATATTCATAAAATTGGGTTCGGGTTTGGGTAGCTCAGTTAGGTCTAAGCATTGATCAAACTGAATCAAGAGTTGGTTAGATGGGATCAAGAGTGCTTAAAATAACTAGCCTAATAGGATTAAGTCTGGGTCAAGATCGAATCACATGAGTGATCGATCAAGCTAAGACCTAATTAGGCTCAGTGGTTAGAGTCTGGATTGTAGGCTAATCCTGATTGGTTCTAGCTCAATAATTTGGTGTCTAAGGTAAGTTTGGCAGATACGATCGACTGATTTTTAATTGGGAGCTACTCGACTCGAATGCATTCTTGTCGAGTTAATGGCATATCCCTTCCATCGGTCTCACTTACCTGGCCATATTTGTTGGCTCAGTCCTGATCTGAGGTGGTCAATAATCCGAGCTAACCCATGCCACTAGGTTAGTCATAATGGTTATGACTATGTCAAGTCTAGTTTAATGAGACCTAAATCAAATCTTCCTAAGAAAAGATTAAGTCTAAGGTCTTCCACCATTATAGATGTGCGGGCCCTTTTTGGAGTTGATTGTTCTCGACTGGTTACAGTGGTTCAGTTGCACCAAAAAGATGCAACCATGTCTATTAGGCATTAGATGCTATGGGCTGAAGGATAGATTGGACTCAATATTTTGGATATAGTGAGAGACTCAATTATAAATCCAATCTGTGCAAATAGTGGGTTTGACTTAACTAAGGAGTGGATCAATATTTCGGGCATGGTGAGATTCATGAATTAGAGACCAAGTTTGGGTGTACCATGATTAGAGAATCATTGAACAAGAGTTGTTCACTCATTGGCTAACCCATCATCAATAACTATTAGGTGAGGTGATGAGTCAGTTGGTGGGACCGCACCATCCACTAGAAATCATTAATCATGAAGATTTTTGCATCTCTACAGAGGAAGTGTAGGGATCCGAGAAAATAGTGGGAGCTAATTTGTTTAAAAATAAAACTCCTAAACAAATTGGTCAAGTCTTAATTATAATATCTAACTAAAAATTTTGACTCCCTACAAAAAAATATCTACACCCAATCTACTAGCATGTATCCTGAACACCCATAGACTGACCAGACCCAATTACAAGGATTGGCTTCGGAACTTCAAAATCATTTTAGGTTTTCGAGAAGTTAAGTTACTCATGTATTGGATCAGGACTCATGTATTAGAACAGAGAGCATCTCTAGATAAGTGGGACGAAGATAATCTAGATACTACATGTTGGGCTCGATGTCTGATGAGCTTCAATGCCAACATGAAGATATCAAGACTGCTCGTCAAATGTTGGCTCACCTACAAGAGATGTTTTGGTGTATCAAATAGAGTCGCGCAGCCAAGTCATCAAGTCACTTAAATGAACTATTCAAGGCTAAAATACATGATGGACAGTCAGTCTCAAAAGATCATTGTTCTGATGATGATCAATGGACTAGGAAGAGCAAAAGGTTGAGAAGCTCGGAGTGAAGTTGGACTTGGATCTGCAGAATGATATAACTTTGGTTTTTACAATCTTGACTGATAGCATATGAGGACAGTTCATCATGAACTACCATATTGCATAAACTTCAAAATTAGTTTTCTCTAACCTTTATGAAAGAAATAAAATTGCAAAGCTTTATTGAACATGTATCTATTTTTAACTGGTCATATAGCAGAAGATAGGATTAACACAATTGGAGAAAATTAGGCTATTGAGTCCGTTGACTTTTGAGTCATATCCTAATTTGTGAATCTTTATCTTCATGGCAAAATGACTAAGCTCCCTTTTGTAGGACATGGAGAAAGGGCCATGGATCTTCTTGCCCTAGTACATACTGATGTGTGCGGCCCATTTGATGTGCCAGCTAGAGGCAATAACTTTGTCTACTTCATAATCTTTATCGATGATTTATCTAGGTATGGAGTATGTATATCTTATTAGACACAAGTCTGAAGCTTTTGAAAAGTTCAAAAAATTTAGACATGAAGTAGAAAAGCAAACTAAAAAATTCATTAAAGTTCTTCGATCAGATCGAGGAGGTGAATACCTTAGTCAAAAAAATTCCTAGACTATCTCAAGAAAAATGGCATAGTCTCTCAATGGACTCCACCTTGGAACATCTCAACTCAATGGGGATTTCAGAATGGAGGAACCGGACCCTATTAGATATGGTCCGATCCATGATGAGCTTCACATAGACCTTCCTGATTTTCTTTGGGAGACATACTGTTTGTTAACTGCAATATACTTACTGAATAGGGTTCCTTCTAAAACCATTCCTTACCACACCGTATGAAGATATGGCATGGTAAGAAACCAAGTCTGAGTCATCTCTTAGAATTTGGGGTTGTCCGGCTCATGTCAAAAGACAACAAGCAGACAAGTTAGACTTTAGGTCCTTTAGAGCCTGATTTATAGGATATCCTAAAGAGTCATTAGGATATTATTTCTATATTTTAGAAGATCACAATGTGATTGTGAGTCGACATGCCATCTTTCTTGAAAAATAGTTTATTCAAGATAGCGGCATTGGAAAATAGATCAAGCTCGAGGAGAAAGTCTCATAAGAGCAACAAGCTAAGGACCAAATGGAACCAAATCAGGTTAAGCCAATGCAATCACTATCTCCTCCACCTCGTAGATCGAAAAGAGTTTTCCATCCTCTTGAGAGGTACTTAGGTACTATTTCAGAGAAAATAGAGAAAATATTCCTCGTAGGTAATGGGGTTCATGGTGATAATCCTAAAATCTATAATGAGACGATATCAAATATCAACTCTGAGAAATTGTTAGAGGCAATGAAGTTAGAAATTGACTTGATGCACTCAAACTAAGTCTGGACCTTGGTAGATCCACCAGAAGATATAGTACCTATTGGGTGTAAATGGATCTACAAGAGAAAGATTGGTGCAGATAAAAATGTGGAGACATTCAAAGCTAGATTAGTGGCAAAAGGGTATCGTCAATGCGAAGGCATTGACTATCAGGATACCTCTTCACCAGTAGCTATACTAAAATTCATCCATACATTGCTTGCTATTGCAGCCTATTTTGATTATGAAATATGGCAAATGGATGTGAAAATGGCATTTTTAAATGGATACCTTAAGGAAGATATCTATATGGAACAGTCGCTAGGTTTCACATCTAGTGATGCTGATCACAAGGTATGCAAACTACAAAGGTCCATATATGGAGTTGAGCAAGCATCTTAAAGTTGGAATACTCATTTTAATGATGTGATCAAATTATTTGGTTTCATCAAAAATGAGGAGGAACCATGTATCTTCAAAAAGATCAGTAGGAGCGCTATTATCTTCCTCGTATTGTACGTAGATGATATCCTTCTTATTGGGAATGATATTTCTAGGTTGACCATAATTAAAATATGGTTATCCAAAGAATTCTCCATGAAAGACCTAGGAGAAGCATCCTATATCATAGAAATTAAGGTCTATAGAGATAGACCGAATGGGATGCTAGGACTTTCACAGAAGATGTACATAGAGGATGTGCTAAAGAGGTTTAGCATGGAAAACTCTAAGAGGGGTTTGGTACCCTTCAGACATGGCATTCATCTTTTCAAGAAGATGTGTCCTAGCACACCTGAGGAGATAGAATGCATGAGCAGGATCCCTTATGCTTCAGCAATAGGGAGCCTCATGTATGCCATGTTATGTACGCGACCTGATATAGCCCATGCTGTGAGTGTCACGAGTAGATATCAGTCGAATCTAAGTGAAGAACACTGGACTTCTATGAAATGTATTCTTAAGTACTTGAGAAGAACAAAGGATATATTGTTGATTTTTGGTAATGGAGAACTCCAAGTCTAGGGGTGTATAGACTCGAATTTTTATGTCCGATGTGGATGATTGAAAGTCGATATCTGGGAGTCTATTTGTGTATAATGGTGGTGCTATCAGTTGGAAGAGTTCCAAGTAGATAGTGATAGCAGATTCCACCATGGAAGCAGAATACATCGTTGCATCAGAGGTTGTGAAGGAGGCATTCTAGTATAAAATGTTTACCATAGAGATCGCTCAGATGCCATTCCTCTATACTATGATAACAATGGCACCATAGTCCTTGCTTAGGAGCCGAGGTCTCACGAGAAATCTAAGCACATCGAGTGACGATACCACTTCATCCACGATTACCTTGAGAAGGATTACGTCGAGATCAAGAGAGTCGACTCCACAGATAATGCAGTAGACCCACACATACCGATTGGGCCAGTAGAAGATCGAAGCCCATCTTGAGAAGATGGGACTTAGATTTGTAGCCAATTAGCTTTAGGTCAAGTGGGAGTTTGTTAGATATATGTGCCCTAGAATCCAGAATTAGCTGACACTTATTGTATACTTCTAAGGGCAAAATTATAATTTTGACTATAAATAATAAAATAGATTATTTTCTATCATAACGTGTATTTAGTGTCTGTGATAATCCCTTAAGTTAATGGTAATAATAATTCTTATTTTCAAGATTGAAAATTTAAGACATGAATTTTCATTATTAACTCATAAAATGCTCCCGATCGTAGGATTATCATGGGGATGGTGATTGATCTGGAATGTTGGTGTACAATCGCTTCTTTATAGTAGATGAGTCTTGAGTCTATGGTATAGATACATCAGAGTAAGAGTATAGGTACTCATTAGAGAATGAGGGCACTGAGCATGACCACCTCGAGCAGTCATAAGGAAGTCTACCTTCTCATTGATGACTGGCTCGAAGCTTCAATGGTGTGTCTGGTTCTTTGATCTAAGGTATATCAATAGTTCACCTTGAGGGTGTTATAGTTTGACTACACCATGACTCGATCTCCTAGCCATTCGGAATCCTAAGGTATATGTTGGCTATAGCATGTTCATTGTAGGAATTGGATTGCATCAAGAGGAGATCTATCTACCTCGGCAGATGAGAAGCATCCCTATGATAATCATGAAAATCAAGTCCATAAGCCCATGGCCATGGCAGAGTGAAATAATAGAAAGAGTCTCTTTTAAGATTTTCACATCAGACATGAATCAAATGATTAAATCATATGACAGGAATTAGGGTTTGACGAGTTCATCTTAACCCTAATCTGATTGCGGCTCAAGATAAAAGAACTTAATCACACATGTAACTGCACTAAAAGGTTCATTTTTAGTTTTAATGGGTTGCCACTATATATTGCTAGATGTCACTGGTGGATTTTGGGAGCAATTAGAATGATTTGGATGATTGATCATTCTAGTTGTCGAAATCAGAAAAGTTCTGATCCATCAGAAGGTGTTTTGATGATGTCGACGATAGAGATCATGACATATCCTATTACCATATAGAACTGAATCTAACTGGATCACACAAATAAGAATTTGGATCTGAATATCATCAATTGAACTAACCCAGTTCAATTGATTTGAATTAGATTCAATTAAGTTCAAGAAAATCATGCTAGCACATGATTGAGCCTAATATTCTCCTTCTACAATCATTAAAAGTTGTCTCGACTGAGCCAAATGTATTTGTGCTCACTCAGGTAGCTTTACTTGGTTTGACTGAAGCTTGTCTAGGTTAGAAAAGGATTATCTTAATTTCTGAGATAAATTTGAGACAACACCTACCATTTTTCATCACCTGCTAATTCTTATCTTTTGACTTTGGTCAAACATTGATCTTTGACACTTAGACATCTACCCATATATCATGCACCCATAGGAGAGCAGATAGGGGCTTGTCCCCTTGCTAGAAAGTGGAAAGAAGGGGGCGCATGCCTAGGGAGGCATGCGCCTAAGGATAGGGATGCCTGGAGTCCAATATAGATGGGACTCTAGGTTGCTTCTTGGAATCAAACTAGGTGGCACCAAAGGACTTTACTTTGATCAGTCTTGATGCCACCTAAGGGTGTTGGAGAGGGGCTCTCATCTGATTGGATCAGGTGATGTCATCCCATCAATCAGATTTAGATCTGATTGCATGAAGAAATATGATTGGTCGGGATGATGTGGCACTGCATGGCGCAGTAAGGTCTATATAAATCTTATCTACGCCTAGCATTAGAAGAGTTCTCCCTTTGCCCATGCCACATTGCTCTCTCCCTCTCTCCTTCACACCTTCCTCAGATCCTCACTCTCCTCTCCATGCCCAAGAGGTTTTGGGCTCAAGTTTGGTGCGATCCAAGCAAAAGAAAGGCGACAAGAAAGGAAGAAGGCAGCACTACTGCAAGAGACGACATCAAATCTTCAAAAGTTGTTTTGAAGACCTTCAAGATCAGATCTAGATCTAATCTTTGGAGGATAGATCGAGAAGGAGGAGATATCTAGATCCTACTTATGTGGATATCGGTAGAGGCCAGACGATTGCATGGTTGAATCCAGAACCTCAGAAAATCAGTATGATCATCATAGGATAATTAGATTATCCAAGAACAAGGTATAAATTAAATCTAATTTAATTTATTTTAATTTAATTTTATTTTATTAGATCTATCAAATTAAATTCAAAGAGTATCAGATTTGATTTAGATCTAAGAGAAAAAATTTTTGAAATTTTTCTCTTGATCAAATCAGATTTGAACAAACCTGACCTGGGAAATAGATTTTTCTTTTCAGGATTGACCTAGGTTGATGGAAAAGCTTGAAGAGAAGGCTAGAAAGATGAAGGACAATCAAGAAGTATGCTGATGGTCGAAAGTGTTGTGAGAGAATAAGGGCAACAGTGATGGGACACTCGAGGGATGATGGAGAACGGAGGGAGGAGAAGAAGAAGGAGCATAGACGAAAGTGAGAAGCTGCAGAAGAAGAAAAGATTTAAATAGAAAATTAGAATTAAAGGAAGTTATGATTGCAGGACTCCTTCAGCCAGCCTTGATTTGCCATGTGTCCTACTCATGCCTATCGCTCGGCAAAATAATAATTGTGCCATACATAGAGCTCCATGCCAGATGAGTTTTTGAGAAAATTTATTCTTTCAGGTCATTCGACATTAAATCTCAGCACCAATTTTAAAAAGGATAAAAAGTTCCACTCTTTGAGAGTGGAATGCTAGCAAGGGACTTTGGCTACAGCAACTTTTTTGTACTCTCTTTTTTCAAAATTCAAACTCGAGAGTAGGAGGATAAGTGTTGGGAGTAGAACAATCTCTACCGAAGTCCTTGGTCAGGATCCTTGGCCCTCGACCTCCCTCCTACTGAAATTCATCGACCTCTCCAATGATGAGTTCGCATTGTAGAACTTCTCAAAAGCACAGAAATCTAGCAACACAATCTTGAGCAGTAAAGGAGAACTACTATTCTACTAACCTTACCTTTTGACTAGAAATAAATGACAGGCTTAGGCCCCAGTTACACTTCTCCAATTGTACTCCTTTTGGATGAACTCCTTTAGTCGCACTTCTTCCGGATGAACTTCTCCAATCACACTCCTTCCGGACAAACTCCTCCAATCACACTCCTTTCAGACGAACTCCTCCTGTCACACTCCTCCTGAATGAATTCCTTTAGTTGCACTCCTTTTGAATGAACTTCTCCAATCGCACTCCTTCTAGACGAACTCCTCTAGCTGTACTCCTTTCGAACGAACTCCTTCAGTCGCACTCCTTCTGGGCAAACTCATTTCAGTCGGTAGGAAAACTCCTTTCAGTTGACCTCTATCCAATCGAACTTCTTTCAGTCGCCTAGAAGGATCTCATCATCTACATGAATTTAGCTCTCAACTAAATACAAACCAACCTACATGTAGACTTCTCTAAAACTATCATGATTTGAAGCCCTTTACTATCAACATCTATTCCATCCGAACCTCAGCTATTAAATCTCAATAGCCTGGCACGTCATGATAATGGACACCACCCTCCATAACAAACACCACGTGATCCCGAATGGCCCACTACCAGATAGTTATGGCTGTCACAATCAGTTTATTACATGCTCCATGTATAAAAAAAACCCTCCAGATATGTTTTTCCAAAGAAAAGCTCTCTTCTCCTTTTCATCACTTTGCTTCTTTATTTTTTGAGCACTCCATTCTAGTTGGCAAAAGAATTAACTTGAGCATCGGAGGATCCTGCTGGAGCTACCCACCTTCGATTTGGTCTTTATTTTGTAGGTTCCATTAGCGACCTCACCTTCTCAACTCCAGTCATCTCTGGTGTCCTCATAGATTTTCACACCAACACTTCTATAAATATCATATCACTCCTTCATATTATGCAATACTTGATTTATGTTTGTGTCCAAACCATCTAAGTCATCCTTCTCTTAATTTATCTTCAATGTATACTATCTCTACCTTTTTATGAATAACTTCATTTATTATTCTGTCTTTTCCTATATTATCCTATATCCATCTCAATATTCTTGTTTCAGCCAATTTCATCTTATGTACATGTTTAATAACTACTGACCATAAAATATAGATGGTCATGTCATTGTTCTGCAAAATTTACCCTTCAACTTTGCAGGTATCCTATGATCACATAATGTTTCAATTGTACTTCTCTATTTTATCCAACATGCTTATAGGTAACATTCTCTTCAAACTCTCCTTTTTTATAAAGAATTGACCTTAGATATCAAAAACAATCACTCTTGGAAACTTCATGATCCTCAATTTTCACTCCACCATCTCTATTTCTAATTTTACTAAAACTACATATATTCCATCTTAATCCTACTTAACCTAAAACCTTTAGATTTTAATGTATTTCCTCCATAATTTCAACATATGATTAACTATTTAACTCCAACCTTAGTTTCATCTACTAACACCATATCATCCATTTACAACAAGCACCAAGTAGACTAGAAAGCTCAACTATAACTAATGCAACAATCTAACAACTTAGTGCAGATCCTTGGTGCAAATCTATTGTGATTGAAAACTTGCTAGTATTATCATCAGTAGTTCTCATACAAGTAATCACTCCATTATACATGTCCTCAATCATATTAATATTAGGAGTGGTTATTGGGTTGAGTTGAACTAGATACGAGAGGTCGAATATGGTTACATAAAAAATTCATTAACTCGAACCCCCTTTGTTTATAAAATGGGTCATATATTCAAATATAATGTTAGCCCTAGAATTGATTTTGATAATATCAAAAGTGTTTGAGTACCAATTAAGTTTACTAATATTATGTTTGAGAGTGATTGTAGGACTCCTCGATGTGCTTAATGGTTTTACATAAAAGAATGTCCTCTCAAGAAAATTCAAGTTTCCAAAATTATGACCCTCATTTGGAAGCGAAGAATTTAAAGATTTGAAAGAAAAAATTAGTCTAGAAGTACCTATCAATAAGCCCACAATTGCATAAATTAAGGTTAAGAAGGCAAGTCTAGCCTAGAAATAAGTTGGATTAAGAAAAGCTATCTAAAACACTTTGTAGCACGCTTGACACAAAACTGAGTCAACTCAACTTAAAACTTAGCCAACCTAGCATCAATCTAAGGAAAAAATAGAAACCTTGGAAAATCAAAATAAGTTCATTAGCCAGTCATGTTTTTATACTAGTCGACCAAGATAGGGCTTTAGCTGACTCAAGCTTTTGGATAGTCGACCAAGTCTCAAGCTAAGGATAAAGATAGAAAGTTGCAAATTCAAAGCATTTCCCTGAGCCGACCCCATCATCAAGTTAGCCAACCAAGTCTGGAGCTTAGCTGATCGAAAAGAAGGAAAGCCAACTCAATCTTAGAGATAGAAAATCATATAAAATAGTAGAAATCAGCAAGTCCTTTGAGTCGTTCCAAAAAAATTAGGTAGCCAACCAAGCATTCAAGTTAGCCAACTAAGATAGGATCTGAGCTGACCTAGTCTCAAGGAGACAGAACAAGACAAAATGATGGATTTTTGGTTTGCTACTAAGCCATCTCAAAGCTTGACTTCGCTGATCTAAAGTTGAAGGTTAGTCGACTAAGAGCCTGGGTGAGCCAACTCATAGGACTTTGATAGAAGAATAACTAGTTTACAGAATTTTCAAAACATGTTTAAAATCATTCCAAGGGCTATTTTTATGTTTCTAATGGCTAAAGCATTAATTGCAGACATTTTTTAGGCTATAAATATGAAGGATTCATGAAGGGAACCAAGCTTTGAATGTCCAACACACTTATTCAGCTATTTTAAGAGAATAGTATGAGGAATTAAACAAGAAAATGGAAGAAATTAAAGAATATCATAAATTCAATCCTTCCTATATTTAATTAGCATGAAAGAGATAAAGAGTGCTTTAATTCAAGATAACTATCATTGAGAAGAAGCATTGAAGGTTGTCTCAACCTCTTAAGTAATCAAGGAAGAAGTCAAAGCATTGAAAGGTTATCTAACTTGACTTTTTCATAGCTTAATAGAGTTTTATTATTTCTAAATGAAAGAGCAAGGATGGTGCTCCCAAGACTTGGGAGACCGTGAAAGAGTCAAGGTGGTAGCTCCTGAAGGCTAGAATCGGTTGGAGTTGTATCAGTCGAGATAGAGGGCTGACACACTATTCGACTAGCTTGGATACAGGTCGAGTTAACTCAGGCCAAGATTGAGTTGGCTCTCTTAGTCAAACAGAGAACATGTTTTGGAATTCTGTGGCTTGACAAGTGTTCAGGCCGGCTCAAGTCTTCGTTGAGCCAGCTTGAACAAGCGGATGGATAAGCATAGGATTTTCTATTTGGTCTTGAATTGGGTTTAATCCAAGAGATCGTAAGGCCTGGTTTAAGAGATTTTAAGGTGGCTAATTCATATATTGGGCTAGGTCTTTAGTCCAAGGGGTGAAAGCATGCAAGACATGGGTGTACACGAGCTTGGGTGAGTACTTTCATGTATGGGTTAACCTAGAGAAATTTTTTAGGATCGAGTCATGTTGGCTCAAGATGTCTATATATACTTTGTATATATAATATTTTTGATAAGAAAAATAAAAATCTCTTTTCTCTTTGAAATCCTATCTTCTTCTCTCTCTCTCTCTTTGCTGCCATCCTAAATCTACCAATCATTTGATCTTCATCATGCTTGCTATCATCTCCAACTTATTTTCTCAGAGTTGATAGAAGGTACAAGAGTTTTCATAGATCTAGAAATAATTAATAACAAGTGGTATCAGAGTCTGAGTTGTGTGGAAGGAGGAGAAGATGCCGAAAAGTTGAGGATCTTCAGGTGCTCTAAAGTCAGCAAGGTCCTGTCAAGATATTTTTCAAATTTCTTTGATTTTGTGTTGCATTTTGGCCTTGGATCTAGCCTTAGGAGGCAATGTGAAGGTTGATTCTGAGAAGTTCAATGGAAAAGAAAACTTTTTCATGTGGAAAGTTCATGTGGAAGATCTTCTGGTTCAAGCTAACTTGGATCAGGCATTAGAAGAGAAGCCAGAAGGGATGTCAGATCATCAGTGGATGTCCCTGGAAAAGAAGGCCTACTCTATGATTAGATGATGCTTGGCAGATGCGACACTCTATTTAGTTTTAGAGGAAAGGACCCTGAGAGGTTTGTGATCAAAGTTGCAAATCATGTATATGAAAAAAAAAAATGCAACAAGCTGATGTTGAAGAAGAGACACTATAGCCTTCGGATGCAGGAAAGCGGAGATGTCTTTGTTCACATCTAGAAGTTCGATCAGATGTGCAATAAGTTGCTGAACATTAGGATGAAGATGGAGGAAGAAGATAAATCATTGTTTCTATTGTGCTCGTTGCCCTCATCCTATGATCTATTGGTAACAACACTGCTCTATGGTAAGGAGATCTTAGAGTATGAAGACATGATCTCGGTGCTGCGAACCAACAAACAACGGGAGAGGTTGACCATGGAAGGTGTTTCCCAGGAGGTCTTGACCATAGGAGAGAGACTTAGAAGATCAAAGGAGAGAGGCAAGTCAAGCGGATGGTCAAAGTCCTGAAAGAGCAAGAACAGGAAGGAAGCCAGGTGCTACAAGTACAACAAGATCGGGCATTTTAGACATGATTGCCCACAGTGGAAGAACAAAAAGAGAGAGAAGAGTGGATCTTATGAGCTAAGTATGGTGGCTGATAGTGAGGTGGAGGATGATTTCTTGATTATATCAGATGGTCATAGGAGAGACACAGGTATATGGATCCTAGATTTAGCCTGTTCGCATTACTACACCCCAAATCGGTCTTGGTTTGTTTTATACACCAAGATTGATAAAAAAAGCATAATACTTGGAGATGATCATCCATGCAGAGTTGCTGGTATTGGGAGCATCTAGGTGAGGATGTTTGATGGGATGGTGCGGACTCTCATAAATATAAATCACATCCCAAATCTCAAGAAAAAATTTATATCATTGGGCTACTTAGAGCAGAGTAGTTGCAGCTTCAACAGTCATGCCAAGAGTGGAGTTCTCAATATCTCCAATGGTGCTATAGTAGTGATGAGAGATAGGAGGATGGAGAACAACCTCTATAGGTTCAAATGATCTATGGTGATCGAAAAAATTGATGCAGCAGCTACGGTGCAAAATTAGCAGGGGGCTCATCGATTGTGACACTACCACCTAGGCCACATGGGTGACCGTAGGATGAACGAGCTAAGCAAGCATGGTCTGATTCTAGATCTGGATGGAGGTGTTACAGAGATATGTGAGCCATACCAGATGGTTAAATAGAGGAGAGTGTAGTATGCTATTAGTTCAACCCACAGTGCAGCCCTACTAGAACTAGTTCACACTGATATGTGGGGACCGACTTCATTTTCAGCCAGAAATGGGGCGAGATACTTCTTGATCTTTATAGATGATTTCTCAAGAAAGGTATAGATCTACTTCATGAAAGAGAAATTAGAAGTCCTCACTAGGTTTAAGGTATGGAAAGCTGAGATGGAGAAGGAGACAAGTCAGAGCTTGAAGTATCTACGGTCAGACAAGGATGGAGAATATACCAGCAAAGAGTTTCAAAGTTTTTATGAGGAGTATGGTATTAAAAGATACTTCTTGATGAAAGAAACTTCTTAGCAAAATGAGGTGGCCAAAAGAATTAATAGAATCCTTTTGAAAAAGGCAGTGCATGAGGCTACAGGCAGGACTTTCGAAGGCATTCTAGATTGATACAGTGGATGCAGCCTGTTATCTGGTGAATCGATCATCTCATATAAAGTTAGATGGTGGTATTCTAAAGAAGAGATGGTCTGGAAGAAAGATTGGGCTGAGCCATCTAAGGGTATTTGGGTGCATGGCATTTGTGCACATCGGTGCTGGTGAGCAGAGCAAATTAGATACCAGGTCATGAAAGATGATGTTCTTAGGATATCTACAAGGAGTTAAGGGATACCAACTATGGAATCTCTTGGAGAAGAAGGTTGTTATTAGTAGGGATGTCACCTTTGATCTTCAAAGGGGAGATGGCATGGAGGAGCAGCAGGTGCAGCAGGAGGTCCAGTAAGACAGCATTGGATAGTTAACATCTTATTCTATTTTGCCACTTGTAGGTGGATCGAGAGGACTTGAAATTCAGGTGGAGCACTCACCAAAGGTGTCTCCACAGGTGGAGAGAGCTCGGATGGATGAAAGAAGCTAGGAGGCCTAGTGGGAGCAAGCTGGACCTAGGATGGATATCGGGGCTGCACTGCACAAGTCCAAAAGAAACATCAGATAATTAGAATGATATAGCTTCGAGGATATACTGTCATGTGATTTGATGACAGCAAATAGGGAACCCTACACCTACAAGGAGGCTATGGATAGCTAGGATAGAGAAAGGAGGGTCCAAGCAATATCCGAAGAGATGGAGTCTCTCCACAAGAATAAGACATGGTGATTGGTACAGTTGCCATATGGAAAGAAACCCATTGGTTGCAAGTGGTTTACCAATGTAGGGAGAGGCCTTCAAAGGAGGGAGGTGTCAAGTATAAGGTGAGGTTAGTGGCCAAAAAATACTCTCAGAAGAAAGGCATTGACTTTAGCAAAGTATTTTTTTCAGTTGTCAAGCATACTTCCATCAAGTTGCTACTGAGCATTGTGGCAGCTCAGGACTTGAAGTTGGAGTAGATAGATGTCAAGATGGCATTCCTCCATCGGCATTTGGAGGAGAGCATTTATATGGAGCAGCCACCAGGGTTTCAAGAGCCAAGAGTAGAAGAAAAGGTCTATTTGTTATAGAAATCATTGTACAGGCTAAAGTAATCATCGAGACAATAGTACAAGCATTTTGACTCTTATGTGAGGAGCATTGAACTTTTCAGGCATGAGTATGACTCTTGTATATATATTAAATCTTTGGAGGATGAGTCTAGGATGTTTCTACTCTTATAAGTGGATGACATGCTTATAGCATGCAAGAGCAGAAAAGTTGTGCAGGAACTAAAGGCAACCTTATCTTTGGAGTTTGAGATGAAGAATTTGGGGCTTACAAGGAATATCTTAGGCATAAAAATTTTCAGAGATCGAGCAAAGAGGGTGCTGCATTTATCTTAGAAAAGCTATATCAGGAAGATTTTGGAGAGGTTCGAAATGAAGAAAGCAAAACCAGTGGAGCGACCACTTGCCTAGCACTTCTAACTCTCAAAGATGATGTCGCCACAGACTAAGGTGAAGGCTTAGGAGATGGAAAGAGTATCGTGTGCCTCTGGTGTGGGAAGTCTAATATATGCCATGGTGTATTGTAGGTCAGATATTGCTCATGCAGTGAGCCAGGTCAGCAAGTTCATGGCATAGCCTAGTAGGAAACACTGGCAAGTATTGAAGTGGATCTTCAGGTACTTGATGGGTACTATTGGAGTTGGCATCTACTATGGACAATAAGATGGAGCTGAGAAACTCTCCGACATGTCCAAGGAAGCTTGGGGGTAGATAAGAGGGTTTGTGGATGTAGATTTTGGTGGAGACATGGACTCTCGACGGTCAATGATAGATTTTGTGTTTAGCCTATTTGGAGGTTCAATTTTATGGAGATCGTGCTTGTAGCCCATCACAGCCTTATCTAGTATTGAGATGGAATATATTAGTATCATAGAGGTAGCAAAGGAGGCTCTATGGCTAAAGAGATTAGTGTTGGAGATGGGTCTTATTAAGGAGGCTGTCAGGGTGCACTATTACTTGCTCAGAACTCTATCTATCATGTGAGAATGAAGCACATCGACATCAGATACCACCAAATCAGAGAGCTTATGGAAGAAGGCTAGGTGGAGCTGGTGAAGGTCCACACCAAGGAGAATCTAGTGGATGCATTGACAAAAATACTTCCACGAGATAACTTTTATAGATGTATTAAATCGATATGTTTGATGGACAAGATAGAGTTGCCTCAAGCCTTGGAGCATCAAGATGGAGATTGAAAGAGCAAAAATGGTGCTCCCAAGACTTGGAAGACCATAAAGGAGTCAAGGTGATGGCTTCTAAAGGCTGGGATCATTTGGAGTTGTATCAGTCGAGATAGAGGGTTGACACACTATCAGACTAGCTTGGATATGGGTCGAGCTGGCTCAGGCTGAGATTGAGCGATCTCGGGCCAAAATCGAGCTAGCTCTCTCAATCAAACGGAGAATGCATTTCAGGATTCTGTAGCTTGACAGGCGGTCGAGCTAACTCGAGTCTTCATCAAGCCAACTTGAATAGGCGAACAGATGAGCACTGGATTTTCTATTTGATCTTGGATTGGATCTAATCCAAGGGGTCTTAAGGCCTGGTTTAAGAGGTCTTAATATGGCTAATTCATATATTATGTTAGGTCTTTAGTCCAATGGGTGAGATCATATAAGACATAGGTGTACATGGGCTTGGGTGAGTGCTTTCATGTATGGGTTAGCCCAGGAGATTTTTTTAAAGCTGAGTCATATTGGCTCAGGGTGTCTATATATATTTTGTATATGTAATATTTTTGATAAATAGAGTAAAAATCTCTTTTCATCCTGAAATCCTAGCTTCTTCTCTCTCTCTGCTGCCATCCTAAATCAACCAATCATTTGATCTTCATCCGTCCCCAACTTATTTCCTCAAGGTTGGTAGAAGGTACAAGGGTTTCCACAAGTCCGAAAATAATTCATAACACTAAACTCTATTTCTTGTAAATCTTCATTTGTTTAAGTTGTAACAAGTTTTTTAGGTGTAGAAACTTAAGGTTGGTCCAAGTCTAAGAAATTGGATGGTGTTGGTTTTGATTGGTATCTCTAGAAAAATCAACCAGGATTAATTGTGAGCCCGAAACAAAATAATCGATTATAAAATTATGGTTGGTGAGCTAGTGAAAACCAATTAGATTGGATTGTAAACCCATGAAAATAATCAGATTATAATCTTAAAGAGGTTATAGTTGGAATTGTTGAGCATGTTTGCTTGGAGAGTGGACGTAGGTGCTGGATTTGGCACCAAATCACTATAAAATCCTTTATATTTGTGGTTGTTTACTTTACTTACTTTATTGATTCTACTATATTTATTCACCATTTGTTAAGCACTTCATAAATACTTTTAAATATATTTTTGGGCACAAAAATTGTTTAAGTTTGTTAAAGTTAAATATTTTAAAGAAACCCAATTCACCCCTCCTCTTGGGTTGCTATCTTTGGGAAACACACAAACATGGTCATTTTATTAAATAAATAACTTACCCTGATGTATAACAAGTTTGAATTAAGTCAAATAGGTTAAATGACTTAAGCATTGGGATCCCTAATAGTATAGATAACTTGGGATATAACTCCTAATATGCTTTGATTCTAGTCATTAGTACCACCTTTTAAGCTTCATGCTAAGCCACCTTATAGTTTTTATATGATTCGCTATTTCTACATCTAGGTCATCTTCTATAGTGCTTTCTTTTAGCCTTAATTCTCAACTGAACTTTCTCATTCCACCACTAAGTTTTCTTATTGAATGACCCTCTTCTCTTTGGTTCTTTTGATATCTCTGTAGTCATTTTCTTAATATTATTAGCAATGGTCTTGGCTTCTCCATAAAATTCCCATTTTCTTTCCTTCAACATTCTATCCATGCAAGTTATTTATCTCTTCTCGCAAATTTCACCACTCAATCCTTAGGTTCATATTTTCTTTGGTCCTACTCTTCTATTTCCTAATACACACATTGAAAACTACCAATCTTTGTTGGCTAGTTAAACTATCATCTAGTATAACTTTATCATTATTACATCAAACTTGATCGATATTTCTAGTAAGTAGAAAATCTATTTGACTAGTGCCATATTCACTTTTAAATGTTATGAAGTGAAAATCCTTCTTTTTAAAGCAAGTGTAAGCTATACTTGGTCATATGCCATTGTGAATTTCAAAATGGCATTTCCTTCCTTGTTTCTGTCTCCAAAACAATAATGTCCATGCACCTTTCAAAATCTAAATTATAGTTTCCTAAGTGTCCATTCGAATCTCCTCTGATAAATATCTTCCTCTACTTGGAATCTTTTAAATTAGTCCATCCATGTTCTCCATAAAGCATTGCTTCATAACATCATCCAATCCAAAGTGTTGTTTTGATCAATAAAAGGGAATCCAAAAAAAATCAAAAGAATTATAGAAAAGTAAAAGAAATCAAGGCACGTCATATATAATTATTTTGTTGTATTTGATTATCTAGGATCATGTATGTCTAGTTTGAGTAAATGAGCATACTCCTTCAATGCATATTATGTTTATCTAAAAAATAGTTTCATGTATAAGACACATGCCTACAAATTTAATAGATTATATACATAAAGCAAGGGAACTACATAGCACCTTTTCCATTTTGCGAATAGCCCAAAGAGACAATGAAAATCTAGAGGCTTTTTAAATGATGATTTAGAATTTCACTCATTCTTAAGCAATAGCGTGATAAACCATGTTTCAAAACATGATGGTTAATCATAGGAACCAAAGTGATTTGCTCGCTCCTTTGGGTCTAGTCATGCATAAATAATTTCATTCACTAACAGCTTACAATGTAAAACTTTGACCATGCTTCACTAAGGTTGTCAACATGTTTTTTTCAAATACATTAAAATTATTCTAGTTGTCATATGGACTGATAACTGGAACTTGGAACACTATATTATCTCCATGGTACATGGGACGGCAGACTTGTTGATGTATTAGTTGCAAGACAGATGCTTAATATAAGCAAAGAATTCAATTTTCTTGTGTATGCGGAACACATTATAATCACAAACTAGAAGAATATTTAGAAACTAAATGGGCTTTATAAGATGAGTCTTACAATAAGAGGTAAAGGTAAAGGAAAAACTGGGGAAAAAAAAGAAATCTTGCTCAGCTTCGGCCTAAGCTGACCAAGACATGTTAAACTGACTGAAATCAGACAAAACCAAAACTGAAATTTTGGTCACTTTTGGACCAGTTTTGGTTTAAAATTAAAACCTTGCAAAGGATGTTGGCTTATAAGAACCAAAGCTACTATCGCTAAGTGGAAGAAAACTCTAACAAAATATCAATCAACAAAGGATACTGTCTCTAAGTGGAAGAAAACTCTAATTCAATCAATAATGTCCTCAACTGCTACATATTTATCTTTACTTGTCTGTATTTTAAGAAATTTATTATAAAAAATTGGGATGAGCAAGGATATTATTTAGTTGGTTGAAAGCATGTAAATGGAGCAGTATTGCATGAATTTGCTATTCCTGCAAAATGGGTTGGAGACTCTTTCTAATAGATGATCTTTGAGCATGCGAAATTTGAAAAGATTATAAACCGATATAACTAATTCTCTCTAGCCAAAAAAGGTTTAGGACAAGGATTTCAGTTTTCAATAGAAAAGTTCCTGAGATAGGGAGTAATGTTAAAGGTACCATCAGGGTCTATGCTTGTTATGTGTAGAAACATCTCTAGTCATGTCGCAACTAGCTATCTAGGATGGAGACATGTTCTTGGCCCCAAGAGAAAATTAACTTTACCTTTTATTTTTGAGCATGCATGACATAGCCTATAGCATGGCATTTTGTTGGAAAATGAGAAGAAGACGAACCAAACTAGGGTTGCATAGTAAAGAGGAAGAAGAGAACTATTTTTTGAGAAAATTAATTCAATAACTTAACAAATCTGATTATAATATTAGCCTAAAAGATCTTATTTATGGAGAAAAAATAATAACAGACTTAAACAAGGACTCAGACTAAGAATCCTAATCAAAATAGGAGAAAATTAAAAGTTCCAACTCATCTAGAACCTAGCATGCACCCATTCAACTATCAAATAATTGAATTAGACTCCAAAATGAGTCAAGGCAGCAAAGCAACCAAGCTTGTAAGGCTCAAAAAGAGCTTTTTGAATTAGAGTCATAATAAGAATTCTGATATCTGATGAGAAAGTTATGACCATTCTAACTTGGTAGTATCAGAACCCTATAGATCTAGTGTAGTCAGCCTGATTTCTTGATCTTTCAAGTCTAATTTTTCGAATCAAGGTGTCTTCGCACTAAAACGCCTACATCATACTTTCCAAGCTAGAAAGAACTCGTTCTAGAGTGTTGACCTCCTAAGTGATTTTGATGATGACCAAACATTAAAGTACAAGACTACTGATAAATTTCTTTTAGTTATCTAAAAGTCAGAAGAAAGAGAGCTCTTTAACCAAAATAGGGAAGATATAAAGTACAATTTAAGTCAAGATCAAAATCTCTTATTTTGTAGCAAGTTTTTCCTCGAAAATAGCCTTGGAGCATTTTTGAGATGTCTCCAAAAATTTTAAGATGTCTCATGGTGTTTGGCATGATGAAATAGGGTTCTAGCACAATTTTGAAAAGTCTCGAGTTGAACTCGAGATGTCTCTATCTCAGAAAATAAAAACATTGTTTTTGCGCTTTGAGGCCGAGATGTCTTGAAGAATTCTTGAGAGGTCTTGAAGTTGGACAAGATGTCACCATCGAAAGTGAGAGGACTCAGTCTCATGGGGCAAATTTTTTTTAGAAAGCTAATTTTTGGGGATCTGAGAATGAGACGTCTCCGAGTCAAACTGAGAGTCGAAGTCAGGTGAGACATCTCGGACAAACTGAGAGGTCTTGAATCATGATGATAGCTTTTCAATGGATCATTTTAGACTTCCTTTTTTTGCCTCTAATGGCTAGTTCTCACCTCCAACGATCAGATTCAACCTATTTTTGCATTCCAATCGTATCAAGCATGGTGGGAATGACTCAGGTATAAAATAGAAGAAGAAATATCCTTTCAATATTCAGAAAAAGAGAGAGAAAGCAAGAATGCCTAGTTTTAACGAGCAAACTTCCTCCATCAAAGTTCTCTCAATCATTAAAGCATTCTCAAGAGCAATAACTCCTAGCAATTAAGGAGGCAACCAACATACTGCATTGATAATATCTCAGCTCAATTTAAGGCGCATATTATATTGTACAAATTCTTTTTTCCCTCTTTGTGTACTAGGTTTCAGCAGGGACTGAAACTAATGGTTTGAGTGTTTACATTTTTTTTTGTTGGTTTGTATTGTCTTGACTAAGGGTTGTAAAGGTTATGGTTGGTGAACCTAGAGAAAAACCAACTGGATTTGGGATAGCGAGTCCAGAAAAACTATCCAGCTGTAATCTTGAGGGATTATAGTAAAATTTTCAAGAGTGTTGCTTGGAGAGTGGACATAGGTGCTGGGTGTGCACCGAACCACTATAAAAGTTATTGTTTATGTGTGTGTGCTCTTCTCTTTTTCTCATAGCTCTCATATTTTACCCACTTAGCATTTAGATAGTCAATCTCTGCACAAATTTATTATAAAGTTTTATAACCCAATTCACCCCCCGCTCTCTTAGGTTGTCTAGCTGGGCAACAATTAGTATCAGAGCCTTGGTTCTCTACTAGTTATTGATCTTTTCAACTAAAAGAAAACGATCATAACAACCCAACTAGGAGGATCTCTTGTCGAAGGGCAATCCACCAATAGGCCATCTCTTTTTAATGGATCCAACTATACCTATTGGAAAGCTTGCATGCGTATTTTCATACAAGCCCTTGATTATAACATATGAAGTGTCATTGTTAGTGGGCTGCACACACCAACAATCATTGTGAATGACATGCCCTCTCCTAAGCTAGAGAAGGATTGGGATGAATCGAACAAAAAGCTTGTCCAATTAAATACCAAGGCAATGAATATTTTTTATTGTGCCCTTGATGCTAATGAGTTTAATCAAATTTTCACTTGTAATTCTACAAAAAAAATTTGGGATAGACTTAAGGTCATGCATGAAGGGACAAATCAAGTCAAATAAACTAAGATCAACATGTTGGTTCATCATTATGAACTATTTAAAATGGATCCAACTAAATCTATCACTAGCATGTACACTAAATTTACTAATATTATAAATTATTTAAAGAGTAGGAAAGGTTTATACTAACAGTGAATTAGTGTGAAAGATTCTCAAGTTATTACCTAGGTCATAAGAAGCCAAAGTGACAACCATCCAAGAAGCAAAAAATCTGAACACACTATCACTTGAAGAGCTCATCAGATCCTTGATGACTCATGAGCTTGCAATGAGATGGCATAGTGAAGATGATAGCAAGAAGAAGAAAACCATTGCCCTAAAATCCATGACTATTGAAGAGGAAGATGATCTATCCACCAGTAACAAGAATGATGAAGATATGGCCCTGGTGATCAAAAAGTTTAAGAAATTCATGGAAAGATGAAGATAAGGATTCAAGAAAAGAAGCTTCATTTGAGGAAAAGCTAGCATAAAGAAAGAGAAAAAAAGAAAAAGGATCAGTCTATTTGCTACGAATGTAAGAAGCCTGGACATTTTAGGACTGATTATCCTCAATTAAAGAAAGCATCCAAAAGAACAAAGAAGAAAGCTATGATAGCAACTTGGAGTGATAGCGATGAGTCAACTTCAGAGGAAGAAAACCAAAATGAAGCAAACTTATGCTTCATGGCACAAGATGAAGAGGTATCCTCTACACCTAATTTAGAATTTTCAATTGATGAACTTCAAGATGCATTCTATGACTTCATTAAAGACTTTAAGAAGATAAACATAAAAAAAAAAAACTTAAACAAATGAATCAAACACTTACAAAAGAAAAGGAAGAAGCACTTTGTGAACATAATAAACTGAAATAGGAAAATAAATTCTAAAGAGTGAATTAGATAAATTAAAATCATTAGTTGACAAATTTACTTGTAGCTCAGAAAAATTGCAAATAATTTTAACAATCAAAAAGAAGTTTATGATAAAGCTGGCCTAGTATATAAACCCAAAGACAAAACAAAATTCCTAAAGAACTTCTTCACTCCATCTTCTTCCATTAGCACTTCACAAATTACCTATTTTAATTATGGCAAAAAGAGACACAAGGCATTTGCATGTAACACTAGAAAACTTAATAAAAAACCATTTAAAAGAATTTGGATTCTAAATTGAACCATGACCACTAATCCAAAAGGACCCAAGAAGACTTGGGTACCAAAAAATGTCGCCAAAATTTCTGTATGGGAATGCCTTGCAGCCAAGGGATCTAAACACGAATTGTACTTAAATAGCGGCTGCTCAAGGCATATATCAGGTGATAAAGAGCAATTCTTCATCCTTGAAAGGAAGGAAGGGAGAGTAGTCACTTTTGGCGATAATGGCAAAGGCAAAAAAATCGATATTGATAAAATTCAGATTACTCCATCTACCTTCATAGATAATGTTTTATTAGTTGATAACTTAAAACATAATTTACTTAGTATTAGTTAGTTATGTGATAAAGATTATAAAGTTTCATTTGAATCATCCATGTACATAGTATCTATTCCTTAGATGATAGCTTAAAGTTTATTAGATTTAGGCGTGGCAACATCTACATGGTTGATCTTAATGAAATCATCATGAAGAGTGGTCAATGCCTAGTTGCTATGAATGCTAACATCAAAGAAACTAGTTGGCTTTGGCATCGTAGGTTAGGACATGCAAGCATGCATACTCTATCAAAATTACTTAATAAAAATTTTGTTAAAGGTTTACCCAAACTAAATTTTAAATTTGATCATATTTGTAATACTTGTAAATTTGAAAAATAAACTAGGAGGAGTTTCAAATCTAAAAATGTGATTCCAACTTCTAGGTTCACATAGATTTATTTGGACCTACTAGGACTACAAGCCTAGGAGGAAAGAAATATGGTCTTGTTATTGTTGATGATTACTCTCATTTCATGTGAATTTTATTTTTAGTACACAAAGATGAAGTTTTTTTTATATTTTTAAAGTTTTATAAAAATATTTTGAATGAAAGAAACTTAACTATCATTTGTATTCACAGTGATCATGGCACAACATTTGAAAATAAATTTTTTGAAGAGTTTTGTAATAAACATGGCATTGAATATAATTTTTCTGCACCAAGAACTCTCCAATAAAATAGTGTAGTTGAAAAAAAGAATAGAACTTTAGTTGACATAGTCCATACCATGTTGTGTGAAGAAAATCTACCTAAATACTTTTGGGCTGAAGCCATTAACACAGCATGTTATTGAAGGAAACATTGTAGGATTTGTAGTGCTACTTTCGAAAATTTTTTCGAAAATAGCAAAAGTTATAAAAAAAATTAATTAATCTAATTAATTAATTACTAATCATATCAGATTAATAAACTCTATATAAAAGGATCTAAACATAATATACATGCATTTATATAGATCGAAAAAGAAAAACTATGCAGTAAACAGTTTACTACATCTACATGTTCAGAACATAATACCTTACACGAGTAGTCAATCACCATGATTTGATCATCATCTAGGAGGTCCACTGGTAATGTCTAGCCTCCACAAATCATCCACATGAGGCTCTTGATCCTAATAAACTCCTTTCGAGTGCCAGCTCGACGAAGAATGCTCCTGACCACTAGATCTGATCAAACAATTTTGATCTCCCTCCACCATAACTTTGGATGCTTCAAATCAATAGTAGGGGTAGAAGAGAGGATGAGGAAGCACTCAAAAAAATATTGTGAAGATCCAATGCTCAGATCTTACAAAATCAAAATAGGAACCCCAGATCATGAATTAGGATTGCGTAGCACCCAAACCCTAGCGCCAAGATTTTTCCCTCAATTTTTCTTCTCAAATTTTTTTCTTATTTTTTATTAGGCTATGGAAGGACTCACATACCAGAGGAGAGGAGTCTCAAAAAAACTTTCTCCAGAAAAAATTCCAAAAATTTTATAGAGGGCACACAACAGAAGGTGGCATGGAGAAAAGGTAAGATAAGAGAGTTGTTTCATTCAAATTCAAACTCTATTTGAATTTGAATGGAAACTAATCTTACCTTATCTCTCTAGGATGTGGTAAGGAGGGGCATGAGCCCTCTTTGTGTGGGAAAACATTCATGAGAAACTTTTTCTTGTGGAGAACAGAATGGTGCAAATAAGGGTGATGTGGCGCATGTCAAGACTAGGTCAAACCAATCTTAAAACCTCTCATCCAATTGAACCAACCCAATCCAAATTGGTTAGGCCCAATAAGATCAGATTAAATCCAACTAATTTAGCCACAATTAGGCTTAGTTAAATCATAATAAAATTAGAAATTAATTAAGCCCAACTCTTGATCAAATCAGGGATCATACTTTCTCGGCGATTAGGTCATCTCATAACCTGATCGGATCAAACCCAACTAAATCTAATTCAATTGGAATTAATCCAAAAATAATTACTCCATCAAATTAAGTTAATTAGCAATCAAATCACTAATAAAACCTCTCATAAATCTAGAGTCCAAATTCAATGGGTGTCCGTACAATAGAGTTCCATCAAAATGAAACTCTTGATCGAAGAGTTCCAAACCAGTGGGACTCTTGATCCTGGTGTCCGAAACAAGTGGAACTCATGATTGTAGAGTCATAACCCTCAATCGTAGAGTCCCAAATAAGTAGAATTCAGAGTCTTAGAGTAGTAGGATACTTGGTCAAAGAGTCTTAGTTCAGTGGGACTCTTGACCACAAACTCCTAAACATTGAGACTCAATGTCCTAACCCAATAGGACTCCCGATCGAAGAGTCCCAGTCCAGTGGGACTCTTGACCAAAGAGTCCTAGTCAAGTGAAACTCTTCACCAGCCATCAGATTAGGTGGAAACCTATAATGTGTGTAACTCCATAGGTTCGAACATAAATCGATAGCACAGAAATCAATTTCTGTACTAATCAAAGTGACCATCTAGCAATGGTATCCAACGTTCAGATAGGTCGAATAGTCGCAATCACAATATTCAAAATCTATGCGAATATGGTTACCATATAATTCATCCCTTTGACCTTTGTGCATAGGATGATTTTAGGATTTGACTGTTGATCCTAAAAGATACATCCAAATCGTGTCTCAAAGAAACTAGTCCTATGACCCCTCACAAGGACTACACTGGCGAAGGCTTTGCTAAATTGAAATAATATTGAATACAACTCCTAAAATTAGGAGTGGTCAGTCCCATCTTGATACTGTTAGATATATGTGCCCTAGAAGCCAGAATTGGCTGACACTTGTAATACACTTCTAGGGGCAAAATTATAATTTTGACTATAATTAATGAAATGGGTTATTTTCTATCACACATGTGTATTTAGTGTCTGTGATACATCCTTTGAGTTAATGGTAATGATAATTCATATTTTCAAGAGTTGAAAATTTAAGACATGAATAATCATTGTTAACTCATAAACAGCTCCCGACCATAGGATCATCACGAGGATGGTGATTGATCCGGAAGGTTGGTGTACGATCGCTTCTCTTTAGTAGATGAGTCTTGAGTCTACGGTGTGGAGACACCGGAGCGAGAGTACAGGTACTCGTTAGAGAACGAGGGCACTGAGCGTGACCACCTCGAGTAGTCATTAGGGAGTCTACCTTCTCGTCAATGACTGACTCGATGCTGCAGTAGTGTGTCTGGTTCTTTGACCTGAGATGCATCGGCAGTTCACCTTGAGGGTGTTATAGTTTGACTACACCATTACTCGGTCTCCTAGCCATATGGAACCCTGAGGTGTATGTTGGCTATGACATGTTCATTGTAGGAACTGGATTGCATCAAGATGGAATCTATCTACCTCGGTGGTAGAGGAGCAGCCCTATGATGATCATGAGAATCAAGTCCAGAAGCCCATGGCCATGGCAGAGTGAAATAATAGAAAGAGTTTCTATTTAGATTTTCACATTGGACTCGAATCGAATGATTACATCATATGACAGAGACTAGGGTTTGACGAGTTCACCTTAACCCTAATCTGATCGGGGCTCAAGATAGAAGAACTTGAATCACACAGGTAGCTGCACCAAGAGGTTCGCATTCAGCTCTGATGGGTTGCCACCATATACTGCTAGGTGTCACTGGTGGATTTTGGGAGCAATTAGAATGATTTAGATGATCGATCATTCTAGCTGTTCGAATCAGAAGAGTTCTGATCCATCGAAAGGAGTTTCGATGATGTCTATGATAGAGATCATGACATATCCCATTACCATACAGAACTGAACCTAACTGGGTCACACAAACAAGGGTTTGAATCTGGTGATCATCAATTGAACTGATCTAGTTCAATTGATCTGAATGAGATTCAATTAGGTTCAAGGAAATCGTGCTAGCACTCGATTGAACCTAACGTTCTTCTTTTACTATCATAAATAAGTTGTCCTGACTGAGCCAAAGGAGTTTGTGCTCAATCAGAGGCCTTCATATGGTCTGACTGGAGGTTGTCCAAGTCAGAATAGGTTGTCTTATTTGTAAGACATTACCTGCCATTTTTGGTCACCTGCCATTTCTTGTTCTTTGACTTTGGTCAAAAGTCTACCTTTGACTGGTCAAACGTTGACCATTGACCCTTTGACTTTTGACCACATGTCATGCACCTATTGGAGAGCTGGTGGGGGCCTGTCCCCCTGCCAGAACCTGGCAAGGAGAAGGGCGCACGCCAAGGGTGGCGTGAGCCCAAGTAGGAGGCGCCTAGGAGTCCTTGTTGGACAAGGACTCCACCTCCCTTTTGGATTCCAATCAGAGTTCTACTAAGAATCCAGTTTGACTGGTCTTAGGCGCCCTCTAAGGAGGAATCCAGGGGTCTCTATTCCAACCAATCAGATTTAGATCTGATTTCACAAAGGGTTGTGATTGGTTGAGAGGAAGAGGAGTTGGATCACAAGCTTAGGTCTATAAATAAGACCCTGCGCCCAACCCTAATTCCAAGAAAAGTCTATTGAAAGAGATTTCCCATGCCCCAAGGCTGCCTCTCCCCTCCTTCTCCATGCCATAGTCTCTTCTCCCCTTGCTCTCCACGTCCAAAAGTGTTTTGGACTTAGGTTGGTGCGATTCAGATCAAGGAAAGGCGATCAAAAGCAAGAAGGCTGCGCTGCTGCAAAAGGACGACTGCAGATCTTCAAAAGAGTTTTGAAGATCCTCCAGATCAGATCCAGATCTGATTTTTGGAGGTGTGATAGAGAAGAAGAGGATCTCCAGATCCAACCCGAGTGGATACCGGTAGAGGCCAGGCGCTTGCGTGGCTAAGATCCAGAACCTTCCGCTGCAATCAGGATCATCTACAGGGTAATAGGATTACCCAAATCAGGTAAATTAAATTTGATTTAATTTATCTTATTTTATTTTATTTATTAAAATAATAAGAATCAGATCTGAAACATATCAAGATCTGATTGAGATCAAGAGAAAATTTTTGAAATATATCTCTTGATCTAATCAGATCTGGACGAACCTGGACCGGGAAATCAGGATTTCCCTTCAACTGGTATCAGAGCCATGGTTCTAAAATTGTTTAGATCTGATTTTAATTTTATTTTAATTAGAAAATAAAGTGATTTCAGATGTCACATGAGATGTGATCAGATCTGAAATCAGAAAAATTAAAATTAAATGATTTGGATCTAAGAACATGAAGATATGCATGACTAGTTCTAGAATAGAATAGTTCTATAGAATAGTTTTGCATGTCTTTGATTTAATCTGATTAAATCATATTTTAGATCTTCTTATTTACTATTTTCTGATATTATAAGTGTTATAATAACATCTGATAAACAGCAAATAAAAATTATTTAATTTTAAATATCATATGAGATATGATAGATGCATGACTAGACTAGTTGTAGAATAGTTCTACATAATTGTCTAGATTAGAATTTATTTTGATTAGATCAATTTAAATCTAATTTTTTAGATTATTATGTGATAATTTAGATCTGAAAACATGCATGATTTGATACATGAGATGTATGCAAAATATGCCTTGATTAGATCTAAATTTGTATATGAGATATATGATATAGATCTATAACTGTTTTGTAGATTTACATGTTCCTGATTAAGGCGTTCCTCTTGGCCGTCCGGTCATAAGAACGAAGAAGGGTTTAAAGGCCCTCTCTTCCCATTCGATGGGGTGTTCTTATGACGTGTAGGGGTGCTGCGTGTTCGTCCTTAATCAGAAACCCAAAACTTACTTTCTGCAAAACCCTAGATCCTGAAACCCTAGGATTTATTGTGCATATTTTGTTTATGAACCCAACTTAATTAAGAATTAAGTTTATGGAATATTAATTAGGTCTAAAATTGAGAATTTCAGATCTAAGACATATTCATAATACTGGGTTCGGGCTTGGGTAGCTCAATTAGGTCTAAGCGGTTGATCAAACCGAATCAAGAGTTGGTTAGATGGGATCAACAATGCTTAAATTGACCAGCCTAATAGGATTAAGTCTGGGTCAAGATCGAGTCACGATCAAGCAAGACCTAATTAGGCTCAGAGGTTAGAGTCTGGATTGTAGGCTAACCCAATTGGTTCTGACTCAACAATTTGGTGTCTAAGGTAAGTTTGGCACAGACGACCGACTGGTTTTTAATTGGAAGCTACTCGACCTGAATGCGTTCTTGTGCGAGTTAACGGCATATTCCTTCCA
>QRFJ01001354.1:246373-283446 GCA_006176705.1 Cocos nucifera
AACTGGATTGCATCAAGATGGGATCTATCTACCTCGGTGGTAGAGGAGTAGCCCTATGATGATCATGAGAATCAAGTCCAGAAGCCCATGGCCATGGTAGAGTGAAATAATAGAAAGAGTTTCTATTTAGATTTTCACATTGGACTCGAATCGAATGATTACATCATATGACAGAGACTAGGGTTTGACGAGTTCACCTTAACCCTAATCTGATCGGGGCTCAAGATAGAAGAACTGAATCACACAGGTAGCTGCACCAAGAGGTTCGCATTCAGCTCTGATGGGTTGCCACCATATACTGCTAGGTGTCACTGGTGGATTTTGGGAGCAATTAGAATGATTTAGATGATCGATCATTCTAGCTGTTCGAATCAGAAGAGTTCTGATCCATCGAAAGGAGTTTCGATGATGTCTATGATAGAGATCATGACATATCCCATTACCATACAGAACTGAACCTAACTGGGTCACACAAACAAGGGTTTGAATCTGGTGATCATCAATTGAACTGATCTAGTTCAATTGATCTGAATGAGATTCAATTAGGTTCAAGGAAATCGTGCTAGCACTCGATTGAACCTAACGTTCTTCTTTTACTATCATAAATAAGTTGTCCTGACTGAGCCAAAGGAGTTTGTGCTCAATCAGAGGCCTTCATATGGTCTGACTGGAGGTTGTCCAAGTCAGAATAGGTTGTCTTATTTGTAAGACATTACCTGCCATTTTTGGTCACCTGCCATTTCTTGTTCTTTGACTTTGGTCAAAAGTCTACCTTTGACTGGTCAAACGTTGACCATTCACCCTTTGACTTTTGACCACATGTCATGCACCTATTGGAGAGCTGGTGGGGGCCTGTCCCCCTGCCAGAACCTGGCAAGGAGAAGGGCGCACGCCAAGGGTGGCGTGAGCCCAAGTAGGAGGCGCCTAGGAGTCCTTGTTGGACAAGGACTCCACCTCCCTTTTGGATTCCAATCAGAGTTCTACTAAGAATCCAGTTTGACTGGTCTTAGGCGCCCTCTAAGGAGGAATCCAGGGGTCTCTATTCCAACCAATCAGATTTAGATCTGATTTCACAAAGGGTTGTGATTGGTTGAGAGGAAGAGGAGTTGGATCACAAGAGGTCTATAAATAAGACCCTGCGCCCAACCCTAATTCCAAGTAAAAAGTCAATTGAATAGAGATTTCCCACGCCCCAAGGCTGCCTCTCCCCTCCTTCTCCATGCCATAGTCTCTTCTCCCCTTGCTCTCCACGTCCAAAAGTGTTTTGGACTTAGTTTGGTGCGATTCAGATCAAGGAAAGGCGATCAAAAGCAAGAAGGCTGCGCTGCTGCAAAAGGACGACTGCAGATCTTCAAAAGAGTTTTGAAGATCCTCCAGATCAGATCCAGATCTGATTTTTGGAGGTGTGATAGAGAAGAAGAGGATCTCCAGATCCAACCCGAGTGGATACCGGTAGAGGCCAGGCGCTTGCGTGGCTAAGATCCAGAACCTTCCGCTGCAATCAGGATCATCTACAGGGTAATAGGATTACCCAAATCAGGTAAATTGAAATTTGATTTAATTTATCTTATTTTATTTTATTTATTAAAATAATAAGAATCAGATCTGAAACATATCAAGATCTGATTGAGATCAAGAGAAAATTTTTGAAATATATCTCTTGATCTAATCAGATCTGGACGAACCTGGACCGGGAAATCAGGATTTCCCTTCAACTGGTATCAGAGCCATGGTTCTAAAATTGTTTAGATCTGATTTTAATTTTATTTTAATTAGAAAATAAAGTGATTTCAGATGTCACATGAGATGTGATCAGATCTGAAATCAGAAAAATTAAAATTAAATGATTTGGATCTAAGAACATGAAGATATGCATGACTAGTTCTAGAATAGAATAGTTCTATAGAATAGTTTTGCATGTCTTTGATTTAATCTGATTAAATCATATTTTAGATCTTCTTATTTACTATTTTCTGATATTATAAGTGTTATAATAACATCTGATAAACAGCAAATAAAAATTATTTAATTTTAAATATCATATGAGATATGATAGATGCATGACTAGACTAGTTGTAGAATAGTTCTACATAATTGTCTAGATTAGAATTTATTTTGATTAGATCAATTTAAATCTAATTTTTTAGATTATTATGTGATAATTTAGATCTGAAAACATGCATGATTTGATACATGAGATGTATGCAAAATATGCCATGATTAGATCTAAATTTGTATATGAGATATATGATATAGATCTGATAACTGTTTTGTAGTATTGACATGTTCCTGATTAAGGCGTTCCTCTTGGCCGTCCGGTCATAAGAACGAAGAAGGGTTTAAAGGCCCTCTCTTCCCATTCGATGGGGTGTTCTTATGACGTGTAGGGGTGCTGCGTGTTCGTCCTTAATCAGAAACCCAAAACTTACTTTCTGCAAAACCCTAGATCCTGAAACCCTAGGATTTATTGTGCATATTTTGTTTATGAACCCAACTTAATTAAGAATTAAGTTTATGGAATATTAATTAGGTCTAAAATTGAGAATTTCAGATCTAAGACATATTCATAATACTGGGTTCGGGCTTGGGTAGCTCAATTAGGTCTAAGCGGTTGATCAAACCGAATCAAGAGTTGGTTAGATGGGATCAACAATGCTTAAATTGACCAGCCTAATAGGATTAAGTCTGGGTCAAGATCGAGTCACGATCAAGCAAGACCTAATTAGGCTCAGAGGTTAGAGTCTGGATTGTAGGCTAACCCAATTGGTTCTGACTCAACAATTTGGTGTCTAAGGTAAGTTTGGCACAGACGACCGACTGGTTTTTAATTGGAAGCTACTCGACCTGAATGCGTTCTTGTGCGAGTTAACGGCATATTCCTTCCACCGGTCTCACTTACCTGGCCATATCTGTTGACACAGTTCTGATCTGAGGTGGTCAATAATCCGAGCTGACCCATGCCACTAGGTTAGTCATAATTGTTATGACTAAGCCAAGTCTAGTTTAATGAGACCTGAATCAATTCTCCCTAAGAAAAGATTAAGTCCGAGGTCTTCCACCATTGTAGACGTGCGGGCCCTTCCCGGGGTTGATTGTTCTCGGCTGGATACAGTGGCTCAGTTGCACCGGGAAGACGCAACCATGTCTATTAGGCATTGGATGCTATGGGCTGGAGGATGAGTTGGGCTCAATATTCCGGATACGGTGAGAGACCCAATTAGGAACCCAGTCTATGCAAATGGTGGGTCTGACTTAACTAAGGAGTGGATCAATATTCCGGATACGGTGAGATTCATGAATTAGAGACCAAGTTTGGGTGCACCATGATTAGAGAATCATTGAACAAGAGTTGTTCACTCATTGGCTAACCCATCACCAATAACTGTTAGGTGAGGTGATGAGTCAGTTGGTGAGACCGCACCACCCACTAGAAATCATCAATCGCGGAGATTTTCGCATCTCTACAGAGGGAGTGTAGGGATCCGAGAAAATAGTGGGAGCTAATTTGTTTAAAAATAAAATCCCTAAACAAATTGGTCAAGTCAAAATTACAGTATCTAACTAGAATCTTTGACTCTCTACAGGAAAATGTCTGCGTCCAACCCACTGGCACGTATCCTAGACACACATAGACTGACTGGACCCAATTATAAAGATTGGCTCAGGAACTACAAAATTGTTTTGGGTTCAGAGAAGTTAACACATGTTTTGGACCAGGACCCTCCCACCTTACCAGCTCGTCCATCCACTGAACAGAGAGCGTCTCTGGAAAAATGGATTGACGAAGACAATAAGGCCAGATACTACATGTTGGGCTCGATGTCTGATGAGCTCCAGCGCCAACATGAAGATATCGGGACTGCTCGCCAAATGTTGGCTCACCTGCAGGAGATGTTTGGTGAACAGAGTCGCGCAGCCAAATATCAAGTCACGAAAATGACTTTTTAAGGCTAAGATGCGTGATGGGCAGTCAGTCCAAGATCACTGTCTGACAATGATCAAGGACATGGAAGAGCTTGAGAAGCTCGGTGTGAAGTTGGACTTGGACTTGCAGAACGATATTATTCTGCAATCCTTGACTGATGCATATGGGCAATTCATCATGAATTACCACATGCATAAACTTCAAAATTCCTTGGCCGAGTTGATGAATATGCTGGTTACCGCTGAGCTTTCTATGAAAGGTTCTAAAGGCTCAGTTCTTGCTATGGAACGGACTTCTTCCAAAAGAAAGTCTTATGGAAAGAAAAAGAAGTCTGTGAAAAAGCAAAAGGTAGAAGGATCAAAGAAGAAGAAGGCAGAACCGAAGAAGAAGGTCGATGGCAAAGGAAAGTGTTTCCATTGCAACAGCGACGGCCATTGGAAGCGGAACTGCCCTACTTACCTGGCCACCCTAAAGAACAAGAAGGAAGGTCCTTCTGGAGGTATGCTCGTTATTGAGTCTAACCTTACGGTTTCTTCTGCATCCAGTTGGGTGCTTGACTCTGGTTCTAGTGCTCATCTGTGCACTTCTATGCAGGGTCTTGAGGATAGCAGGAGGCTGAGGGATGGAGACATGATCCTACGCGTCGGTAATGGAGCAAGAGTTGCTGCAGTAGCCGTGGGAACATACCCTCTGCGATTACCATCTGGTTTAGACTTAGTTTTAAAAGACTGTTATTATGTGCCTGCAGCTAGCAGGAATTTGATTTCTGTTTCATGCTTAGCACAAGAAGGTTATGTGATCACCTTCTTTAAGGACCATTGTAACATTCTTTATGAAAGAAATAAAATTGCAAATGGTTTCCTTGTTAATGGTCTTTATCAGTTGCATATTGATGTACCTGTTTTAACTATCGAGCAAAACGTGAATGCCAAACGACCTAGGGATAGTCCAAACGACAGATATCTATGGCACCTGAGATTAGGTCATATAGCAGAAGATAGGATTAACAAATTGGAGAAAAATGGGCTATTGAGTCCATTGACTTTTGAGTCATATCCAACTTGTGAATCTTGTCTTCAAGGCAAAATGACTAAACTCCCTTTTGTTGGACATGGGGAGAGGGCCACAGATCTCCTTGCCCTAGTACATACTGATGTGTGCGGCCCATTCGATGTGCCGGCTAGAGGCAATTTTGTCTACTTCATTACCTTTACCGATGATCTGTCTAGGTATGGGTATGTGTATCTTATGAGACACAAGTCTGAAGCTTTTGAAAAGTTCAAAGAATTCAGACATGAAGTAGAAAAACAAACTGGAAAACCCATTAAGGTTCTTCGATCAGATCGAGGAGGTGAATACCTTAGCCGGGAATTCCTAGACTATCTTAAGGAAAATGGCATAGTCTCTCAATGGACTCCACCAGGAACACCTCAACTCAACGGGGTTTCAGAACGGAGAAATCGGACTCTATTGGATATGGTTCGATCCATGATGAGCTTCACAGACCTCCCAGATTTTCTTTGGGGACATTCATTATTAACTTCAATCTATTTACTGAATAGGGTTCCCTCTAAAACCGTTCCTACCACACCGTATGAGATATGGCACGGTAAGAAACCAAGTCTGAGTCATCTCAGAATTTGGGGTTGTCCGGCTTATGTCAAAAGACAACAAGCGGACAAGTTAGAGTTTAGGTCCTTTAGAGCTCGATTCATAGGATATCCTAAAGAGTCATTAGGATACTATTTCTACATTCCAGAAGACCACAATGTGATTGTGAGTCGACATGCCATATTTCTTGAAAAATAGTTTATTCAAGATAGTGGCATTGGAAAGCAGATTAAGCTTGATGAGAAAGTCTCACAAGCAGAAAGAGCTAAGGACCAAGTGGAACCAAATCAGGTTGAGCCAATAAGAACACTACCTCCTCCACCTCGTAGATCGGAAAGAGTTTCCCGTCCCCCTGAAAGATACTTAGGTATTATTTCAGAGGACGTAGAGGAAATGTTCCTCATAGGTAATGGTGCTCATGGTGATGATCCCAAAACCTACAACGAGGCGATATCAGATATCGACTCCGAGAAATGGCTTGAGGCAATGAAGTCAGAGATCGACTCGATGCACTCAAACCAAGTCTGGACCTTGGTAGATCCACCAGAAGGTATAGTACCTATTGGGTGTAAATGGATCTTCAAGAGAAAGATTGGTGCAGATGGGAATGTGGAGACATTCAAGGCTAGACTGGTGGCAAAAGGTTATAGTCAACGTGAAGGCATTGACTATCAGGATACCTTTTCCCCGGTAGCTATGCTAAAATCCATCCGCACATTGCTTGCTGTTGCAGCCTATTTCGATTATGAAATATGGCAAATGGACGTGAAAACGGCATTCCTAAATGGATATCTTGAGGAAGATATCTATATGGAACAGCCGCTAGGTTTCACATCCAGTGATACTGATCACAAGGTTTGCAAGCTGCAAAGGTCCATATATGGACTTAAGCAAGCATCTCGGAGCTGGAACACTCGTTTCAATGATGTGATCAAAAAGTTTGGTTTCATCAAAAATGAAGAGGAACCATGTGTTTTCAAAAGGGTCAGTGGGAGCGCTGTTGTCTTCCTCGTATTGTACGTGGATGACATCCTCCTTATTGGGAATGATATTCCCATGTTGACATCAGTCAAGATGTGGTTGTCTAAGGAATTCTCCATGAAAGACCTAGGTGAAGCATCCTTTATTCTAGGAATTAAGGTCTATAGGGATAGACCGAATAGGATGCTAGGACTTTCACAGAAGATGTACATAGAGGAAGTACTAAAGAGGTTTAGTATGGAAAACTCTAAGAGGGGATTAATACCCTTCAGACATGGTATTCATCTTTCCAAGAAGATGTGCCCCAGCACACCTGAGGAAATAGAACGCATGAGCAAGATCCCTTATGCTTCTGCAATAGGGAGCCTCATGTATGCCATGCTATGTACACGACCTGATATAGCCCATGCTGTGAGTGTCACAAGCAGATATCAGTCAAATCCAGGTGAAGAACACTGGACTTCTGTGAAATGTATCCTTAAGTACTTGAGAAGAACTAAGGATATGATGTTGGTCTTTGGTAATGGAGAACTCCAAGTTCAGGGATACACAGACTCGGACTTCATGTCCGATATAGATGATCGAAAGTCGACATCTGGAAGTCTGTTTGTGTGCAATGGTGGAGCTGTCAGCTGGAAGAGTTCCAAGCAAACTGTGATAGCAGATTCCACCATGGAAGCAGAATATATAGCTGCATCAGAGGCTGCAAAGGAAGCGTTCTGGTACAAGAAGTTTGCTGCAGAAATTGGAGTAATGCCATCAGATGCCATTCCTCTTTACTGCGACAACAATGGCGCCATAGCCCTTGCTAAGGAGCCGAGGTCTCACCAGAAGTCCAAGCACATTGAGCGGCGATATCATCTCATCCGCGATTACCTTGAGAAAGGTTACGTTGAGGTCAAGAGAGTCAACTCCGCAGATAATGTGGCAGACCCACTTACAAAGCCGTTGGGCCAGCAGAAGATCGAAGCCCACCTTGAGAAGATGGGACTTAGACTTGTAGCCAATTGGCTTTAGGACAAGTGGGAGATTGTTAGATATATGTGCCCTAGAAGCCAGAATTGGCTGACACTTGTAATACACTTCTAGGGGCAAAATTGTAATTTTGACTATAATTAATGAAATGGGTTATTTTCTATCACACATGTGTATTTAGTGTCTGTGATACATCCTTTGAGTTAATGGTAATGATAATTCATATTTTCAAGAGTTGAAAATTTAAGACATGAATAATCATTATTAACTCATAAACAGCTCCCGACCATAGGATCATCACGAGGATGGTGATTGATCCGGAAGGTTGGTGTACGATCGCTTCTCTTTAGTAGATGAGTCTTGAGTCTACGGTGTGGAGACACCGGAGCGAGAGTACAGGTACTCGTTAGAGAACGAGGGCACTGAGCGTGACCACCTCGAGTAGTCATTAGGAAGTCTACCTTCTCGTCAATGACTGACTCGATGCTGCAGTAGTGTGTCTGGTTCTTTGACCTGAGATGCATCGGCAGTTCACCTTGAGGGTGTTATAGTTTGACTACACCATTACTCGGTCTCCTAGCCATATGGAACCCTGAGGTGTATGTTGGCTATAGCATGTTCATTGTAGGAACTGGATTGCATCAAGATGGGATCTATCTACCTCGGTGGTAGAGGAGTAGCCCTATGATGATCATGAGAATCAAGTCCTGAAGCCCATGGCCATGGCAGAGTGAAATAATAGAAAGAGTTTCTATTTAGATTTTCACATTGGACTCGAATCGAATGATTACATCATATGACAGAGACTAGGGTTTGACGAGTTCACCTTAACCCTAATCTGATCGGGGCTCAAGATAGAAGAACTGAATCACACAGGTAGCTGCACCAAGAGGTTCGCATTCAGCTCTGATGGGTTGCCACCATATACTGCTAGGTGTCACTGGTGGATTTTGGGAGCAATTAGAATGATTTAGATGATCGATCATTCTAGCTGTTCGAATCAGAAGAGTTCTGATCCATCGAAAGGAGTTTCGATGATGTCTATGATAGAGATCATGACATATCCCATTACCATACAGAACTGAACCTAACTGGGTCACACAAACAAGGGTTTGAATCTGGTGATCATCAATTGAACTGATCTAGTTCAATTGATCTGAATGAGATTCAATTAGGTTCAAGGAAATCGTGCTAGCACTCGATTGAACCTAACGTTCTTCTTTTACTATCATAAATAAGTTGTCCTGACTGAGCCAAAGGAGTTTGTGCTCAATCAGAGGCCTTCATATGGTCTGACTGGAGGTTGTCCAAGTCAGAATAGGTTGTCTTATTTGTAAGACATTACCTGCCATTTTTGGTCACCTGCCATTTCTTGTTCTTTGACTTTGGTCAAAAGTCTACCTTTGACTGGTCAAACGTTGACCATTCACCCTTTGACTTTTGACCACATGTCATGCACCTATTGGAGAGCTGGTGGGGGCTTGTCCCCCTGCCAGAACCTGGCAAGGAGAAGGGCGCACGCCAAGGGTGGCGTGAGCCCAAGTAGGAGGCGCCTAGGAGTCCTTGTTGGACAAGGACTCCACCTCCCTTTTGGATTCCAATCAGAGTTCTACTAAGAATCCAGTTTGACTGGTCTTAGGCGCCCTCTAAGGAGGAATCCAGGGGTCTCTATTCCAACCAATCAGATTTAGATCTGATTTCACAAAGGGTTGTGATTGGTTGAGAGGAAGAGGAGTTGGATCACAAGAGGTCTATAAATAAGACCCTGCGCCCAACCCTAATTCCAAGTAAAAAGTCTTATTGAAAGAGATTTCCCACGTCCAAGGCTGCCTCTCCCCTCCTTCTCCACGCCATACTCTCTTCTCCCCTTGCTCTCCACGTCCAAAAGTGTTTTGGACTTAGTTTGGTGCGATTCAGATCAAGGAAAGGCGATCAAAAGCAAGAAGGCTGCGCTGCTGCAAAAGGACGACTGCAGATCTTCAAAAGAGTTTTGAAGATCCTCCAGATCAGATCCAGATCTGATTTTTGGAGGTGTGATAGAGAAGAAGAGGTTCTCCAGATCCAACCCGAGTGGATACCGGTAGAGGCCAGGCGCTTGCGTGGCTAAGATCCAGAACCTTCCGCTGCAATCAGGATCATCTACAGGGTAATAGGATTACCCAATTCAGGTAAATTGAATTTGATTTAATTTATCTTCTTTTATTTTATTTATTAAAATAATAAGAATCAGATCTAAAATATATCAAGATCTGATTAAGGTCAAGAGAAAATTTTTGAAATATATCTCTTGATCTAATCAGATCTAGACGAACCTGGACCGGGAAATCAGGATTTCCCTTCAGATACATGCACTGACTTCTCAAGTACTTAAATGTGCCCAAAAATTTTTTATTACTGAATTAAAAATTCAAGTAGTCCGGCACCAAAGCATAGTGAGTTGCTTGAAAGTCACCATGGTGATCTCAGGTCGGAGGTACAGTTATGCCCATATTCCATCAGAGCAAATCTTGATAGTAGAAAAGCTCTGAAGTTGGTCACATTCAGTGTAGATGTACCTATATATCTCACTTGCATGCCATACCAGTATCTCCACACTCCTTGATTATGAGGACAACCAACATATATGGCACACAATGACCTATACTCGATAAATGTTGTCGTCCTAAGTAACAATGTATCATTTGATCGTGAATAATTTTAAGGACTAAATGACAAATTCTTCTTTGTTAAATTCTAGATAGTACTAAGAATTTCATCATAACACAGGAATTCATTAGAAGACAACAAAATTTATGATGAAAAATGCTAAAATATTTTTTATTAATTAATAATTCATATACAAGTACAATAAGTAGTACAATCGTCAATAGACTGACGATTGACTTTGGGATACATTTCCAACAATCTTTTACGTAGACTAAAGTCAATTGGTGCAGTATCTAATACCTATCTTCGACTTGAAATCGTTGAACTCCTTCACCGCAACAGCTTTAGTGAATGGGTCAGCTAGGTTCTTCTTTTCATCGATCTTCTAAAGGTTGACGTCATCTCGATCTATGATCTCTCGGACAAGGTGATAGCGGCACAAAATATGTTTCATCCACTGGTGTGCCTTCAATTTCTTTGCTTGAGCAATGGCTCCAGTGTTGTCATAGTAGAGTAGAACTGAACCATCAAGAAAGGTTGCTACTCCGAGCTCGGTGATGAACTTCCTCAGCCACACCACTTTTTTGGCAGCATCTGTTGCAGCGACATACTCTGCCTTGCAAACTAAATCGACCATAGTGTGCTGCTTGGAACTCTTCTAGCACACTGCCCTAACATTAAGGATGAATATATATCTGACACACTCTTACTGTCATCATGATCAGACTAAAAATTGGAGTCTGTAAACCCCACAAGTATTAAGTCTGATTCACCATATACAAGTCACTGGTCCTTAGTATTTCGCAAATACTTCAAGATAGTTTTAACAACCTTTTAGTAGTTTTCTCCTAGATTAGATTGGTATCTACTCACTATCCCTAGTGAGTATGCCACATCTGATCGCATACATGTTATGGCGTACATTATAGAACCCACTGTCGAAGCATATGGTATTCTAGTTATACACTCTCTTTCTAGAGGTATTGTCGGATAATTCCTCTTTGAAACAAAAATTTCATGGTCTATTGGTAGATAGCCTTTCTTGAAATTCTCCATGCTGAACCATTTCAGCATAGTATTAATGTACGTAGACTAGGACAATCCAAACAATCTTTTAGATCTATCTCTATAGATCTTCATTCCTAGGATGTAGGAAGCTTCTTCTAGATATTTCATGGAGAATTGTGATGACAGTCAAATCTTTATTCGTTGTAATGCAGGAACATCATTTTCAATTAAGAGAATGTCATCCATATACAATATTAGAAATATTATTGCTGGACCATTAGCCCACTTGTATATGTAGGGCTCTTTTTCATTCTTAACGAAGCCATATATTTTGATTATTGTATCAAATCGTATGTTCTAGCTCTAAGATGCCTGCTTCAATCCATAAATGGACCTCTGAAGCCTGCACACCTTAGACTCATCTATGGATGTGAATCTTTCAGACTATATCATATACATCTCATCATCCAGCTCTCCATTTAGGAAAGCCATTTTTCCATCCATCTGTCAGATTTCATAGTCCAAATGGGCAGCAATGGCAAGCATAATCTGAATGGATTTGAGCATTGCCACAGGAGAGAACGTCTCATCATAGTCAATACCATAACATTGATAATACCCCTTAGCAACTAGAAGGGCTTTACAGGTCTCCACCTTTTCATCTGTGCCTCTTTTTTTTTTGAAGACCCACTTACACCCTATGGGTTTACCCCTTCAGGTGGGTCAACCAATGTCCATACATTGTTGACCTTTATGGATTTCATTTCGGATTTTATGGCCTCAAGCCATTTCTTAGAGTTGGATCTCTGCATTGCATCCATATAGATGATTAGGTCCTGATCATTCTCATCAAGTTCAGTAGGATGTTCATTTCAGACCAAGAAATCATAGTTTCTATCCGATTGATGTGGTACTCTACCAGATCGCCTTAAGGATGCATCTACAATGGGTTCTGGATCTAATCTAATCAGATCCAGTTCAAGTTCAATAACTTGTGTCTATTCTTCCACCTCCCGTACTTCATCAAGTTCGATCTTAGAGACATTAGTTCGTTCACCAAGAAACTCCTTTTCTAAAAAGATTATCTTAAGATTGATAAATATTTTTTGCTCATCAGCAAGGTAGAAGTAATATTCTTTTTTTTCTTTTGGATAACCTACAAAACTATACTTATCAGACCTAGGTCCAAGCTTGTCTATCATCAAATGTTTGATATAAGCTGGACACCCCCAAAACCTAAGGTGTAAGAGCATTGGCTTATGCCCTGTCTATATCTCATATCGTGTTTTATTAATAGATTTACTCGAAACCCTATTTAGAATGTAACTAGCTGACTCGAGTGCATATCCCCATAGGAAGATTGGTAAACCAGCAAACCCCATCATGGATCGAACTATGTCCAATAGAATTCGATTTCTCCTTTTAGACACACCGTTATGTTGTGGTATTCCATGAGGGATCCATTAGGAGAGAATTTCATTCTCTCCAAGATATTTTAGAAACTCATTGAAAAGGAACTCACCCCCTCGGTCAGATCGAAGAGTCTTAATACTCTTTCCAGTTTGCTTCTCTATCTCATTTCGGAATAGTTTGAACATTTCAAATGACTTTGACTTATGCTTCATTAAACAAACGTCCCCATACCTAGATAGATCGTTTGTGAAAGTTATGAAGTAGAAGTATCCATCTCTGGCACTTGAGCTCATGGGTCCACATACATCTGAATGTACTAGATTCAGGAGTTCAGTGGCTCATTCATCTTTTTCAGTAAAAGGTGACTTGGTCATCTTACCAAGAAGAAAGGACTTACAGATCGAAAGTGATTCACAATCATTAATCTCAAGAATTCCTTCTTGAGCTAACCTATTTATTTTATTCTTGTTAATATGACCCAGCCTACAGTGCCAAAGGTAAAGTTCGGACACATTACTAATTCTAGGGTGTTTACCGAAGGATTGAACCACGTTAACAGGCATAGTTAATAAATAAATACCGTTATTCAATTATCCAATAAAAATTATAACATCATTCAAAATGACATTACAAAATTTTTTTTTTATTGATATTTCATAACCATTCATGGACAAAAGGCTTATAGAAATAATATTCAATAAGAAAGTTGGATAAAAATGACATTAATTAAGAATAACTTTATTTGAATTGATTACAAGGTTCATGATTCCTAAAGCTAGAATTGAAACTTATCTTTCATCTCCAACGTTTAAGAACCTCTCGTCTTGATCAAATCTCCTACTGATCTGCAAATCCTGCATAGAATTATAAATATGATAAGGGCTTCCAGTATCTAATACCCAGATGGTAGAATCAAATAAGAAAAAATTGCAAGATGTTATCATAAATTACTGTTAGATATATGTGCCCTAGAAGCCAGAATTGGCTCACACTTGTATTACACTTCTAGGGGCAAAATTATAATTTTGACTATAATCAATAAAATGGATTATTTTCTATCACATATGTATATTTAGTGTCTGTGATACATCCTTTGAGTTAATGGTAATGATAATTCATATTTTCAAGAGTTGAAAATTTAAGACATGAATAATCATTATTAACTCATAAAATGCTTCCGACCATAGGATCATCATGAGGATGGTGACTGATCCGGAAGGTTGGTGTACAATCGCTTCTCATTAGTAGATGAGTCTTGAGTCTACGGTGTGGAGACATCAGAGCAAGAGTATAGGTACTCGTTAGAGAATGAGGGCACTGAGCGTGACCACCTCGAGTAGTCATTAGGAAGTCTACCTTCTCGTCAATGACTGACTCGATGCTGCATAGTAGTGTGTCTGGTTCTTTGACCTGAGGTGCATCGATAGTTCACCTTGAGGGTGTTATAGTTTGACTACACCATAACTCGATCTCCTAGCCATTCAGAATCCCTGAGGTGTATGTTGGCTATAGCATGTTCATTGTAGGAACTGGATTGCATCAAGATGGAATCTATCTACCTCGGTGGTAGAGGAGCAGCCCTATGATGATCATGAGAATCAAGTCCAGAAGCCCATGGCCATGGCAGAGTGAAATAATAGAAAGAGTTTCTATTTAGGTTTTTACATCGGACTTGAATCGAATGATTACATCATATGACAGAAACTAGGGTTTGACGAGTTCACCTTAACCCTAATCTGATCGGGGCTCAAGATAGAAGAACTTAATCACACAGGTAGCTGCACCAAGAGGTTCGCATTCAGCTCTGATGGGTTGCCACCATATACTGCTAGGTGTCACTGGTGGATTTTGGGAGCAATTAGAATGATTTAGATGATCGATCATTCTAGCTGTTCGAATCAGAAGAGTTCTGATCCATCGAAAGGAGTTTCGATGATGTCGATGATAGAGATCATGACATATCCCATTACCATACAGAACTGAACCTAACTGGGTCACACAAACAAGGGTTTGAATCTGGTGATCATCAATTGAACTGATCCAGTTCAATTGATCTGAATGAGATTCAATTAGGTTCAAGAAAATCGTGCTAGCACTCGATTGAACCTAACGTTCTTCTTTTACTATCATAAATAGTTGTCCTGACTGAGCCAAAGGAGTTTGTGCTCGATCAGAGGCCTTCACTTGGTCTGACTGGAGCCTGTCCAGGTTAGAAAAGGGTTGTCTTATTTTGTAAGACAATACCTGCCATTTTTGGTCACCTGCCATTTCTCGTCCTTTGACTTTGGTCAAAAGTTGACCTTTGACTGGTCAAATGTTGACCATTGATACTTTGACTTCTATCCACATGTCATGCACCTATTGGAGAGCTGGTGGGGGCTTGTCCCCCTACCAGAAACTGGCAAGGAGGAGGGCGCACGCCAAGGGTGGCGTGCGCCCAAGCTTGAGGCACCCAGGAGTCCCTGTTGGACAGGGACTCCATCTCCTTTTTGGATTCTGATTAGACTCCTCCTAAGAACCAACTTTGACTGGTCTTAGGCGCCATCTAAGGATGAATCCAAGGGACTCTATTCCCACCAATCAGATTTAGATCTGATTTCACAAAGGGTTGTGATTGGTTGGGATGAAGAGGAGTTGGATCACGCATAGTCTATAAATAAGACCCTACGCCCAACTCAAAATAGAGACACAATTCTCTACGCCCCAAGGCTGCCTCTCTCTTCCTCCTCCATGCCAAGTTCATCTTCTCCCTCTCCTCTCCATGCCCAAAGAAGTTTGGGATCTCAGTTGGTGCAATCTAGGTGAGAGAAAGGCGACAGAAAGCTAGAAGGCTGCGCTGCTGCAAAGGACAACTGCTGATCTTCGAAAGCTATTTTGAAGATCCTCCAAATCAGATTCAGATCTAATTTTTGGAGATGTGATAGAGAAGAAGAGGATCTCCAGATCCAGCCCGAGTGGATACCGGTAGAGGCCAGGCACTTGCGTGGCTAGATCCAGAACCTTCCGCTGCAATCAGGATCATCTACAGGGTAATAGGATTACCCAAATCAGGTAAATTAAATTTGATTTAATTTATCTTATTTTATTTTATTTATTAAAATAATAAGAATCAGATCTGAAACATATCAAGATCTGATTGAGATCAAAGAGAAAATTTTTGAAATATATCTCTTGATCTGAATCAGATCTGAACGAACCTGGACCGGGAAATCAGGATTTCCCTTCAACTGGTATCAGAGCCATGGTTCTAAAGTATTTAGATCTAATTTTAATTTTATTTTAATTAAAAATAAAATTGATTTCAGATGTCACATGAGATGTGATCAGATCTGAAATCAAAAAAATTAAAATTAAATGATTTGGATCTAAGAACATGAAGATATGCATGACTAGTTCTAGAATAGAATAGTTCTATAGAATAGTTTTGCATGTCTTTGATTTAATTTGATTAAATCATATTTTAGATCTATCTTATTTACTATTTTTTGATATTATAAGTGTTATAATAACATCTGATAAATAGCAAATAAAAATTATTTAATTTTAAATATCATATGAGATATGATTGATGCATGTCTAGACTAGTTGTAGAATAGTTCTACATAATTGTCTAGATTAGAATTTATTTTGATTAGATCAATTTAAATCTAATTTTTTAGATTATTATGAGATAATTTAGATCTGAAAATATGCATGATTCGATACATGAGATGTATGCAAAATATGCCATGATTAGATCTAATTTGTATATGAGATATATGATATAGATCTAAAACTGTTTTGTAGTATTGACATGTTCCTGATTAAGGCGTTCCTCTTGGCCGTCCGGTCATAAGAATGAAGAAGGGTTTAAAGGCCCTCTCTTCCCATTCGATGGGGTGTTCTTATGACGTGTAGGGGTGCTGCGTGTTCGTCCTTAATCAGAAACCCAAAACTTACTTTCTGCAAAACCCTAGATCCTGAAACCCTAGGATTTATTGTGCATATTTTATTTATGAACCCTAACTTAATTAAGAATTAAGTTTATGGAATATTAATTAGGTCTAAAATTGAGAATTTCAGATCTAAGACATATTCATAATACTGGGTTCGGGCTTGGGTAGCTCAATTAGGTCTAAGCGGTTGATCAAACCGAATCAAGAGTTGGTTAGATGGGATCAACAATGCTTAAATTGACCAGCCTAATAGGATTAAGTCTGGGTCAAGATCGAGTCACGATCAAGCAAGACCTAATTAGGCTCAGAGGTTAGAGTCTGGATTGTAGGCTAACCCAATTGGTTCTGACTCAACAATTTGGTGTCTAAGGTAAGTTTGGCACAGACGACCGACTGGTTTTTAATTGGAAGCTACTCGACCTGAATGCGTTCTTGTGCGAGTTAACGGCATATTCCTTCCACCGATCTCACTTACCTGGCCATATCTGTTGACACAGTTCTGATCTGAGGTGGTCAATAATCCGAGCTGACCCATGCCACTAGGTTAGTCATAATTGTTATGACTAAGCCAAGTCTAGTTTAATGAGACCTGAATCAATTCTTCCCTAAGAAAAGATTAAGTCTGAGGTCTTCCACCATTGTAGATGTGCGGGCCCTTCCCGGGGTTGATTGTTCTCGGCTGGATACAGTGGCTCAGTTGCACCGGGAAGACGCAACCATGTCTATTAGGCATTGGATGCTATGGGCTGGAGGATGAGTTGGGCTCAATATTTCGGATACGGTGAGAGACCCAATTAGGAACCCAGTCTATGCAAATGGTGGGTCTGACTTAACTAAGGAGTGGATCAATATTCCGGATACGGTGAGATTCATGAATTAGAGACCAAGTTTGGGTGCACCATGATTAGAGAATCATTGAACAAGAGTTGTTCACTCATTGGCTAACCCATCACCAATAACTGTTAGGTGAGGTGATGAGTCAGTTGGTGAGACCGCACCACCCACTAGAAATCATCAATCGCGGAGATTTTCGCATCTCTACAGAGGGAGTGTAGGGATCCGAGAAAATAGTGGGAGCTAATTTGTTTAAAAATAAAATCCCTAAACAAATTGGTCAAGTCAAAATTACAGTATCTAACTAGAATCTTTGACTCTCTACAGGAAAATGTCTGCGTCCAACCCACTGGCACGTATCCTAGACACACATAGACTGACTGGACCCAATTATAAAGATTGGCTCAGGAACTACAAAATTGTTTTGGGTTCAGAGAAGTTAACACATGTTTTGGACCAGGACCCTCCCACCTTACCAGCTCGTCCATCCACTGAACAGAGAGCGTCTCTGGAAAAATGGATTGACGAAGATAATAAGGCCAGATACTACATGTTGGGCTCGATGTCTGATGAGCTCCAGCGCCAACATGAAGATATCGGGACTGCTCGCCAAATGTTGGCTCACCTACAGGAGATGTTTGGTGAACAGAGTCGCGCAGCCAAATATCAAGTCACGAAAATGACTTTTTAAGGCTAAGATGCGTGATGGGCAGTCAGTCCAAGATCACTGTCTGACAATGATCAAGGACATGGAAGAGCTTGAGAAGCTCGGTGTGAAGTTGGACTTGGATCTGCAGAATGATATTATTCTGCAATCCTTGACTGATGCATATGGGCAATTCATCATGAATTACCACATGCATAAACTTCAAAATTCCTTGGCCGAGTTGATGAATATGCTGGTTACCGCTGAGCTTTCTATGAAAGGTTCTAAAGGCTCAGTTCTTGCTATGGAACGGACTTCTTCCAAAAGAAAGTCTTATGGAAAGAAAAAGAAGTCTGTGAAAAAGCAAAAGGTAGAAGGATCAAAGAAGAAGAAGGCAGAACCGAAGAAGAAGGTCGATGGCAAAGGAAAGTGTTTCCATTGCAACAGCGACGGCCATTGGAAGCGGAACTGCCCTACTTACCTGGCCACCCTGAAGAACAAGAAGGAAGGTCCTTCTGGAGGTATGCTCGTTATTGAGTCTAACCTTACGATTTCTTCTGCATCCAGTTGGGTGCTTGACTCTGGTTCTAGTGCTCATCTGTGCACTTCTATGCAGGGTCTTGAGGATAGCAGGAGGCTGAGGGATGGAGACATGATCCTACGCGTCGGTAATGGAGCAAGAGTTGCTGCAGTAGCCGTGGGAACATACCCTCTTCGATTACCATCTGGTTTAGACTTAGTTTTAAAAGACTGTTATTATGTGCCTGCAGCTAGCAGGAATTTGATTTCTGTTTCATGCTTAGCACAAGAAGGTTATGTGATCACCTTCTTTAAGGACCATTGTAACATTCTTTATGAAAGAAATAAAATTGCAAATGGTTTCCTTGTTAATGGTCTTTATCAGCTTGCATATTGATGTACCTGTTCTTAACTATCGAGCAAAACGTGAATGCCAAACGACCTAGGGATAGTCCAAACGACAGATATCTATGGCACCTGAGATTAGGTCATATAGCAGAAGATAGGATCAACAAATTGGAGAAAAATGGGCTATTGAGTCCATTGACTTTTGAGTCATATCCAACTTGTGAATCTTGTCTTCAAGGCAAAATGACTAAACTCCCTTTTGTTGGACATGGGGAGAGGGCCACAGATCTCCTTGCCCTAGTACATACTGATGTGTGCGGCCCATTTGATGTGCCGGCTAGAGGCAATTTTGTCTACTTCATTACCTTTACCGATGATCTGTCTAGGTATGGGTATGTGTATCTTATGAGACACAAGTCTGAAGCTTTTGAAAAGTTCAAAGAATTCAGACATGAAGTAGAAAAACAAACTGAAAAACCCATTAAGGTTCTTCGATCAGATCGAGGAGGTGAATACCTTAGCCGGGAATTCCTAGACTATCTTAAGGAAAATGGCATAGTCTCTCAATGGACTCCACCAGGAACACCTCAACTCAACGGGGTTTCAGAACGGAGAAATCGGACTCTATTGGATATGGTTCGATCCATGATGAGCTTCACAGACCTCCCTGATTTTCTTTGGGGACATTCATTATTAACTTCAATCTATCTTACTGAATAGGGTTCCCTCTAAAACCGTTCCTACCACACCGTATGAGATATGGCACGGTAAGAAACCAAGTCTGAGTCATCTCAGAATTTGGGGTTGTCCGGCTCATGTCAAAAGACAACAAGCGGACAAGTTAGAGTTTAGGTCCTTTAGAGCTCGATTCATAGGATATCCTAAAGAGTCATTAGGATACTATTTCTACATTCCAGAAGACCACAATGTGATTGTGAGTCGACATGCCATATTTCTTGAAAAATAGTTTATTCAAGATAGTGGCATTGGAAAGCAGATTAAGCTTGATGAGAAAGTCTCACAAGCAGAACGAGCTAAGGACCAAGTGGAACCAAATCAGGTTGAGCCAATAAGAACACTACCTCCTCCACCTCGTAGATCGGAAAGAGTTTCCCGTCCCCCTGAAAGATACTTAGGTATTATTTCAGAGGAAGTAGAGGAAAATGTTCCTCATAGGTAATGGTGCTCATGGTGATGATCCCAAAACCTACAACGAGGCGATATCAGATATCGACTCTGAGAAATGGCTAGAGGCAATGCAAGTCAGAAATTGACTCGATGCACTCAAACCAAGTCTGGACCTTGGTAGATCCACCAGAAGGTATAGTACCTATTGGGTGTAAATGGATCTTCAAGAGAAAGATTGGTGCAGATGGAAATGTGGAGACATTCAAGGCTAGACTAGTGGCAAAAGGTTATAGTCAACGCGAAGGCATTGACTATCAGGATACCTTTTCCTCCGTAGCTATGCTAAAATCCATCCGCACATTGCTTGCCATTGCAGCCTATTTCGATTATGAAATATGGCAAATGGACGTGAAAATGGCATTCTTAAATGGATATCTTGAGGAAGATATCTATATGGAACAGCCGCTAGGTTTCACATCCAGTGATACTGATCACAAGGTTTGCAAGCTGCAAAGGTCCATATATGGACTTAAGCAAGCATCTCGGAGCTGGAACACTCATTTCAATGATGTGATCAAAATATTTGATTTCATCAAAAATGAAGAGGAACCATGTATCTTTAAAAAGGTCAGTGGGAGCGCTGTTGTCTTCCTCGTATTGTACGTGGATGACATCCTCCTTATTGGGAATGATATTCCCATGTTGACGATCAGTCAAAATATGGTTGTCTAAGGAATTCTCCATGAAAGACCTAGGTGAAGCATCCTTTATTCTAGGAATTAAGGTCTATAGGGATAGACCGAATAGGATGCTAGGACTTTCACAGAAGATGTACATAGAGGAAGTACTAAAGAGGTTTAGTATGGAAAACTCTAAGAGGGGATTAATACCCTTCAGACATGGTATTCATCTTTCCAAGAAGATGTGCCCTAGCACACCTGAGGAAATAGAACGCATGAGCAAGATCCCTTATGCTTCTGCAATAGGGAGCCTCATGTATGCCATGCTATGTACACGACCTGATATAGCCCATGCTGTGAGTGTCACAAGCAGATATCAGTCAAATCCAGGTGAAGAACACTGGACTTCTATGAAATGTATCCTTAAGTACTTAAGAAGAACTAAGGATATGATGTTGGTCTTTGGTAACGGAGAACTCCAAGTCCAGGGATACATAGACTCAGATTTCATGTCCGATGTAGATGATCGAAAGTCGACATCTGGGAGTCTATTTGTGTGCAATGGTGGTGCTGTCAGCTGGAAGAGTTCCAAGCAAATTATAATAGCAGATTCCACCATGAAAGTAGAATATATCGCTGCATTAGAGGCTGTGAAGGAAGCATTCTGGTATAAGAAGTTTGCTACAGAAATCAGAGTAATGCCATTAGATGCCATTCCTCTGTACTGCGACAACAATGGCGCCATAGCCCTTGCTAAGGAGCCGAGGTCTCACCAAAAATCCAAGCACATTGAGCGACGATACCACCTCATCGATGATTACCTCGAGAATGATTACATCGAGGTCAAGAGAGTCAATTCCGCAGACAATGCGGTAGACCCACTTACAAAGCCGTTGGGACAAAAAAAAATCGAAGCCCACCTTGAGAAGATGGGACATAGACTTGTAGCTAATTGGCTTTAGGACAAGTGGGAGATTGTTAGATATATGTGCCCTAGAAGCTAGAATTGGCTAACACTTGTAATACACTTCTAGGGGCAAAATTATAATTTTGACTATAATCAATAAAATGGGTTATTTTCTATCACATATGTGTATTTAGTGTCTGTGATACATCCTTTGAGTTAATGATAATGATAATTCATATTTTCAAGAGTTAAAAATTTAAGACATGAATAATCATTATTAACTCATAAAATGCTCCCGACCATAGGATCATCACGAGGATTGTGATTGATCCGAAAGCTTGGTGTATAATCGCTTCTCTTTAGTAGATGAGTCTTGAGTCTACGAAGTGGAGACACCAGAGTGAGAGTACAGATACTCGTTAGAGAATGAGGGCACTGAGCGTGACCACCTCGAGTAGTCATTAGGAAGTCTATCTTCTCGTTAATGATTGACTTGATGCTATAGTGGCATGTCTGGTTCTTTGACCTGAGGTGCATTGGTAGTTCACCTTGAGGGTGTTATAGTTTGACTACACCATAACTCGATCTCCTAGCCATTCAGAATCTTGAGGTGTATGTTGGCTATAGCATGTTCATTGTAGGAATTGGATTGCATCAAGATGGAATCTATCTACCTCGGTGGTAGAGGAAAAGCCCTATGATGATCATAAGAATCAAGTTCAGAAGCCCATGGCCATGGCAGAGTGAAATAATAGAAAGAGTTTCTATTTAGGTTTTCACATCGAACTTGAATCAAATGATTACATCATATGACAAAAACTAGGGTTTGACGAGTTCACCTTAACCCTAATATGATCGAGGCTCAAGATAGAAGAACTTAATCACACAGGTAGCTGCACCAAGTGGTTCGCATTCAGCTCTAATGGGTTGCCACCATATATTGCTAGGTGTCACTAGTGGATTTTGGGAGCAATTAGAATGATTTAGATGATCGATCATTCTAGCTGTTCGAATCAGAAGAGTTCTGATACATCAAAAAGAGTTTCGATGATGTCGATGATAGAGATCATGATATATCCTATTACCATACAGAACTAAACCTAACTAGGTCACACAAATAAGGGTTTGAATCTGGTGATCATCAATTGAACTGATCCAGTTCAATTGATCTGAATGAGATTCAATTAGGTTCAAGAAAATCGTGCTAGCACTCGATTGAACCTAACGTTCTTCTTTTACTATCATAAATAGTTGTCCTTGACTGAGCCAAAGGAGTTTGTGCTCGATTAGAGGCCTTCACTTGGTCTGATTGGAGCTTGTCCATGTCAAAAAAGGGTTGTCTTATTTTGTAAGATAATACCTACTATTTTTGGTCACCTGCCATTTCTCATCCTTTGACTTTGGTCAAAAGTAGACCTTTGATTGGTCAAATGTTGACCATTAATACTTTGACTTCTATCCATGTGTCACGCACCTATTGGAGAGCTGGTGGGGGCTTGTCCTCCTACCAGAAACTGGCAAGGAGGAGGGCGTACGCAAGCTTGAGGCACCCAGGAGTTCCTATTGGATAGGGACTGCATCTTCTTATTGGATTCTGATTAGACTCCTCCTAAGAACCATCTTTGACTGGTCTTAGGTGCCATCTAAGGATGAATCTTAGGAACTTTATTCCCATCAATCAGATTTAGACCTGATTTCATAAAGGATTGTGATTGGTTGGGATGAAGAGTTGGATCACGCATAGTCTATAAATAAGACCTTACGCCCAACTCAAAATAGAGACACAATTCTCTACACCCCAAGACTGCCTCTCTCTTCCTCCTCCATGCCAAGTTTATCTTCTCCCTCTCGTCTCCATGCCCAAAGAAGTTTGGGATCTCACTTGGTGCAATCTAGATGAGAGAAAGGTGATAGAAAGCTAGAAAGCTGCGTTGCTGCAAAGGACAACTGCTGATCTTCGAAAGCTTGTTTTGAAGATCCTCCAAATCAGATTTAGATCTAATTTTTGGAGACATGATAGAAAAGAAGAGGATCTCTAGATCCAGCCTGAGTGGATACTGGTAGAGGCTAGGCACTTGCATTGCTAGATCCAGAACCTTCTACTGCTTATAGGATCATCAACAGGTAATAGGATTATCCTACATCAAGGTAAATTAAATCTGATTTAATTTATCTATATTTTATTTTAATTATTAGAATAATAAAAATCAAATCTAAAATATCCTAGGTTTGATTTGGATCAAAGAGAAAAGTTTTGAAATATATCTCTTGATCCGATCAGATCTGAACGAACCTGGTCTGGAAAATCATGATTTTCCTTCAATTACCTTGCCTAGCAACCACTTGCTTCTTTCTTGATCTGTTCGGATCCAAGGAGGCAATGTACAGAGGATAGTTCCTCTTTCAGTGCCCCTACTTTTTGTAGAAGAAGTATTCCACCTAGCTCTGATCAGGCTTGCGCTTCTTGGTCCAACCCTGTGCAGTCATCTCGGCATTTGGCTGCACCTTCTTGTACTTCTTTTTCTTATTCTTCTTTTCTTTCTTAAAGGATCGATGACCAAAAAAAGACCCTCCCACTACATTCACCATCTTCTTGTGGAGTTGGTGATCCTTCTCAAAGTTTTGCAGCAGCACCAATAAGTTGTGGTAGTTGATTATAGGCTTTGTCATTCTGAAATGAGTCAAGAAAGGGAAGAAAGACTTGGACAAAGAATTAAGGATCACATCCTTACCGAGCTGCTCGTGCAGGAGAAAGCCCAACTTGCAAGGTGCTTAATCATCTTGCTCATGTATAATACATGATCGGTGACTGAGGCCCAATCCCTCATCCGAGCATTAAAAATGGCACAACTTATTTTGTGCCTTTCAACATCATCAGGCATGCCAAAGGAGTCATTCAACATTTGAAGCATCTCCTAAAGCTAGGCATTTTTGAACCTATGGCTAAACTCATCGTTCATTGCTACCAGCGTTATACATCGAATGGTGGTGCGGTCATTGAGCCACTTCTAGTAAGTATCTCGTACAGCTCCTCTAGCATTCGGAGCTGGCTCCTCAGGAGCTAGATCCATTACGACATAAAGGATCTGCTCATGCTCCAGGATGATTTTAACTTACGATACTAGCTATCATAGTTGGATCCCATTAATTTATCATTGTCTAACAATGACCAGAGTGATAGGTTAGTGGCCATTTCTGCATAAAAAGAAAAATCAAATCTAATTAGTATATGAATCAATTATCCTAAAAACTTGGACTTTAGTCTAAAGATTTTTTCACTATTTTATATGAATTAGTAGCCTCTACCTCTAATTGGAGAAATTACTTTAATTCCTTAGAGGGTACTAGAATCCACATAGACTATACACGAGCCTAACTTTGGTTGGTCAACCCATGTGCACCTATGGGTAGGTTCAAAATTAATTATTTCTTTAAATAATTTATAGTAATATTAATTTTGCTCTAGAGATCTAATCAGTAGACTTTGGCCTCCACTAAAAAGGTCCGGTTAGGTCCAACCATTAACATGACTACATTTGGTCTTATCTAACCAATAAATGATTAGGCCCAACTTTGATTGGCCAACCTAACCACCATCAGAAAGACTTAATCAAATCATTATTTTATGAATGATAATTTCGTTAATCAATATGCACCAGGCCTTTGGGCCTCCAGTGATTATTAAATTAATGAACCTATTATCACTCAACTTAATGGGAGGCTATGATATAGTTATCTATATAACTATTTCATTTTTAAGGATCTAATAATTTTAGAAGATTTAGTTAACTTATTTAAGAAAAGTGAGCCAATTTTGATCCTTCCACTAACTTCACCAAGTTAGATAAAAAAGGATCTAATCTAAGTTGGCATTAGGAGCACCTAAATCAATCAAACTGATTTATCTAATTGACATGGATGAGTCTGAATCATCAAGTGATCCAATCAAAACCTAACTCACCAGGATGGTCAGGTAAGTGAGATCAGTGAAAGGGATATGCCATTAACTCATCAAAGACCGAATCGGTGCGAGTAGTTCTCAATTAAAAATCATTGGTCTGGTCTGCCAAACATACCTTAGATATCATTCTATTCATTAGTTTCAATTTGTTCAACCTAGTAATTACGGGTTCGACTGCATAGCCATGAATCAGGTTTATTTGATCCTCGTTAAAGGCATGGACTTGATCAACTATAACTATTATAGTTTAGTCTATGGAGTTCTTGATCTAATCTAAATTAATATTTAATTAGATTTGATCAACCACACTAAATTAGTCCATTCTTTAACTAACCTTAGGTCTAACCTAATTTATGGACCTAATTCATCTAACCCAATAACGCACAACTTTACGATTAATGACTTAGGATCTTAAATCACAATTCTAGACACTAAATTATTTTACTTAATTTTAATTATGGGCTAAGGGTTAGGGTTCGGCATTTTGAAAATATTTTTTAAAATTTTGAAAGATTCTTTACAACTTAGTATTATTCACCAATTGAGTTGACTCGCTTTAAAATTAAATCGACTTAATTCATAAACAACACTAGTTGTAGGGTTTAATCTGAAACTATGTACACTACATAATAGTAAATCATGAATCAAACTTTAGATCCTATCTAAACATGCATTCATAATAAAAAATTAGATTAAAGTCTAATTTAATCAGATCATAAAAATATTAGATCAGATCTAAGGTTTCATAATTAACTATTAGATCAGTAATGTACCAGGATAACCTTTTCACTATAGGAGATAAACCGTACAGTAGGACAACCTTCAGTCCGTGCAATCTTAATTTTAATTTTTAAATCTAATTAATTAAATTATTAGATTAATTTTTAGATCAAACCTAAATTATCAATCTAAATATGCAAGCATATCATGTTTAGCGAACCATCGCTCTGATACCATTTGAAGGGAATAGTATAGGGTATGTAGTGCTACTTTTGAAATTTTTTTCAAAAATAGCAAAAATTATAATAAAAATTAATTAATCTAATTAATTAATTACTAATCATATTAAATTAATAAACCCTACATAAAAGGATCTAAATATAATATGCATGAATTTATATAGATCTGAAAAGGAAAACTATGCAGTAAATAGTTTACTGCATCTACGTGTTCAAAACATAATACCTTGCATGGATAGTCGATTGCCATAATCTATCATCATCTAGGAGGTCCGCTGGTCATGATGTAGCCACATAAATATCTGGCTTCCATGGATCGTCCATATGAGGCTCTTGATCCTGATCAGCTCCTTTCGAGTGCTAGCTCGATGAAGAATGCTCCTAACAGCTAGATCTGATTGAACAATTTCGATCTCCCTCCACCATAACTTTGGATGCTCTGAATCAACAGTAGGGGTAGAAGAGAGGATGAGGAAGCACCCCACAAAATTTTGTATAGATCTAACACTCAGAACTTACAAAATCAAAATAGGAACCCTAGATCATGAACTAGGGCTGCGCAGCACCCAAACCCTAGTGCCAAGATTTTTCCCTCAATCTTTCTTCTCAAATTTTTTTATTATTTTCTTTTAGGCTATGGAAGGGCTCATGTACTAGAGAAGAGGAGTCTCAAAAAAATTTGCACCCAGAAAAAATTCCAAGAATTTTATAAAGGGTGCACAAGAGAAGGTGGCATGGAGAAAAGGTAAGATAAGAGAGTTGTTTCGTTCAAATTCAAACTCCATTTGAATTTGAATGGCAACTAGTCTTACCTTATATCTGTAGGACGTGAAAAGGAGGGGTGTGAGCCCTCTTTGCATGGGAAAACATTCATGAGAAACCTTTTCTCATGGAGAATAGAGTGGCACAAATAAGGGTGATGTGGCACATATCAAGACTACATCAAACCAATCTTAAAACCTCTCATTCAATTGAACCAACCCAATCCAAATTGGTTAGAACCAATTAGACTAGATTAAACTCAACTAATTTAGGCTCAATTAGACTTAGTTAAATCCTAATTAAATCATAAATTAATTTAGCCCAGCTCTTGATCAAATCAGGGATCAAACTTCCTCAGAGATTAGGTCATCTCATAACCTAATCGGATCAAACCCAACTGAATCTAATTCAATTGGACTTGATCCAAAAATAATTAGTCAATCAAATTAAGTTAATTAGTAATCAAATCACTAATAAAATCTCTCATAAATCTAGAGTTCAAATCCAGTGGGTGTCTGGATAACAAAGTTCCATCAAAATGAAACTCTTGATCGAAGAGTCTCAAACCAGTGGGCTCTTAATCCCGTTGTTCGAAACAAGTTAAACTCATGATTGTAGAGTCATAACCCTCAATCATAGAGTTCCAAACAAGTAGGATTCTGAGTCTTAGAGTAGTAGGACTCTTGGTCGAAGTGTTTCAATTTAGTGGGACTCTTGACTACAATCTCCAAGACATTGAGACTCAATGTCCTAACCCTAGTAGGACTCCCGGTCGAAGAGTCCCCATCCATTGGAACTCTTGACCATAGAGTCTTGGTCGAGTGGAACTCTTCACTAGCCATCAAATCAGGTAGGAATCTTTAATGTGTATGACTCTGTAGGTCCGAACCTAAGCCGGTAGCATAGAAATCAATTTCTATACTAATCAAAGTGACCATCTAGTAATGATATCCGACATCCGGATAGGTCGAATAGTCGCAATCACCACATTCAGAACCTACATGAATATGGTTATCATGTAATTCATTTCTTTGACCTCTATGCACAGGATGACTTTAGGATTTGACTGTCAACCCTAAAAGATACATCTAAATCATGTTTCAAAGCAATTAGTCCTATGACACCTCATAAGGACTATCCTGGCCAAGGCTTTGCTAAATTAAAATACTACTGAACATAGCTCCTGAAATCAAGAGTGGTCGATCCCATCTTGATACATGCACCGACTCTTAAACTACTTAACTATGTCTAGAAACCTTCCATCATTGAATTAGAAATTCAGGTTGTTCGGCACCAAAGCATAGTGAGTTGCTTGGAAGTCACCATGGTGATCTCAGATTGGAGGGATAGTTGTACCTATATTCTATCAGAGCAAATCTTGATGGCAGAAAAACTCTAGAGTTGGTCATGTTCAGTGCAGATGTATCCATATATCTCACTTACATACCATACTGGTATCTCAACATTCCTCGGTTATGAGAACAACCAACCTATATGGCACACAATGACCTATACTCGATAAACATTGTCATCCTAAGTAATAACGTATCATTTAGTCATGAACAATTTTAAGAACTAAATGATAAATTATCCTTTATCGAATTCTAGATAGTTCTAAGGATTTCATTACAATACAGAAGTTCATTAGAAGATAACATAATTTATGATGAAAAATACCAAAATAACTTTTATTAATTAATAATTCATATACAAGTACAATAAGTAGCACAACCGTTAACAGGCTAACGATTGGCTTTGGGACACATTCCTAATAGTTACATCCTAAATAGAGTTTCAATTCATCCTATTTTAAAAAAAAACTCTATGAGCTTTGGAAAGGAAAAAGACCTAACATTAACTACTTTCATATATTTGGTTGCAAATGCTTCATTCATAAAAATGGCAAAGATAACCTAGGTAAATTTGATGCTAAGGTTGATGAAAGTATCTTTCTTGGATATTCTTCATCTAGCAAAGCATATAGGGTCTTCAACAAACATTCATTAGTTATTGCAGAATCCATTCATGTTGTTTTTAATGAAGCTAACAATCAATCTTTAAGAAAGGAAGATATTTTTTATGATGATGCAGGAATTCTTAAAAATGGAATGAAGGAACTCAACTTGAAGGACAATACCATCAATAATCAAGAAAAATCAACATCAACCATAGAACATGAAAATAATAGTGAGCAAAGGGTGGCTAAGGAGCATGAAGATCTATCCAAAGACTGGAGGTATGCACACAATCATCCAAGAAAACTAATTTTAGGTGATCCTTCACAAGGGATAAGAACTAGATCATCATTTAAAGATACTTTTAATTATCTTGCTTTCATTTCATAAGTTGAACCTAAAAATATAGAAGAAGCTAAAAAAGACTCAAATTGGATGTTAGCTATACAAGAAGAACTAAATCAATTTGAAAGAAATAATGTTTGGACTCTTGTAGACAGACCAAGAGATGAGTATAATGCGAACCTCTTGGTGCAGCTACCTGTGTTAGACTAAGTTCTTCTATCTTGCAGCTCCGTGCAGATTAGGGTTAGGTAACTCGTCAAACCTAGTCTCCTGTCATATGATATAATCATCGATTCGAGTCCAATGTGACAAACCTAATAGAATACTCTTTCTATTATTTCACTTGCCATGGCATGGGCGTTTCAGGACTTTGATTTCTCATGATTATTATAGGGCTGATCCTCTACAGCCGAGTGGGGTAGAGTAAGATCCCATCTTGATGCAATCCAGTTTCCTACAATGAACATGCTATGGCGCAACATACACTCCAGGGTTCCATATGGCTAGGAGACCGAGTAATGGTTGTAGTCAAACTATAGAAATCCTCAAGGGTGAACTAGCCGAGTGCATCTCCGGTCAAAGAACCAGACACACTACTCGCGCATCGGGAGTCAAGTCATCTGACGAGAAGGTAGGCTTCCTATGACTACTAGGTGGTCACGCTCAGTTTCTCGTCTCTAACAGTATCTGTACTTTCACTCGTGTGTTCCAACCGTACGACTCGAAAGACTCCATCTCTAAAGAGAACGATCCGTACACCAACTTACCGGATCAATCACCTATCCTGCGTGATGATGCCTATGAGTGGCGAGCTGTTTATGAGTTAATATATGATTATTCATGTCTTAAATTTTCAAAACTCTTGAAATAGTGAACTTATACTTACCATTAACTCAAAAAGTGTATCAACAGACATCTAAATAACACGGTGTGATAGAAAATAACCATTTCATTAATTATAGTCAAATTATAATTTTTGCCCTCTAGAAGTGTATTACAACGTGTCAAGCCAATTCTGGGCTTCTAGGGCATATATATGCTAAATATATCCTTTGAGTTAAATGGTATGATAATTCAAATTTTTCAAGAGTTAAAAATTATAGGAACATGAATACTTATTAACTCATTAAAAAATGCTCCCACATAAGATATTATGAGGATGGTGATTGCATCCGAAAAGTTGGTGTACAATCGCTTCTCTTTAGTAAGTGGTCTTGAGTCTACAGTGTGGAGAGACCCTAGAGCAAGAGTATAGGTACTCGTTAGAAGAACGAGGGCACTGAGTGTGACACCTCGAGTAGTCATTAGAAACGTCTATCTTCTCGTCATGACTGACTCGATGCTTGCAGTGTGTGTCTGGTTCTTTGATCTTGAGGTTACATGCGTAGTTCACTCTGAGGCCTGTTTATGTTGCGACTACCCATATAACTCGGTCTCCTAGCCATAGTGGAATCCTGAGGTATAGTCTTGCGTTATAGCTGTTTCGATTGTAGACTGATCGCATCAAGAGGAATCTATCATACCTACCGATGGTAGAGAAGCAGTCTAATGATGATTGCATGAGAATCAGTCAGAAGCCCATGGCAATGGCAGAGTGAAATACTAGAAGGAGTTTCTATTTTAAGTTTTTCACATCGTATTGAATGCGAATGATTTACATCATATGATAGAGACTAGGTGTTTGACGAGTTCACCTAAATCCTAATCTGTGGGGCTTAGATTAGAAGAACTTAATCACATAGGTTAGCCTGTAGCCAAAAGGTTCGCATTCCAGCTCTCGATGGAATGCCACACTATACTGCTAGGTGTCACTGTAGACTTTGAAGACCCATTAGAATGATTTAGATGATTGGATCTTCTAGGCTTTGTTATTTTTTGTTCGAATCAGAAGAGTTTTGATACCATAAAAGGGAGTTTTGATGATGTCAATGATAGAGAATCATGACATAATCTTCATTATATACCGAACTGAACTAAGCTGGGTCACACAAAAGAGGTTGTGAATCTGATGATGCCATCAATTTGAACTGATCTAGTTCAATTGATCTAAATTGAGCATTCAATTAGGTTCAGAGAAAATCATGATAGCGACTTGATTGATACTAACGTTCTTCTTTTACTATCATAAATAGTTGTTTCTTACTGAGCAAAGGAGTTTGTGCATCTAATCAGAACGGCTTACACTTGGTCTGAACTGAAATACTCACTCGTCTACAGGTAACACGAAAAAAGGCATATTGATCTTATTTGTAAGATAATACCTGCCATTGTTTTAGCTCACCTGCCATTTTTCTTCCTTTGAGACTTATGTCAAGAGCGTTGACCTTTGACTGGTCAAATTGGTATACCATTAATAATTTGAGCTTTTGTCCACATGTCATAAGCATCTTTTGGAGAGCTGGTGGGGGCTTGTCCCACCTACCAGATACCTGGCAAGGCAAGAGGCGGCAGATGCCAATGGAGTGCCCTATTGACAGGGCAGCGTACTATCTCCTTTTTGGGATTCTGATTAACTCCTTCCTAAGAACGCAAAGTTTGATTGGTCTTAGGTGCCATTCTAAGGTTGAAATCCAAGGAAGCTCTATCCCATGCAATCAGATTTGATCTAATTTTATATGAGGTTGTGATTGTTGGGAAGAAGAGGAGTTAGAATCACGCCTTAGTGTATAAAGTAAGAAGACCTAACACCAACTCAAAGATAAAATGAGAAATTCTCCATGCCCCAAGGGCCTGGCCTTCTCTCTCCTGCCTCTCCACGTCAGACCTTTTCTTCCTCTCCTCTGCCATGCCCAAAAGTACGTTTGGAATCCAAGTTTGGTGCAATCCAGATGGAGAAAGACGAGACAGAAAAGCTAGTAAGGCTACGCTGTGACAGAAGGACAACTACTTGATCTTTCGAAAGTTATTTTGAAGATCCTCCAAATCGATTTAGATCTGATTTTTGGAGACCTAGACTACGATAGAGAAGAGAAGATCTCTCAATCTAGTCTGCAGTGGAATATCGGGTAGAGGTTCAGGCATCTTACATGCCTAGATTCCGAACCTTCTAGCTGCTTAGTCAGGATCATCAACGATAATAGGATATACCCTACATGACAGGAAAATTAAATTAAATTAATTAAATTTATTTAGATTTTATTTTTTATTTGATAATTAAGGATCTACCGATCTGAATACTTCACGATTGGATTAAGCAATCAAAGAAAAAAATATTTTGAAAATATATCTCTTGATCCGATCCAGTATCTGAACGAACCTAGTCTGAAAATTAATTTCTTCTTCAGCAGCACCATCAATACGACTGACGATTGACTTTGGGACATAATTTCGCAATACCTTTTTTAGGCCAGTCTGAGCTTTTATCTACCAATATATTTTTCAAGCTAGGAATTACCTCACTTTTGCTTTATCTTACAGTTTTTTTTTTAGATCATGGATATTGCCCACACCCCACCCAATTCGATAAATTCATATGCAATCTCGGCAGTTGTCACCTAGACCATGTAGTTGTTTCTTAAGGTCAGAGAATTTCTTTAGATTTGCAGTGCCATCCGTACTACTCACTTATTTGGGCCAGCTGAACACTGTTCTCCAATAATAAGGCCAAATATTTCTATTCTTGCCTTCACGAAGCTTGTGCTTCAAGAGAGCAAATTTTGATGGTCGAAGTTCAAGCCTGTTGCTTAGCAAAGTTTCATGTGCCCTGCTCTTATTCTTCGTAATGAGATGGTACTTATTGAGTCTTGAAGAATTACTTTACTTAACTGACTGAAAGTTGGTTGATTTTGACTACTGGCTTCAGCAAAACCTTCTTCAATTTTTTAAGTTCAATTCCTCTATCTTTTTATACTTCTTCTTGCAATAGGTGCATTTCTCTTTTTAAATCCTTAATATGGGACCTTTCAGGGGATACCTGGAGGTAGAGATAGCTTCAACAGAGGACTACACTTATACATACGAATACCATGACAAAAGAATGGCAAAAGGGAAGATTTTGCTTTCATTAATTTAAAATATGTAAATCAGAAGATTAAAAAGAAAATAAGAAAATGAGTACAACTGAGAAGGTCTTAAACCTCCGCAGGAGTATTGAGGAGCCCGGATGCAACCTCAGCTGGTGTTGGCCTTTAGCAATAGTGGGGCAGATGTGACAAGGTCGGCGATATGGAAAGTGGCTTCAGTAGAAGGGAGATTCGGTTCATCCTCGGAGGGTTCCCTGATAATAGGGTGAAGATTCAACTTGGGAAACTTCTCTGCAACTTTTGATTGGCAAAGTTATTATCAATTTGATGAAGGTCCTTTAGAGTGAAGCCAGCTTGGAATGGTTTTCTTAGCACTTTCAAAGACTTTGAAAGAAGAGATGGCTCCTGCCACCATTTTGGCCCTCTTCTCTTTAATGGAAGTTCATGCCTCGCCTCCTTTCTCCTCCTTTTTTCTGTAGGTCAGCGTTATGCTCAGGTCAGTTGGCTGTGTTGCTCCTTTTTTGCGCCACTCCTGTAGATGCCTCGCGACTTTGATAGACAAATAGCTCATCTTAGCTTGGTATCCTCTGGGCTTTCTTCATAGCTTTCGGGCCTACCTTCTTAGTATTTAAATCTCTGATGTTGCGTGATGCAATTGGTATGCTGACCTACAAGCAATAAAATTAGTTATCCTATTGAAGAGCTTATAACCAAACTTCGAGAAATGAAATAAGAATCGGCTACCTCAAGGTATTGCTTCACAGAGAAGTCTCTTGATCATCTGTTGAGAGATTGGTACAGATAATTTCTTTTGAATGATGTGCAAGAAGGACAACATGTGTCAACGCTGGCTTAAACGACCCTCAGTCATTAAAGGAAGTATTGTTCTCTAATTGATGGTTTGTACTTGATTCTCCTAAATTCACTTGGGGTTGAGCTTTTTCTAGCGATCGTCTTCTTCTTCTTCTCTTTTATATTCCTCTTTGAAGAAGGAACTAAAGCAGGAACTTGGTAGGTGGGCTTTTTCAAGGGGGTTTTTGCGTTTTCCCCAGTGGGGGGGGGTGAAAAGCCATAGTTTTTTTGGAGTAAGGGACTCCTTCTCCTGGAGTGGTGGAGCTTAATTCCTCGACTTTCATCCATTTGGATGACTCTTCAGAGGTCTTCTTCTTCCATTTTTTAGCCTGAAGCCCCCTCGACAACCTCTCCATTTCTTCAGGAGTCGATTTTCTATAAATAACAGCGAGTCAGGGTTTAGAGAGAAAAATAAGAAGAATAAAAGAAGATGAACTCGAGTACCTTTGGGGTTGAATGGGCTTAAGCCGAGATTGAATAGAGTCTGCGTGTTGATGAGTTTGGACAATAGAAGGATCATATAATCCTTCAACTTATTGACAGAATCAAGATTCGATCTCTCTAACCCGGAAGCTCGATGGACTGAATCTCTTAAATACCCTCAGGATGGAAGTCCTAATTCTAAGGTCAGACAGGCAATAAAGAAAAACTTCTTCTTCTAGTTATGAATGGAAGAAGGAGCATCCTTTAGTAGCTTTTTCTTACAAAACTGGGGGAAGAGATACCACCAATCTTTAATAATGGGATAGCATTTGAATGTAAAGTAGTTATGAAATAAGGAGATGGTAGGATGGACTTTAGCTAAGAAAAAAAGAGAGAGGAATCCTATGATAAATCTAAAGAAGTTTGGCACCATGGAAGCTAAGAAAATATTCAAAAATTGAAAAAGTACCACTACAAAAGGAGAAAGTGGAAGTCTTAATCTAGCATGAAAGGCCTCTAAATATAAATAGATGTGACTCAAGAGAGGGGCACAAACTTGGTTGCTTGGTCTGGAAAGCTCAAGTTCGCACTGGAAAGGAATTCCATACTAGATTCTTATGAAAGAAATGTCTTCAGAATGCAAGAAATAGAAAATGGTCTTAGGGATGAACGTCGGTCGTGGTGCTTCAACGGGTTCAGCGATTTTCCTAAGGCAAGGATCAGGCAAGTTCGAATGGGCCAGGCTCCTAGAATCGGAAGACCAAGAAACTTTAGAAGATATTTTGATTGAAAGAAATCAGAAAAATCAATGAAAATCAAGGAAAACTAGCTAGGAAACACAGCGAATAGGAAAAGGGCCGTAACTTTCCTAAGAAGCTCCTAAGCACCAAAAAGCTAAAAAACAAGTGGGAAAATCTGAAAGCATGATTAGAGCACTAATCTAAAGTGGCCGGAGGAGGCAGAAATGTAGTTGGAGAATCTGACGATGAACGAAAACAAGATGACCATAGGAAGGATGGAGCAGAGCATCTAGACTTGAGGAAGATGAAGAACACAGAAGGGGAAGAGAACTAGGCAGAGATAGAAAATTGGAGTAGGAGGAGGAGTTTACATAGTTAGAGAAAATCGAGGAGGATATGCTTGCTAATCCTCTCCAGCCACCCCTCACTTGCTGCATGTGCCACTCACAGCTGATGTCTAGCAAAGAAGTAATAATGCCGTACATAGAGTACCATGCTAGAGGGAAATTCGAAATAGAAATCTTTCAAAGTCTTTTGCTCATTAAGAAGCTTCAATGTCGTTAGAAAAAAGCCAAAACTTTTCACCTTCTGAAAGCAGAAAACCAATAGAGGATTTCGGCACACATGCAAACATTAATAAATGTTTGCTTGTGTGTTAACTAGATATCTAAAAATTCTCTTAACAACTAATAAGTGTGATTTTTAGGATTTGATTGAAATCTAGCACACATGCAAATACTAAATAATATATTAGGCCTACTTGTAGTTAAATAGAGTAGGGATCCCATCATATCTCTGTAAAGCTTTTCATTTATATTTTTAGTATTTTCATCTTTATCGAGTTTGTATGAGGGACTCATTGGTGTGCCGATCTCCTTTCCATATTTCATATCAAACTTCTTTAGCATTTCTTTGATGTACTTGGTTTGGCTAACGAAGGTACCTTCTTTTGATTGTTTAATTTGAAGTCGAAGGAAGAAGGTCAGGTCCCCCAACATGCTCATTTCAAATTCATCTTGCATTAACCTTGCAAATTCTTGATAAAGATCCTCATTAGTAGCTCCGAATATGACATCATCCATATAAATTTAAACTATAAGGAGGTCATTATTTTTTTTTTTCAAAAATAGTGTAGTGTCCACACTTTCCCTAATAAATTTATTTTGTAAAAGAAACTTAGTCTCTCAAACCAAGCTCTAGGTGCTTGTTTAAGTCCATAAAATGCTTTATTTAATTTATACACATGATTAGGAAGTGAATGGTTTTCAAATCTTGGAGGTTGTTCTACAAATACCTTTTTAGTAATATAACCATTTAAGAAGGCACTCTTAACATCCATTTGGAATAATTTAAAATTCATGTAGCAAGCAAAAGCAAGTAATAATCTTATAGCTTCTAATCTTGCTAACAGGAGATATGTTTCCATCAAAGTCAATCCGTTCTTCTTTGGTTTATATCCCTTTGCAACTAATCTAGCTTTATTTCTTATTATATTTTCATGTTCATGCTAGTTTTGTTCCTAAATATCCCATTTTATTGCCAATTATGGATGATCAGG
>QRFJ01001355.1:0-43415 GCA_006176705.1 Cocos nucifera
CATCTCCTTTTTGGATTCCAATTAGAGTTCTTCTAAGAACCAACTTTGACTGATCTTAGGCACCCTCTAAGGAGGAATCCAGGGGACTCTATTCCACAATCAAATTTAGATCTGATTTTACAAAGGTTGTGATCTGGTTGAAGAAGAGGAGTTGGATCACAGTTTAGTCTATAATAAGGACCTTGTGCCCAACTTAGATTGTTACGTGATATGAGATTGAAGCTAAGAGTTTCCATACACCCAAGGCTGCCTCTCCCCTTCTTCTCCATTGCTAAACAACCTTCTCCCCTTTCTCTTCCACGTCCAAAGGAGTTTTGATTTTTGCTTGGTGTGATTCAAGCAAGAGAAAGGCGTCAAAAGCAAGAAGGCTGCGCTGCTGCAAAGGACGACTGCTGATCTTCAAAAAGGAGTTCTGAAGATCCTCCAGATCAGATCCAGATCTAATTTTTGGAGATGTGATAGAGAAGAAGAGGATCTCTAGATCTAACCTGAGTCGATACTGATAGAGGCCAAGCGCTTGCGTGGCTAGATCCAGAACCTTCCGCTGCATATCAGGATCATCAACAGGATAATAGGATTTACCCAAAATCAAAGGTAAATTAAATTTATTTTAAATTATAATTTATTTATTTTATTATTTAAAATAATATTAATCAAATCTAAAATATTCTAGATCTAATATAGATTAAAGAAAAAATTTTTGAAATTATATCTCTTGATCTGATTCAGGAAATCTGAACCGGAATTTGACAAATCAGGATTTTCCTTCAACTTGGTATCAGAGCCATGGCTCTAAAAATGTTTAGATCTAATTTTAAATTTATTTTAATTAGAAAATAATTGATTTCAGATTTTACATGAGATGTGATCAGATTCTATAATTAGAAAAAAATTAAAATTAAATGATTAGGATCTAAGATTAGAAGATATGCATGACTAGTTCTAGAATAGAATAGTTCTATAGAATGTCTTGCATGTTTTAATTTAATTTGATTTAACCCATATTTAGATCTATTTATTTACTATTTTTGATATTATAATGGTTATAATAACATCTCTAAAAAATAGCAATAAAATTATTTAATTTTAAACATTCATATGAGATTGATTATTGATGCATGTCTAGACTAGTTGTAGAATAGTTCTACATAGTTTTCCAGATCAGGGTTTATTTTGATAAGATCAATTTGAATCTAATTTTTAGATTATTATGAAAGATATTGATCTGAAAATATGCGATGATTTGATACATGAGATGGTATTGCAAAATTGATATGCCATGATTAGATCTACTTTGTATATGAGATATATGATATAGATCTGATACTGTTTTATAGTATTGAATGTTTCTGATTAAGGCGTTCCTCTTGGCCGTCCGGTCATAAGAACAAAGAATGATTTGAAGGCCTTCTCTTCCCATTCGATGGGGTGTTCTTATAATCTGTAGGGGTGCTGCGCGTTCGTCCTTAATCAGAAATCCAAAACTTACTTTCTGCAAAACCCTAGATCCTGAAACCCTAGGATTTATTGTGCATATTTTGTTTATGAACCCTATTTAATTAAGAATTAAGTTTATGAAATATTAATTAGATCTAAAATTGAGAATTTCAGATCTAAGACATATTCATAATACTAGGTTCGGGCTTGGGTAGCTCAATTAGGTCTAAGCGGTTGATCAAACCGAATCAAGAGTTGGTTAGATGGGATCAACAACGCTTTAATTGACCAGCCTAATAGGATTAAGTCTGGATCAAGATCGAGCCATGATCAAGCAAGACCTAATTAGGCTCAGAGGTTAGAGTCTGGATTATAGGCTAACCCAATTAGTTCTGGCTCAATAATTTGGTGTCTAAGGTAAGTGTGGCATAGACGACCGACTGGTTTTTAATTGGAAGCTACTCGACCTAAATGCGTTCTTGTACGAGTTGATGGCATATTCCTTCCTCCGGTCTCACTTACCTGGCCATATCTGTTAACACAGTTCTGATCTGAGGTGGTCAATAATCCGAGCTAACCCATGCCACTAGGTTAGTTATAATTGTTATGACTAAGCCAAGTCAAGTTTAATGAGACCTGAATCAATTCTCCCTAAGAAAAGATTAAGTCTGAGGTCTTCCACCATTGTAGATGTGCGGGCCCTTTCCAGGGTTGATTGTTCTCGGCTGGATACAGTGGCTCAGTTGCACCGAGAAGATGCAACCATGTCTATTAAGCATTGGATGCTATGGGCTGGAGGATGAGTTGGGCTCAATATTTCAGGATACGGTGAGAGACTCAATTAGGAACCCAGTCTATGCAAATGGTGGGTCTGACTTAACTAAGGAGTGGATCAATATTTCGGATACGGTGAGATTCATGAATTAGAGACCAAGTTTGGGTGCACCATGATTAGAGAATCATTGAACAAGAGTTGTTCACTCATTGGCTAACCCATCACCAATAACTGTTAGGTGAGGTGATGAGTCAGGTGGTGAGACCGCACCACCCACTAGAAATCATTAATCATGGAGATTTTCGCATCTCTACAGAGGGAGTGTAGGGATCCGAGAAAATATTGGGAGCTAATTTATTTAAAAATAAAATCCCTAAACAAATTGGTCAAGTCAAAATTACAATATCTAACTAGAATCTTTGACTCTCTACAGGAAAATATCTGCGTCCAACCCACTGGCACGTATCCTGGACACACATAGACTGACTGGACCTAATTATAAAGATTGGCTCAGGAACTACAAAATTGTTTTGGGTTCTGAGAAGTTAACCCATGTTTTGGACCAGGACCCTCCCACCTTACCAGCCCGTCCATCTGTTGAATAGAGAGCATCTCTGAAAAAATGGATAGACGAAGATAATAAGGCCAGATATTACATGTTGGGCTCGATGTCTGATGAGCTCCAGCGCCAACATGAGGATATCGGGACTGCACGCCAAATGTTGGCTCACCTGCAAGAGATGTTTGGTGAACAGAGTCGCACAGCCAAATATCAAGTCACGAAATGACTTTTTAAGGCTAAGATGCGTGATGGGCAGTCAGTCCAAGATCACTGTCTGACAATGATCAAGGACATGGAAGAGCTTGAGAAGCTCGGTGTGAAGTTGGACTTGGACCTGCAGAATGATATTATTCTGCAATCCTTGACTGATGCATATGGGCAATTCATCATGAATTACCACATGTATAAACTTCAAAATTCCTTGGCCGAATTAATGAATATGCTGGTTACCGCTGAGCTTTCTATGAAAGGTTCTAAAGGCTCAGTTCTTGCTATGGAACGGACTTCTTCTAAAAGAAAGTCTTCTGGAAAGAAAAAGAAGTCTGTGAAAAAGCAAAAAGTGGAAGGATCAAAGAAGAAGAAGGCTAATGTCAAAGGAAAGTATTTTCATTGCAACAGTGACGGCCATTGGAAGCGGAACTGCCCTACTTACCTGGCCATCCAGAAGAACAAGAAGGAAGGTCCTTCTGGAGGTATGCTCATTATTGAGTCTAACCTTACGATTTCTTCTGCATCCAATTGGGTGCTTGACTCTGGTTCTAGTGCTCATCTGTGCACTTCATATGATTTAGATGATCAATCATTCTAGCTGTTCGAATCAGAAGAGTTTTGATCCATCGAAAGGAGTTTCGATGATGTCGATGATAGAGATCATGACATATCCCATTACCATACAGAACTGAACCTAACTGGGTCACACAAACAAGGGTTTGAATCTGGTGATCATCAATTGAACTGATCTAGTTCAATTGATCTGAATGAGATTCAATTAGGTTCAAGAAAATCGTGCTAGCACTCGATTGAACCTAACGTTCTTCTTTTGCTATCATAAATAAGTTGTCCTGTCTGAGCCAAAGGAGTTTGTGCTCAATCAGAGGCCTTCATATGGTCTGACTGGAGGTTGTCCAAGTCAGAAAAGGTTGTCTTATTTTGTAAGACATTACCTACCATTTTTGGTCACCTGCCATTTCTTGTTCTTTGACTTTGGTGAAAAGTCTACCTTTGACTGGTCAAACGTTGACCATTGACACTTTGACTTTTGACCACATGTCATGCACCTATTGGAGAGCTGGTGGGGGCCTGTCCCCCTGCCAGAACCTGGCAAGGAGAAGGGCGCATGCCACCCTAGGCGTGTGCCCAAGTTGGAGGCGCCTAGGAGTCCTTGTTGGACAAGGACTCCATCTCCTTTTTGGATTTCAATTAGAGTTCTTCTAAGAACCAACTTTGACTGGTCTTAGGCGCCCTCTAAGGAGGAATCCAGGGGACTCTATTCCCACCAATCAGATTTAGATCTGATTTCACAAAGGGTTGTGATTGGTTGGGAAGAAGAGGAGTTGGATCACAGACTTAGTCTATAAATAAGACCCTGCACCCAACTCAGATTGTTACATGAGATTGAAGCTAAGAGTTTCCATACGCCCCAAGGCTGCCTCTCCCCTCCTTCCTCCATGCCAAACCACCTTCTCCCCTCTGCCTCTCCACGTCCAAAAGGAGTTTTGGATTTTTGCTGGTGCGATTCAAGCAAGAGAAAGGCGATCAAAAGCAAGAAGGCTGCGCTGCTGCAAAGGACGACTACTGATCTTCAGAAGGAGTTTTAAAGATCCTCCAGATCAGATTCAGATCTAATTTTTGGAGACGTGATAGAGAACAAGAGGATCTCTAGATCTAATCTGAGTGGATACCGGTAGAGGCCAGGCGCTTGCGTGGCTAGATCCAGAATCTTTCGCTGCATACAGGATCATCAACAGGATAATAGGATTACCCAAATCAGATAAATTAAATTTGATTTAATTTATCTTTATTTATTTTATTTATTAAAATAATATTAATCAGATCTGAAATATTTTAGACCTGATATAGATCAAAAAGAAAATTTTTAAAATATATCTCTTGATCTGATCAGATCTAAACGAACCTGGCCCGAAAAATCAGGATTTCCCTTCAGTACCACCAGTGACAGCAAAATTCGAATAGATGTATGACACATCATAGGAGAAAAAATTTCTATGTAGTTAATCCCTTCCCTTTGTGAGTATCCCTTTGCTACCAGCCTTGCTTTGAATCTGATTCCACCTTGTTCTGAAGGTGCTTCTTTCTTTGTGAACACCCTACTTTGAGCCAATAGGTCGAGTACCCTCTAGAAGATCCACCAACTGCCATGTCTGATTCTTCTCAAGTGATTCCATCTCCTCCATCATGGTCTACATCCATAAATCATGATCCTCACTCTCTATGGCATCTGCATAATTCTCTGGATCTCCATTAGCAGTGATGAGTGCATAGAAGGTAACCTCATTAATGCCATATCTGATTGATCTCTTAATAGTACGCTAGGGCTTGTTCAAAGTCACTTCCACTGGTACGTCTCTGTCTGATGTCTATGGCTGCTCCTGCACATCTGTCTGAACTATCGACCCTCTATGCTGATTTTCAATCTGAGATAATACTTTTCTATCCAGCTCCACATCAACAAAAACACTATTATAAGTGGATGTAACTTGCATGACATCATTCTCTGACTGGCCACCACTGTTTATCTTTGTTTTTCCAGTTTCATCTATCCCAAACCTCCTCAAGATGCTCTTCTCATCAAAGATAATGTCCCTACTGATCACTGACTTATGTGCTTGAGAGTCCCATAGCAGGTACCCCTTGACACCTTGTGGATATCCTATGAATGTCATCTTTTGAGATTTTGGGTCTAATTTGCTCCTCTCAGTTGCCTCCATATGTGCATAGGCTGTGCAACTGAAGACTTTCAGATGGCCAAGCTCTACCTTCTTTCCACTTCAGACCTCTTCTAAAATGCCTCCATTCAGCTTATAATGAGGGGACCTATTCATAAGAAAATAAGAAAAAGTTATAGCATCACCCCAAAAGGACTTTGGTTGTGATGTCTGCAGCCTCAAACTCCGTGCCTTCTCGGTCAGTGTCCGGTTCATCCTCTCTGTGACACCATTCTGCTGGAGAGTCATCCTCACCGTGTAATGGTGTTTGATACCATTTTTCTCATAGTACCTCCTGAACTCCAGGCTAGTATACTCCCCACCATTGTTCGACCTCAGATACTTTACCTAACTCCCTGACTCCTTCTCTACTTCAGCTCTTCAGGCTCTGAACCAGACAAACACCTCTGATTTTTCTTTGATCAGATAAATCCATACCTTCCTTGAAAAATCATCAATGAAAGTAACAAAGTATTTTGCGCCACCTCTAGCTGATACAGGAGCTGGTTCCCACACATTCGAGTGCACTAAATCCAGCACTCCCTCGCTGCGCTTGGTACTTCTGGCAAACTTCATCCTATATTGTTTACCAAAGATACATGGCTCACAAAGATCTATGCCCTCCTTCTTCAGGGCTGGGATCATCCCTCTTCTGCTTAGTTCTATGAGCCCACGGTCACTCATATGATCCATCCGATAGTACCATAGTCAATATAAAATCTGCTCCTCCTATGCCGCTACTAGCACCTCTACACATCATTTACCACTGAGCCTTCCATTCTATAAAGACTGTTGCTTAATCTTCTATCTCTCATCACCACCAAAGCTTCTTTGGAAATTTTCAAACATCCACTCCCAGCCTAGTTACTAAAAGCATAACCCTACTCCTCTAACTAGCCCAAAAAAATTAAATTCTTTCTCAACTCTGGTACATGCCTGACATTTGATAATGTACGAATGATCCCATCGTATATCCTCATCTTGATAGAGCCAATTCTAGCTACTTTGCATGGGTGATCATCTCCAAGGCTGATACTTCTACCATCGGCCTTCTGGTAGGTAGCAAACCACTCTCGATGAGAAATATAGTGGTGCGAGCATACTGAATCTAATATCCACATAGTATCACACTCTGTGGATCCATCTGATACAACTAGCAGATCTTCTCCACTGCTCATAGAAGCTGTATCATCTTCCTTACTGGCCTTCCCTTTTTTTGATCTCCAAAAAGGAGACAATCTCTCCTCAGGTGTCCAAACTGATGATATTTATAATATTTTAACATCATCTTCCTTTGATCGTGAGACTTTGACCTATCCTTGGATTTTTCTCTTGTCTTCTCATTTGATCTTCCCTATCTTTCATTCACAGCCAAGATCTCAGACTTAGGATCTTCCTTGCAGATCTTCTCCCTTTGCTTATTTGATCTGAGCACACCAACAACCTCTTCATAGTTTAGGGTTTCCTTCCCATAAATTAGAGTTGTTATGAGACCATCATACAAACTTGGGAAAGAACATAATAGCAGCAATGCCCAATCCTACTCGTCGATCTTCACATCCAAACTAATCACCTCAGAATACACCTGATTGAACCTTTGGATATGTGCAACAAGATCTCTACCTTCGGGCATCCTCAGACTATATAATTATTTCTTCAACCATAGCTTGTTCATCATGTTCTTCCCCATGTATGTGTTCTCCAGTCTCTCCTAGAGTCCCTTTATCGTAGTCTCTATGCAAACCTCAGGCAAAACCTGATTGGTCAAGCACATCCGGATTGTGCTAAAAGCAATTTCCTCCAACTCTTTCCAATCCTCAGCACTGATCTTTTTTGGCCTTTCTTTTGTCAAGATCTTGTAGATCCTCTATTGAACCAATAAGTCCTTTACTCTTTGCCACCATAGGGTAAAGTTTTTCTTACCGTCGAACTTCTCAAAATCCATCTTGAATCCACTTGATCCCATGACTTCAAACAAGTCAAGAACAGATCCCTAACACCCCTCACGATCACACACTAGTAAAACTATCCTTCATAAAAAATCTAACTAGCCCTAGATCCTTTTTCCAAACTTTTGTATCATCGTTCCTCCGTGTAAACAATCTCCACCTTAATCAAGAGACAACCATGAAGCAAACTAGAAGTTTTAAGATAAAACCTGATATAACAAATCCTGGATGTAGTAAATCCTAGGTATCTTCCTTCCTTCCTTGCAACACTGCTCTGATACCAAATGTTGGGAATATGCACTCTTCCCACATGGATCGGTGTGGCCGTCGATGATTAGCCAAGCAATAAGAAAGTACTTCTTAGAGATCTCTACGGAAGCACGATCAAATAAATCAAGAAATAGAGAAGAAGAGATTTTTGGGAGAAAAGAACTTTTATTCAGTATATTTCAGTACTCTTATAACCTTGATCTATTTTCAGTATATATACTTTACAAAGATCAAGTCCAAGCTCATAGAAAAACTCTTCAAATCCAAACAATCCACGTACACAAAATAATAACCCACAAAAACTGAGCCAACCTAGTTTCGAACTGAGCCAGCTAACTTGCGATTGGGTCGGCTCAGTCTCAGACTAAGTCGATCCAGTTGTGTATCATGCCAATAGTCCAAAAATGCTGCTCTCTATCTGAATTTTTCTCTAAAACCTAACTGATCCAGTCTTAGACTGAGCCGACCCAATTTTCAACTGAGCCGACTTAGTCTCAGAGTGAGTCAGCCTAGTTTCTGAACTTTACTATTAAGACTGATTCTTCTTCCAGCTCACTTCCGTCTTCCCATGACCTATCTTCTCATATTTTCAAGACTTGGGAGTACCACTTCTGAGCTCACATAAGAAGGCTATGTAATTAGTTTTCTTAAGGACCATTGTAATATTATTTATGAAAGAAATAAAATTTCAAGTGGTTTCCTAATAAATTATCTCTACCAGTTATATATTGATGTTTCTATTTTTAATATCGAGCAAAACATGAATGCCATAGGATCAAAGTGACCTAAGGATAGTCTAAATGATGGATATCTATGGCACCTTAGGCTAGGTCATATAGCCGAAGATAAGATTAAGAAATCAGAGAAATCAGATTATTGAGTCCATTAATTTTTGAGTCATATCCGATTTATGAATCATGCCTTTATGCAAAAATGACCAAGCTTCCTTTTGTAGGACATGAGGAAAGGGCCATAGACCTGCTTGCCCTAGTACATACTGTTAGATATGTGTGCCCTAGAAGCCAGAATTGGCTGACACTTATAATACACTTTTAGGGGCAAAATTATAATTTTAAGTATAAATAATAAAATAGATTATTTTCTATCATAAATGTATATTTAGTGTCTGTGATACATCCTTTGAGTTAATGGTAATGATAATTCTTATTTTCAAGAGTTGAAAATTTAAGATAAAAATTTTCATTATTAACTCATAAAATGCTCCTGACCGTAGGATCATTATGAGAATGGTGATTGATCTAGAAGGTTGGTGTAAAATCGCTTCTTTATAGTAGATGAGTCTTGAGTCTATGGTGTGGAGATATTGGAACGAGAGTACAGATATTCGTTAGAGAACGAGGGCACTGAGCATGACCACCTCAAGTAGTCATAAGGAAGTCTACCTTCTCATCGATGACTGACTCAAAGCTGTAGTGGTGTGTCTGGTTCTTTGACCTGAGATGCATCGATAGTTCACCTTGAGCATGTTATAGTTTGACTACACCATGACTCAATCTCCTAGCCATTCGGAATCCTGAGATGTATGTTGGCTATATCATGTTCATTATAGGAATTGGATTACACCAAGAGAGAATCTATCTACCTCGGTGGATGAGGAGCAGCCCTATGATGAACATGAGAATCAAGTCCATAAGCCCATGACTATGGCAGAGTGAAATAATAGAAAGAGTTTCTATTAAGGATTTTACATCGCATTTGAATTGAATGATTAAATCATATGATAGAAATTAGGATTTGATGAGTTCACCTTAACCCTAATCTGATTGAGGCTCAAGATAGAAGAACTTAATCACACAAGTAGCTGCACTGAGAGGTTCATTTTTAGTTTTGATGGGTTGCCACCGTATACTGCTAGGTGTCACTGATGGATTTTGGGAGGATTTAGATGATCGATCATTCTAATCAGAAGAGTTCTGGAAAGGAGTTTCGATTTATTGTTAGATATATGTGCCCTAGAAGCCAGAATTGGCTGACACTTGTAATACACTTCTAGGGGCAAAATTATAATTTTGACTATAATCAATAAAATGGGTTATTTTCTATCACATATGTGTATTTAGTGTCTGTGATACATCCTTTGAGTTAATGGTAATGATAATTCATATTTTCAAGAGTTGAAAATTTAAGACATGAATAATCATTATTAACTCATAAAATGCTCCCGACCATAGGATCATCACGAGGATGGTGATTGATCCGGAAGGTTGGTGTACAATCGCTTCTCTTTAGTAGATGAGTCTTGAGTCTACGGTGTGGAGACACCGGAGCGAGAGTACAGGTACTCGTTAGAGAACGAGGGCACTGAGCGTGACCACCTCGAGTAGTCATTAGGGAGTCTACCTTCTCGTCAATGACTGACTCGATGCTGCAGTAGTGTGTCTGGTTCTTTGACCTGAGATGCATCGGCAGTTCACCTTGAGGGTGTTATAGTTTGACTACACCATTACTCGGTCTCCTAGCCATATGGAACCCTGAGGTGTATGTTGGCTATAGCATGTTCATTGTAGGAACTGGATTGCATCAAGATGGAATCTATCTACCTCGGTGGTAGAGGAGCAGCCCTATGATGATCATGAGAATCAAGTCCAGAAATCCATGGCCATGGTAGAGTGAAATAATAGAAAGAGTTTCTATTTAGATTTTCACATTGGACTCGAATCGAATGATTACATCATATGACAGAGACTAGGGTTTGACGAGTTCACCTTAACCCTAATCTGATCGGGGCTCAAGATAGAAGAACTTAATCACACAGGTAGCTGCACCAAGAGGTTCGCATTCAGCTCTGATGGGTTGCCACCATATACTGCTAGGTGTCACTGGTGGATTTTGGGAGCAATTAGAATGATTTAGATGATCGATCATTCTAGCTGTTCGAATCAGAAGAGTTCTGATCCATCGAAAGGAGTTTCGATGATGTCGATGATAGAGATCATGACATATCCCATTACCATACAGAACTGAACCTAACTGGGTCACACAAACAAGGGTTTGAATCTGGTGATCATCAATTGAACTGATCTAGTTCAATTGATCTGAATGAGATTCAATTAGGTTCAAGGAAATCGTGCTAGCACTCGATTGAACCTAACGTTCTTCTTTTGCTATCATAAATAAGTTGTCCTGTCTGAGCCAAAGGAGTTTGTGCTCAATCAGAGGCCTTCATATGGTCTGACTGGAGGTTGTCCAAGTCAGAAAAGGTTGTCTTATTTGTAAGACATTACCTGCCATTTTTGGTCACCTGCCATTTCTTGTTCTTTGACTTTGGTCAAAAGTCTACCTTTGACTGGTCAAACGTTGACCATTGACACTTTGACTTTTGACCACATGTCATGCACCTATTGGAGAGCTGGTGGGGGCCTGTCCCCCTGCCAGAACCTGGCAAGGAGAAGGGCGCACGCCAAGGGTGGCGTGTGCCCAAGTTGGAGGCGCCTAGGAGTCCTTGTTGGACAAGGACTCCATCCTCCCTTTTTGGATTCCAATTAGAGTTCTTCTAAGAACCAACTTTGACTGGTCTTAGGCACCCTCTAAGGAGGAATCCAGGGGACTCTATTCCCACCAATCAGATTTAGATCTGATTTCACAAAGGGTTGTGATTGGTTGAGGAGGAAGAGGAGTTGGATCACAAGAGGTCTATAAATAAGACCCTGCGCCCAACTCTAGAATGAATTCAATTGAGAAAGACCCACGCCCCAAGGCTGCCTCTCCCCTCCTTCTCCATGCCATAGTCTCTTCTCCCCTTGCTCTCCACGTCCAAAAGGAGTTTTGGACCTTGGTTGGTGCGATTCAGATCAAGGAAAGGCGATCAAAAGCAAGAAGGCTGCGCTGCTGCAAAAGGACGACTGCAGATCTTCAAAAGAGTTTTGAAGATCCTCCAGATCAGATCCAGATCTAATTTTTGGAGGTGTGATAGAGAAGAAGAGGATCTCCAGATCCAACCCGAGTGGATACCGGTAGAGGCCAGGCGCTTGCGTGGCTAAGATCCAGAACCTTCCGCTGCAAACAGGATCATCAACAGGGTAATAGGATTACCCAAATCAGGTAAATTAAATTTGATTTAATTTATCTTATTTTATTTTATTTATTAAAATAATAAGAATCAGATCTAAAATATATCAAGATCTGATTGAGATCAAGAGAAAAATTTTTGAAATATATCTCTTGATCTGATCAGATCTGAACGAACCTGGACCGGGAAAATCAGGATTTTCCCTTCAACTGGTATCAGAGCCATGGTTCTAAATTATTTAGATCTGATTTTAAATTTATTTTAATTAAAAATAAAGTGAATTTTAGATGTCACATGAGATGTGATCAGATCTGAAATCAGAAAAAATTAAAATTAAATGATTTGGATCTAAGATTAGAAGAATATGCATGACTAGTTCTAGAAATAGAATAGTTCTATAGAATAGTCTTGCATGTTTTTGATTTAATCTGATTAAATCATATTTTAGATCTATTTATTTACTATTTTTTGATATTATAAGTGTTATAATAACATCTAAAAAATAGCAAATAAAAATTATTTAATTTTAAATATCATATGAGATATGATTGATGCATGTCTAGACTAGTTGTAGAATAGTTCTACATAATTGTCTAGATTAGAATTTATTTTGATTAGATCAATTTAAATCTAATTTTTTAGATTATTATGAGATAATTTAGATCTGAAAAATATGCATGATTTGATACATGAGATGTATGCAAAATATGCCATGATTAGATCTACTTTGTATATGAGATATATGATATAGATCTGATAAACTTGTTTTGTAGTATTGAATGTTCCTGATTAAGGCGTTCCTCTTGGCCGTCCGGTCATAAGAACGAAGAAGGGTTTAAAGGCCCTCTCTTCCCATTCGATGGGGTGTTCTTATGATGTGTAGGGGTGCTGCGTGTTCGTCCTTAATCAGAAACCAAAACTTACTTTCTGCAAAACCCTAGATCCTGAAACCCTAGGATTTATTGTGCATATTTTGTTTATGAACCCTACTTAATTAAGAATTAAGATTTATGGAATATTAATTAGGTCTAAAATTGAGAATTTTAGATCTAAGACATATTCATAATACTGGGTTCGGGCTTGGGTAGCTCAATTAGGTCTAAGCGGTTGATCAAACCGAATCAAGAGTTGGTTAGATGGGATCAACAATGCTTAAATTGACCAGCCTAATAGGATTAAGTCTGGGTCAAGATCGAGTCCATGATCAAGCAAGACCTAATTAGGCTCAGAGGTTAGAGTCTGGATTGTAGGCTAACCCAATTGGTTCTGGCTCAACAATTTGGTGTCTAAGGTAAGTTTGGCACATACGACCGACTGGTTTTTAATTGGAAGCTACTCGACCTGAATGCATTCTTGTACGAGTTAATGGCATATTCCTTCCACCGGTCTCACTTACCTGGCCATATCTGTTGACACAGTTCTGATCTGAGGTGGTCAATAATCCGAGCTAACCCATGCCACTAGGTTAGTCATAATTGTTATGACTATGCCAAGTCTAGTTTAATGAGACCTGAATCAATTCTCCCTAAGAAAAGATTAAGTCTGAGGTCTTCCACCATTGTAGATGTGCGGGCCCTTCCCGGGGTTGATTGTTCTCGGCTGGATACAGTGGCTCAGTTGCACCGGGAAAGATGCAACCATGTCTATTAGGCATTGGATGCTATGGGCTGGAGGATGAGTTGGGCTCAATATTTCGGATACGGTGAGAGACTCAATTAGGAACCCAGTCTATGCAAATGGTGGGTCTGACTTAACTAAGGAGTGGATCAATATTCTCGGATACGGTGAGATTCATGAATTAGAGACCAAGTTTGGGTGCACCATGATTAGAGAATCATTGAACAAGAGTTGTTCACTCATTGGCTAACCCATCACCAATAACTGTTAGGTGAGGTGATGAGTCAGTTGGTGAGACCGCACCACCCACTAGAAATCATTAATCATGGAGATTTTTGCATCTCTATAGAGGGAGTGTAGGGATCCGAGAAAATAGTGGGAGCTAATTTATTTAAAAATAAAATCCCTAAATAAATTGGTCAAGTCAAAATTACAGTATCTAACTAGAATCTTTGACTCTCTACAGGAAAATGTCTGCGTCCAACCCATTGGCACGTATCCTAGACACACATAGACTGACTGGACCCAATTATAAAGATTGGCTCAGGAACTACAAAATTAGTTTTGGGTTCTTGAGAAGTTAACCCATGTTTTGGACCAGGACCCTCCCACCTTACCAGCCCGTCCATCCACTTGAACAGAGAGCGTCTCTGGAAAAAATGGATAGACGAAGATAATAAGGCCAGATATTACATGTTGGGCTCGATGTCTGATGAGCTCCAGCGCCAACATGAAGATATCGGGACTGCTCGCCAAATGTTGGCTCACCTGCAGGAGATGTTTGGTGAACAGAGTCGCGCAGCCAAATATCAAGTCACGAAATGACTTTTTAAGGCTAAGATGCGTGATGGGCAGTCAGTCCAAGATCACTGTCTGACAATGATCAAGGACATGGAAGAGCTTGAGAAGCTCGGTGTGAAGTTAGACTTGGACCTGCAGAACGATATTATTCTGCAATCCTTGACTGATGCATATGGGCAATTCATCATGAATTACCACATGCATAAACTTCAAAATTCCTTGGCCGAATTAATGAATATGCTGGTTACCGCTGAGCTTTCTATGAAAGGTTCTAAAGGCTCAGTTCTTGCTATGGAATGGACTTCTTCCAAAAGAAAGTCTTATGGAAAGAAAAAGAAGTCTGCGAAAAAGAAGTGAAAAAGCAAAAGGTGGAAGGATCAAAGAAGAAGAAGGCAGAGCCGAAGAAAAAGGCCGATGTCAAAGGAAAGTGTTTCCATTGCAACAGCGACGGCCATTGGAAGCGGAACTGCCCTACTTACCTGGCCACCCTGAAGAACAAGAAGGAAGGTCCTTCTGGAGGTATGCTCGTTATTGAGTCTAACCTTACGATTTCTTCTGCATCCAGTTGGGTGCTTGACTCTGGTTCTAGTGCTCATCTGTGCACTTCCATGCAGGGTCTTGAGGATAGCAGGAGGCTGAGGGATGGAGACATGATCCTACGCATCGGTAATGGAGCAAGAGTTGCTGCAGTAGCCGTGGGAACATACCCTCTTCGATTACCATCTGGTTTAGACTTAGTTTTGAAAGACTGTTATTATGTGCCTGCAGCTAGCAGGAATTTGATTTCTGTTTCATGCTTAGCACAAGAAGGCTATGTGATTACCTTCTTTAAGGACCATTGTAACATTCTTTATGAAAGAAATAAAATTGCAAATGGTTTCCTTATTAATGGTCTTTATCAGCTACATATTGATGTACCTATTCTAACTATCGAGCAAAACGTGAATGCCAAACGACCTAGGGATAGTCCAAACGATAGATATCTATGGCACCTGAGATTAGGTCATATAGCAGAAGATAGGATCAACAAATTGGAGAAAAATGGGCTATTGAGTCCATTGACTTTTGAGTCATATCCAACTTGTGAATCTTGTCTTCAAGGCAAAATGACTAAACTCCCTTTTGTTGGACATGGGGAGAGGGCCACAGATCTCCTTGCCCTAGTACATACTGATGTGTGCGGCCCATTTGATGTGCCGGCTAGAGGCAATTTTGTCTACTTCATTACCTTTACCGATGATCTGTCTAGGTATGGGTATGTGTATCTTATGAGACACAAGTCTGAAGCTTTTGAAAAGTTCAAAGAATTCAGACATGAAGTAGAAAAACAAACTGGAAAAACCCATTAAGGTTCTTCGATCAGATCGAGGAGGTGAATACCTTAGCCGGAAATTCCTAGACTATCTCAAGAAAAATGGCATAGTCTCTCAATGGACTCCACCAGGAACACCTCAACTCAACGGGGTTTCAGAATGGAGAAATCGGACTCTATTGGATATGGTTCGATCCATGATGAGCTTCACAGACCTCCCTGATTTTCTTTGGGGACACTCATTGTTAACTTCAATTTATCTACTGAATAGGGTTTCCCTCTAAAACCGTTCCTACCACACCGTATGAGATATGGCACGGTAAGAAACCAAGTCTGAGTCATCTCAGAATTTGGGGTTGTCCGGCTCATGTCAAAAGACAACAAGCGGACAAGTTAGAGTTTAGGTCCTTCAGAGCTCGATTCATAGGATATCCTAAAGAGTCATTAGGATACTATTTCTACATTCCAGAAGACCACAATGTGATTGTGAGTCGACATGCCATCTTTCTTGAAAAATAGTTTATTCAAGATAGCGGCATTGGAAAGCAGATTAAGCTTGATGAGAAAGTCTCACAAGTACAACGAGCTAAGGACCAATTGGAACCAAATCAGGTTGAGCCAATAAGAACACTACCTCCTCCACCTCGTAGATCGAAAAGAGTTTTCCCATCCCCCTGAAAGATACTTAGGTATTATTTCAGAGGAAGTAGAGAAAATGTTCCTCGTAGGTAATGGTGCTCATGGTGATGATCCCAAAACCTACAACGAGGCGATATCAGATATCGACTCCGAGAAATGGCTAGAGGCAATGCAGTCAGAAATTGACTCGATGCACTCAAACCAAGTCTGGACCTTGGTAGATCCACCAGAAGGTATAGTACCTATTGGGTGTAAATGGATCTTCAAGAGAAAGATTGGTGCAGATGGGAAATGTGGAGACATTCAAGGCTAGACTAGTGGCAAAAGGTTATAGTCAACGCGAAGGCATTGACTATCAGGATACCTTTTCCCAGTGGCTATGCTAAAATCCATCCGCACATTGCTTGCCGTTGCAGCCTATTTCGATTATGAAATATGGCAAATGGACGTGAAAACGGCATTCTTAAATGGATATCTTGAGGAAGATATCTATATGGAACAGCCGCTAGGTTTCACATCCAGTGATACTGATCACAAGGTTTGCAAGCTGCAAAGGTCCATATATGGACTTAAGCAAGCATCTCGGAGCTGGAACACTCGTTTCAATGATGTGATCAAAAAGTTTGGTTTCATCAAAAATGAAGAGGAACCATGTGTTTTCAAAAAGGTCAGTGGGAGCGCTGTTGTCTTCCTCGTATTGTACGTGGATGACATCCTCCTTATTGGGAATGATATTCCCATGTTGACATCAGTCAAATTATGGTTGTCCAAGGAATTCTCCATGAAAGACCTAGGTGAAGCATCCTTTATTCTAGGAATTAAGGTCTATAGGGATAGACCGAATAGGATGCTAGGACTTTCACAGAAGATGTACATAGAGGAAAGTACTAAAGAGGTTTAGTATGGAAAACTCTAAGAGGGGATTAATACCCTTCAGACATGGTATTCATCTTTCCAAGAAGATGTGCCCTAGCACACCTGAGGAAATAGAACGCATGAGCAAGATCCCTTATGCTTCTGCAATAGGGAGCCTCATGTATGCCATGCTATGTACACGACCTGATATAGCCCATGCTGTGAGTGTCACAAGCAGATATCAGTCAAATCCAGGTGAAGAACACTGGACTTCTGTGAAATGTATCCTTAAGTACTTGAGAAGAACTAAGGATATGATGTTGGTCTTTGGTAATGGAGAACTCCAAGTCCAGGGATACACAGACTCGGATTTCATGTCCGATATAGATGATCGAAAGTCGACATCTGGGAAGTCTGTTTGTGTGCAATGGTGGTGCTGTCAGCTGGAAGAGTTCCAAGCAAACTATGATAGCAGATTCCACCATGGAAGCAGAATATATCGCTGCATCAGAGGCTGCAAAGGAAGCATTCTGGTACAAGAAGTTTGCTGCAGAAATTGGAGTAATGCCATCAGATGCCATTCCTCTATACTGCGACAACAATGGCGCCATAGCCCTTGCTAAGGAGCCGAGGTCTCACCAGAAAATCCAAGCACATTGAGCGGCGATACCACCTCATCCGCGATTACCTCGAGAAGGGTTACGTCGAGGTCAAGAGAGTCAACTCCACAGATAATGTGGCAGACCCACTTACAAAGCCGTTGGGCCAGCAGAAGATCGAAGCCCACCTTGAGAAGATGGGACTTAGACTTGTAGCCAATTGGCTTTAGGACAAGTGGGAGATTGTTAGATATATGTGCCCTAGAAGCCAGAATTGGCTGACACTTGTAATACACTTCTAGGGGCAAAATTATAATTTTGACTAAAATCAATAAAATGGGTTATTTTCTATCACATATGTGTATTTAGTGTCTGTGATACATCCTTTGAGTTAATGGTAATGATAATTCATATTTTCAAGAGTTGAAAATTTAAGACATGAATAATCATTATTAACTCATAAAATGCTCCCGACCATAGGATCATCACGAGGATGGTGATTGATCCGGAAGGTTGGTGTACAATCGCTTCTCTTTAGTAGATGAGTCTTGAGTCTACGGTGTGGAGACACCGGAGCGAGAGTACAGGTACTCGTTAGAGAACGAGGGCACTGAGCGTGACCACCTCGAGTAGTCATTAGGAAGTCTACCTTCTCGTCAATGACTGACTCGATGCTGCAGTAGTGTGTCTGGTTCTTTGACCTGAGGTGCATCGGCAGTTCACCTTGAGGGTGTTATAGTTTGACTACACCATTACTCGGTCTCCTAGCCATATGGAACCCTGAGGTGTATGTTGGCTATAGCATGTTCATTGTAGGAACTGGATTGCATCAAGATGGAATCTATCTACCTCGGTGGTAGAGGAGCAGCCCTATGATGATCATGAGAATCAAGTCCAGAAATCCATGGCCATGGTAGAGTGAAATAATAGAAAGAGTTTCTATTTAGATTTTCACATTGGACTCGAATCGAATGATTACATCATATGACAGAGACTAGGGTTTGACGAGTTCACCTTAACCCTAATCTGATCGGGGCTCAAGATAGAAGAACTTAATCACACAGGTAGCTGCACCAAGAGGTTCGCATTCAGCTCTGATGGGTTGCCACCATATACTGCTAGGTGTCACTGGTGGATTTTGGGAGCAATTAGAATGATTTAGATGATCGATCATTCTAGCTGTTCGAATCAGAAGAGTTCTGATCCATCGAAAGGAGTTTCGATGATGTCGATGATAGAGATCATGACATATCCCATTACCATACAGAACTGAACCTAACTGGGTCACACAAACAAGGGTTTGAATCTGGTGATCATCAATTGAACTGATCTAGTTCAATTGATCTGAATGAGATTCAATTAGGTTCAAGGAAATCGTGCTAGCACTCGATTGAACCTAACGTTCTTCTTTTACTATCATAAATAAGTTGTCCTGACTGAGCCAAAGGAGTTTGTGCTCAATCAGAGGCCTTCATATGGTCTGACTGGAGGTTGTCCAAGTCAGAATAAGGTTGTCTTATTTTGTAAGACATTACCTGCCATTTTTGGTCACCTGCCATTTCTTGTTCTTTGACTTTGGTCAAAAGTCTACCTTTGACTGGTCAAACGTTGACCATTGACCCTTTGACTTTTGACCACATGTCATGCACCTATTGGAGAGCTGGTGGGGGCCTGTCCCCCTGCCAGAACCTGGCAAGGAGAAGGGCGCACGCCAAGGGTGGCGTGAGCCCAAGTAGGAGGCGCCTAGGAGTCCTTGTTGGACAAGGACTCCACCTCCCTTTTTGGATTCCAATTAGAGTTCTACTAAGAATCCAACTTTGACTGGTCTTAGGCGCCCTCTAAGGAGGAATCCAGGGGTCTCTATTCCAACCAATCAGATTTAGATCTGATTTCACAAAGGGTTGTGATTGGTTGGGAGGAAGAGGAGTTGGATCACAAGTAGTCTATAAATAAGACCCTGCGCCCAACCCTAATGCTAATGCAATTCAATTGAGAAACCCCATGCCCCAAGGCTGCCTCTCCCCTCCTTCTCCATGCCATAGTCTCTTCTCCCCTTGCTCTCCACGTCCAAAAGAGTTTTGGACTTAGGTTGGTGCGATTCAGATCAAGGAAAGGCGATCAAAAGCAAGAAGGCTGCGCTGCTGCAAAAGGACGACTGCAGATCTTCAAAAGAGTTTTGAAGATCCTCCAGATCAGATCCAGATCTAATTTTTGGAGGTGTGATAGAGAAGAAGAGGATCTCCAGATCCAACCCGAGTGGATACCGGTAGAGGCCAGGCGCTTGCGTGGCTAGATCCAGAACCTTCCGCTGCAAACAGGATCATCAACAGGGTAATAGGATTACCCAGATCAGGTAAATTAAATTTGATTTAATTTATTTTTTAATTTTATTTTATTAAAATAATAAGAATCAGATCTAAAATATATCAAGATCTGATTGAGATTAAGAGAAAAAAATTTTGAAATATATCTCTTGATCTGATCAGATCTGGACGAACCTGGACTGAAAAATCAGGATTTCCCTTCAGACATATCCCATTACCATGTAGAACTGAACCTAACTGGATCATACAAATAAGGGTTTGGATCTAGATATCATCAATTGGACTAATCCAGTTCAATTGATTTGAATTAGATTCAATTAGGTTCAAGAAAATCGTGCTAGCACACGATTGAACCTAATGTTCTTCTTTTATTATCATTAAAAGTTATCTCGACTGAGCCAAATGAGTTTGTGCTCACTCAGGTACCTTTACTTGGTCTGACTGAAGCTTGTCCAAATCAGAAAAGGGTTGTCTTAATTTATGAGATAAATTTGAGATAACACCTATCATTTTTCATCACCTACTAATTCTTGTCCTTTGACTTTGGCAAACGTTGATCTTTGATCCTTGGACATCTGCCCATATGTCATGCACCTATTGGAGAGTAGATAGGGGCTTGTCCCCTTACTAGAATTTGGAAAGGAGGGGGTGCACGTCTAGGGAGGCATGCACCCATGGATAAGGATGCTTCGAGTCCCATACGGATGGGACTCCAAGTTGCTTCTTGGTTTCTACTTAGGTGGCCTCTAGCTATAGACTTTGACCAATCTTAGGCACCATCTAAGGATGAATTAGAGGAGCTCTTATCTGATTAAATCAGATGATGTCATCCCACCAATCAGATTTAGATCTGATTGCATGAAGCAACGTGATTGGCCGGGATGATGTGGCACTGCATGGCACAACAGGATCTATATAAACCCTATCTACACCCAACTTTAATAAAGTTCTCTCTTAGCCATGCCCCAAGACTACCCCTATCCCTCCTCCATGCCATCTTCTCATCCTCTCTCTCCTCTCCATGCCCAAAGCAAGTTGGGCTCTAGTTTGGTGCGATCCAGGCAAGAAAAAGCTGACGAGAAAGGAAGAAGGCAGCACCACTGCAGAGACGACAGCAGATCTTCAAAAAGGAGTTTTGAAGATCCTCCAAATCAGATTCAGATCTAATTTTTGAAGAGGTGATAAAAAAAGATTTGACCTTTAGATTCAGCCTGAGTGGATACCGGTGGAGGCCAGGTGCTTGCGTGGCTAGATCCAAAATCTCAGGCAATCGTAGGATCATCAAAGGATAATTAGATTACCCAACATCAAGATATAAATTAAATTAGATTTAATTTATTTTTATCTATAAAATTAGATCTAAAATATCTTAGATCTGATCTAGATATATGAGAGAAATTTTTGAAATATCTCTCTTGATCTGATTAGATCTGAATGAACCTGATTCGAGAAATCAGAATTTCTCCTTCACATACTGATGTATGCGAGCCATTTGATGTGTTGGTTAGGGGTAATTATATCTACTTCATCATCTTTACCGATGATTTATCTCGGTATGGGTATGTATATTTGATGTGACACAAGTTTGAAGCTTTTGAAAAGTTCAAGAAATTCATAATCGAAGTAGAAAAACAAATAGGAAAAACTATTAAGATTCTTCGATCAAATCGAGGAGGCAAATACCTTAGTTGAGAATTTCTAAACTATGGCATAGTCTCTCAATGGACTGCACCTGGAATGCCTCAACTCAACGAGATTTCAAAATGGAGAAATTAGACCCTATTAGATATAGTCTGATCCATGATGAGTTTCACGAACCTTCCTGAGTTTCTTTATGGACATAATCTGATGATCGCTATATATTTACTGAATAGGATTCCCTCTAAGATCATTCCTACCATACCATATGAGATGTAGCATGGTAAGAAATTAAGTCTGAGTCATCTCAGAATTTAGGATTGTCCAGCCCATGTCAAGAGACAATAGGTGGACAAATTAAAGTATAGGTTCTTTAGAGCTCGATTTATTGGATATCCTAAAGAGTCGTGAGGATATTATTTCTATCTCCCAAAAGATCACAATGTGATTGTGAGTTGACATGCCATCTTTCTTGAAAAATAGTTTATTCCAGATGGTAGCATCAGAAGACAGATTAGACTCGAGGAGAAAGTCTCCGATGAGAAACAAGCTAAGAAATCTATGAAATCCAATCAGATTGAGCCAACCTAGACACTACCTCCTCCACCTCGTAGATCAAATAGAATTTTTCATCCTCCTGAAAGATACTTAGGTACTATATCAAAAGACGTAGAAAACATATTCCTCATAGGAAATGGGATTCATGATGATGATCCCAAAACTTATGATGAGACGATATCAGATATCGACTCCGAGAAATGTTTAGAGGCAATGAGATCAGAGATTGACTCAATGCATTCAAACCAAGTCTGAACCTTGGTAGATCCACCTGAAGATATAGTACCTATTGGGTGTAAATGAATCTTCAAAAGAAAGATAGGTGCCGATAGAAATGTAGAGACATTCAAAGCAAAGCTCGTAGCAAAAGGGTATAGTCAGTGTGAAGGCATTGACTATCAGAATACTTTTTCGCCAGTAGCCATGCTCAAATCCGTTCGCATATTGCTTGCTATTACAACCTATTTTGATTATGAAATATGGTAGATGGACATGAAAATGACGTTCTTAATTGGACATCTTGAGGAAGATATCTATATGGAACAGTCGCTAGGTTTCACATCCAGTGATAATGATCACAAAGTATGCAAGCTACAAAGGTCCATATATGGACTTAAGTAAGCATCTCAGAGCTGAAATGCTCATTTTAATGATGTAATCAAATCGTTTGGATTCATCAAGAATGAGGAAGAGCCCTGTATTTTCAAAAAGATTAGTGGGAGCGCTCTTATCTTTCTCATACTGTACGTGGATACATCCTCCTAATTGGGAATGATATTCTTATGTTGACTATAGTCAAAATGTGATTTTTTGAGTTCTCTATGAAAGATCTAGGAGAGCCATCTTTTATTCTAAAAATTAAGATCTATAGAGATAGGCCAAATAGGATGCTGGGTCTCTCACAAAAAATGTACATAAAGGAGGTACTGAAGAGGTTTAGCATGGAAAACTCCAAGAGGGATTTAGTACCTTTTAGACATGGTATTCATCTCTCCAAGAAGATGTGCTCTAGCACACCTAAGGAGATCGAATGCATGAGCAAGATCCCTTATGCTTCAGTAATATGGAGCCTCATGTATACCATGCTATGTACACGACCTAATATTGTCCATGCTATGAGTGTCACGAGCAAATATCAATCAAATCTAGACAACGAGCACTAAACTTCTGTGAAATGAATACTTAAGTACTTGAGAAGGACTAAAGATATGTTTCTAGTCTTTAGTAATAGAGAACTCCAAGTCCAGGGGTATACGGACTCAAATTTTATGTCTGACATAGATGATCAAAAGTCGACATCTGAAAGTCAATTTATTTGTAATGGTGGAGCTATCAGTTGGAAAAGTTTCAAGCAGATGATGATAGCAGACTCCATCATGGAAGCAGAGTACATCACTGCATCGAAGGCTATAAAGGAGGCATTCTAGTACAGAAAGTTCACCATAGAGCTTGGAGTGATGCCATCATATGCTGTCCCTCTATACTGCGACAACAATGGCCCCATAGCCCTAACTAAGGAGCCAAGGTCTCATCAGAAATTCAAGCACATCAAGCAGCGATACTACCTCATCAACGATTACCTCGAGAAGAAATACGTCAAGGTCAAGAGAGTCAACACTGTAGATAATGCGACTGACCCGTTAACAAAGCTAGTAAGCCAGCAGAAGATCGAAGCCCACCTTAAGAAGATGGGACTTAGATTTATAGTCAATTGGCTTTAGGTCAAGTGGAAGTTTGTCAGATGTGTGTCCTAGAAGTCAGATTGGCTAAACACTTGTAATACACTTCTAAGGATAATTTTATAATTTTAACTATAAATTAATAAAAAATTTATTTTCTATCATAGTGTGTATTTAAAGTGTCTGTGATACATCCTTTGAGTTAATGATAATGACAATTCATATTTTCAAGAGTTAAAAATTTGAGACATGAATTTTCATAATAACTCATAAATAGCTCCCGACCGTAGGATCACCACGAGGATGGTGATCAATCCGAAAGATTGGTGTACGATCACTTTCTTAGGATAAATGTGTCTTGAGTCTATGGTGTGGAGATACCAGAGCGAGAGTATAGATACTCGCTAGAGAATGAGGGCACTGAGCGTGACCACCTCGAGCAGCCATAAGAAAGTCTACCTTCTCATCGATGACTGACTCAATGCTGCAGTGGTGTGTCTGGTTCATTGATCTGAGGTGCATCGATAGTTCACCTTGAGGGTGTTATAGTTTGACAACATCATAACTTGGTCTCCTAGCCATTTGGAACCCTGAGGTATATGTTGGCTATAGCATGTTTATTATAGGAATTAGATTGTACTAATAAGAGATCTATCTACCTCGGTAGATGAGGAACAGCTCTATGATAATCATGAGATTGAGTCCTTAAGCCCATGGCCATGGTAGAGTAAAAATGATAGAAAGAGTTTCTATTAGATTTTCACGTTGGACTCGAATCGAATGATTAATTCTTATAATGGATATTGGGTTTGATGAGTTCACCTTAACCCTAATCCTGTTAGGGCTCAAGATAGAAGAATCCAATCACACAGGTAGCTACATCGAGAGGTTTGCTTTCGATTCTGATGGACTGCCACCATATACTGCTAGGTGTCACTAGTAGATTTTGGAAGCAATTAGAATAATTTAGATGATCATTCATTCTAATTATATTAATAAGAAAAGTTTTGGTCCATCGAAAAGTGTTTCGATGATGTCAATAAAACAGATCACGACATGTCTCATTTATAGGATATGTGTGCCCTAGAAGCCAGATTGGCTGACACTTATAATACACTTCTAAGAATAAAATTATAATTTTGATTAAATAATAAAATAAATTATTTTCTATCATAGTGTGTATTTGAAAGTGTCTGTGATACATCTCTTAAGTTAATGGTAATGATAGTTTATATTTTCAAGAGTTAAAAATTTAAGACATGAATTTTCATTATTAACTCATAAAATGCTTCCGACCGTAGGATCATCATAAGGATAGTGATTGATCTGGAAGATTGATGTACGATCGCTTCTTTAGGATAGATGAGTCTTGAGTCTACGGTATAGAGACATTGGAGCGAGAGTACAGATACTTGTTAGAGAATGAGGGCACTAAGCGTGACCACCTCGAGCAGTCATCAGAAAGTCTACCTTCTCATCGATGACTAGCTCGAAGCTGCAGTGGTGTGTCTGATTCTTCGACCTAAGGTGCATCGATAGTTCATCTTGAGGGTGTTATAGTTTGACTACACCATAACTCGATCTCCTAGCCATTCGAAATCCTGAGGCGTATATTGGCTATAGCATGTTCATTGTAGGAATTGGATTGCACCAATAGGAGATCTATCTACCTCGGTAAATGAGGAGTAGTCCTATGATGATCATGAGAATCAAGTCCATAAGCCCATGGCCATGGCAAAGTGAAATAATAGAAAGAGTTTCTATCAGGGTTTTCACATTGGACTTGAATCGAATGATTAATTCATATGACGGATATTAGGGTTTGACAAGATCACCTTAACCCTAATCCGGTCGGGGCTCAAGATAGAGGAACTTGTCACATGGGTAACTGCACCGAGAGGTTCATTTTCAGTTCTGATGGGTTGCCATCATATGCTGCTAGGTGTTAGTGATGGATTTTGGAAGCAATTAGAATGATTTGGATGATTGATCATACTAATTGTCTGAATCAAAAAAGTTTTGATCCATCGAAAGGTGTTTCAATGATATCAATAATAGAGATCGCAACATATCCCATTACCATATGGAACTGAATCTAACTAGATCACACAAACAAAGGTTTGGATTTGGATATCATCAATTGGACTAATCCAGTTCAATTAATTTGAATAAGATTCAATTAGGTTCAAGGAAATCGTGCTAGCACATGATTGAGCCTAATGTTCTACTTTAACAATCATTAAAGCTTGTCTCGACTGAGCCAAATATATTTGGGCTCGCTTAGAAATCTTTACTTGATTTGACTAGAGCTTGTCTATGCTAGAAAAAGATTATCTTAATTTATGAGATAAATTTAAGACAACATCTACCATTTTCCATCACCTGCTAAATCTTGTCCTTGGACTTTGGTCAAATGTTGACCTTTGATACTTAGATATCTACCCATGTGTCATGCACCCATAGGAGAGAACTTTGACCCTTGTCCCCCTGCTAAAAGGTAGATAGATAAAGGGTGCATGCCTAGGGAGGCGTGTGCCCCATGTGGATAAGGATTGGAGTCCCATATAGATGGGACTCCAGTTGCTTCAGGGAATCAACCTAGATGGCGCCAAGGAGTCCTGTTTGACTAGTCTTGGCGCCATCTAAGGAGAGTTTTGAGGGACTCTAATCTAATTAGATCAGATGATGTCATCCCACCAATCAGATTTAGATCTGATTGCATTAAAGGACATGATTGGTCGGGATGATGTGGCATTGCATGGTGCAGTAGGGTCTATAAAAATCTTATCTATGCCTAAATTAAAAGAGCTTCTGCCTTAGCCCATGCCATATAACCCCTCTCCCTCCTTCTCCATGCCACACTTTGGTCTTCTCTCTCCTCTCCATGCCCAAGAGGATTTGGGCAAGAATTAGGTGCGATCCAAGCAAGTAAAAGATGACAGGAAAGGAAGAAGGCAGCACTGCTGCAAGAGACAATGGTTGATCTTCAAAAATAATTTTGAAGACCTTTAAGAACCATTTTGAAGACCTTCAAGACCAGATTCAAATATGATTTTTTGAGGATAGATTAAGAAAGAGAAGATCTCTAGATCCTGCTTGAGTGGATATTAATAGAGGTCAGGCGCTTGCGTGTCTACATCCAGAACCTCAGGCAAACATCGGGATCATCACAAGGTAATAGAATTACCCATAACAAAGGTATAATTAAATTAGATTTAATTTTATTTTATTTTTTTATTAGACTAATAAGATCAAATTTGAAGAGTCTCAGATCTAATTAGAATTTTAGAGAAAAATTTTTAAAATATCTCTCTTGATCCAATCAGATCTGAACGAACCTACATCGAAAAAATAGGATTTTTTCCTTCAACTGGTATCAGAGCCACGTTCCAAAATTTATTAGATCTAATTTTAATTTATTTTTGATTTAATAATTAGATGATTTTAGATGTCATATAAGATATGATTAGATCTAAAATTAGAAAATTAAAAATTAAATAATCTAAATCTAAGATGTATGAGATGCATGACTAAACTAGGAATAAAATTATTCTATGTGTAGTCTAACATGATCATAATTTTAATTTAATTAATTATAATTTTTAAATATATTTATTTATTTTTTTTGATATTATAAATATTATAATTAGATTTAAAAAATAGAAAATAAATTTATTTAATTTGTTCATATGAGCTATGATAGATGTATGTTTAGAACAGTTGTAGAATAGTTCTACAAAATTATCTAGAATAAATTTTAATTTGATATGATCAATTTAAATCTTATTTTTTAGATGTTTATGAGATAATTTAGATCAAAAAATATGCATGACATGATACATGAGATGTATGCAAAATATATTTTTTAAGTTAGATCAATTTTTATATATGTGATATATATGTAGATCTAACTAGTTTTGTAAATTTATCATGTTTTTGATTAAGGTATTTCCCTTGGCTGTTATCATATTTCTGATTAAGGTATTCCCCTTGGCTGTCTGATCATAAAAATGAAGTAGGATTTAAAGGCTCTCTCCTTCCATTCGATAGGATGTTCTTATGATGTGTAGGGGTGCTGCATGTTCATCCTTAATCAGAAATCAAAAAACTTATTTTCTACAAAATCCTAGATCCTGAAACCTAGGATTTTATTTACATGTTTTATTTATGAACCCTAAATTTAATTAAGAATTAAGATTATGAAATATATTAGGTCTAAAATTGAGAATTTTTAGATCTAAGACATATTCATAAAATTGGTTCAGACTTGGGTAGCTTAATTAGGTCTAGTGGTTGATCAAACCAAATCAAGAATCGGTTAGATGGGATCAAGAGTGCTTAAATTGATCAGTTAATAGGATTAAGTCTAGGTCAAGGTCGAGTCACATGAGTGATCGATCAAGTTAAGACCAAATTAGGCTCAATGGTTAGAGTCTGGATTGTAGGCTAACCTGATTGATTCTGGCTCAATAATTTGGTGTCTAAGGTAAGCTTGGCAGATATGACTGACTGATTTTTAATTAGGAGCTACTCGACTTGAATACGTTCTTGTTGAGTTAATGGCATATCCCTTCCTCCAGTCTCACTTACCTGGCCATATTTGTCGACTCAGTCCTGATCTAAGGTGGCTAATAATCCGAGCTAACCCATGCCACTAGGTTAGTCATAATGTTTATGGCTATATCAAGTCAAGTTTAAAGAGACCTAAATCAAATCTTCCTAAGAAAAGATTAAGTCTAAGGTCTTCCACCATTGTAGATATGTGGGTCCTACTCGAGGTTGATTGTTCTCAGCTGGTTATAGTGGTTCAGTTGCACTGGCAAGATGCAACCATGTCTATTAGGCATTGGATGCTATGGGCTGGAGGGTGGATTGGGCTCAATATTTTGGATACAATGAGAGATCCAATTAGAAATTCAATCTATGCAAATGGTAGGTCTGAATTAACTAAGGAGTGGATCAATATTCTAGGCACGGTGAGATTCATGAATTAGAGATCGAGCTTGGGTGCACCATGATTAGAGAATCATTAGACAAGAGTTGTTCACTCATTGGCTAACCCATCACCAATAACTGTTAGATGAGGTGATGAGTCAGTTGATGGGACTGCACCATCCACTAAAAATCAATAATCGTAGAGATTTTTGCATTTCTACAGAGGAAGTGTAGAGATTCAAGAAAATAGTGGGAGCTAATTTATTTAAAAATCAAACTCCTAAATAAATTGGTCAAGTCTTAATTACAAAAATCTAACTAAAAACTTTGACTCTTTATAAGAAAAAGAAAAATGTCTGCATCCAACCCACTAGCCCGTATCTTGGACACCCATAGACTGACTGAACCCAATTATAAGGATTGGCTTTGAAACTTCAAAATCATTTTGGATTCTGAGAAGTTAACTCATGTATTAGACCAAGATACCCCAACCTTTCCAAGTCATCCATCCGCTGAATAGAGAGTGTCTCTTGACAAATGGATGGATGAAGATAACAAGGTCAGATACTATATTTTGGACTCGATGTCTAATGAGCTTCAGTGCCAACATGAAGATATCAAGACTGCCCACCAAATATTGGCTCACCTACAAGAGGTGTTTGATAAACAGAGTCGCGCAGCCAAATATCAGGTCACTAAATGACTATTTAAGGCTAAAATATATGATGGGCAGTCAGTCCAAGATCATTGTTTGATGATGATCAAGGACTTGGAAGAGTTTGAGAAGCTCGAAGTGAAGTTATACCAGGATCTACAGAATGATATAATTTTGCAATCCTTGACTGATGCATATGGGCAGTTCATCATGAACTACCATATGCATAAACTTCAGAATACTCTGATCGAGCTTATGAATATGCTGGTTACTGCTGAGCTTTCTATGAAAGATTCTAAAGGCTCAGTACTTGCTATAGAATGGACGTCTTCCAAGAGAAACTATTTTGAAAAGAAGAAGTTTATGAAAAAGCAAAAGATGGAAGATGGAAAGAAAAGAAAGGCAGAGGTAAAGAAGAAGGCTGCTAACAAAGAAAAGTGTTTCCATTATAATATTGACGGCCACTGGAAGCAGAACTATCCTACATACCTGGCCATCCTAAAGAATAAGAAGGAGACAGGTCCTTCTGGAGTATGCTCATTATTGAATCTATCCTTATGATTTCTTCTGCATCCAGTTGGATGCTTGACTCTAATTCTAGTGCTCATTTGTGCACTTCCATGTAGGATCTTGAGAATAGCAAAAGGCTGAGGGATGGTGAGATGATCCTACATGTCGAAAATAGAGCAAGGATTGTTGTTGTGGCCATGAAAACCTATCCTCTTTGACTACCGTCTGGCTTAGATTTAGTACTTAGAGATTGTTATTATGTGCCTGCTGCAAGCAAGACATTGATTTCTATTTCATGTTTAGCACAAGAAGGCTATGTAAATAGTTTTCTTAAGGACCATTATAATATTCTTTATGAAAGAAATAAAATTGTAAGTAGTTTCCTCATTAACGGTCTCTACCAATTACATATTGATGTATCTATCTTTAATATCGAGCAAAATATGAATGCCATGAGATCAAAATGACCTAGGGATAGCCCAAACGATAGGTATCTATGGCACTTAAGGCTAGGTCATATAGCAGAAGATAGGGTTAACAAATTGGAGAAAATCAGACTATTGAGTCCATTGACTTTCGAGTCATATCCAATTTGTGAATCATGTCTTCATAGCAAAATGACTAAGCTCCCTTTTGTAGAACATAGGGAAAGGGCCACGAAACTACTTGCCCTAGTACATACTGATGTGTGCGACCCATTTGATGTGCCGGCTAGAGGCAACTTTGATCACTTCATAACCTTTACCGATGATTTATCTCGGTATGAGTATGTGTATCTTATGAGATACAAGTTTGAAGCCTTTAAAAAGTTCAAGAAATTCAGACATGAAGTCGAAAAGTAAACTAAAAAATCCATTAAGATTCTTCGATCAGATCGAGGAGGTGAATACCTTAGTCAGGAATTCCTAGACTATCTCAAGAAAAATGGCATAATCTCTCAATGAACTCTACCTAGAATACCTCAACTCAATGGAATTTTAGAATAGAGGAATTGGACCCTATTAGATATGGTCCAATCCATGATGAGCTTCACAGACCTCCCTGATTTTCTTTGAGGATATAGTCTATTAACTGCTACATATTTACTGAATAGGATTCCCTCTAAAACCGTTCCTACCACACCGTATGAGATATAGCATGGTAAGAAATCAAGTCTGAGTCATCTCAGAATTTGGGGTTGTCTGGCTCATGTCAAAAGATAACAAGCAGACAAGTTAGACTATAGGTCCTTTAGAGCTTGATTTATAGGATATCCTAAAGAGTCATTAGGATATTATTTCTACATTCCAGAATACCACAATGCGATTGTGAGTCGGCGTGCCATTTTTCTTGAAAAATAGTTTATTTAAGATAGCAGCATTGAAAAGCAGATCAAGCTCAAGGAGAAAGTCTCATAAGAGCAACAAGCCAAGGACCCCATGGAACCAAATTAGGTTGAGCCAATACAATCACTACCTCCTCCATCTCATAGATCGAAAAGAGTTTTCCATCCTCCTGAGAGGTACTTAGATACTATTTCAGAGGAAATAAAGAAAATGTCCCTCATAGGTAATGGGGTTCATGGTGATGATCCCAAAACCTATGACGAGGCGATATCAGATATCAACTCCAAGAAATGGTTAAAGGCAATGAAGTCAGAAATTGATTCGATGCACTCAAACCAAGTCTGGATCTTGGTAGATCTACCAGAAGGTATAGTATCTATTGGGTGTAAATGGATCTACAGGAGAAAGATTGGTGCAAATAGAAATGTGGAGACATTCAAAGCTAGATTAGTGGCAAAAGGGTATAGTCAGCATGAAGGCATTGACTATCAGGATACCTTTTCGTTAGTAGCTATGTTAAAATCCATCCGCACATTGCTTGCTATTGCAACTTATTTCGATTATAAAATATGGAAAATGAACATAAAAATGGCATTCTTAAATGGATACCTTGAGAAAGATATCTATATGGAACAACTGCAAGGTTTCACCAATGATACTAATCACAAGGTATGCAAGCTGCAAAGATCCATATATAGACTCAAGCAAGCATCTTGGAGCTGAAATACTCATTTTAATGATGTGATCAAATTATTTGGTTTCATAAAAAATGAGGAGGAACCATGTGTTTTTAAAAAGATTAGTGGGAGCGCTATTGTCTTCCTCATACTATACGTGGATGATATCCTTCTTATTGAAAATGAGATTCCCATGTTGACCATAGTTAAAATATGGTTATCTAAAGAATTCTCCATGAAAGACCTAGGAGAAGCATCCTTCATTCTAAAAATTATGGTCTATAGAGATAGACCAAATAGGATGCTAGGTCTTTCACAGAAGATGTACATAGAAAAACTGCTAAAGAGATTTAGCATGAAAAACTCCAAGAGAAGATTGGTACCCTTCAGACATGGCATTCATCTCTCCAAGAAAATGTGTCCCAACACACTAGAGGAGATTGAATGCATGAGCAAGATCCCTTATGCTTCAGCAACAGGGAGCCTCATATATGCCATGTTATGTACACGACTTGATATAGCTCATGCTGTGAGTATCATGAGCAGATATCAGTCGAATCCAGGTGAAGAATACTAGACTTCTATAAAATATATCCTTAAGTATTTGAGAAGAACTAAGGATATATTATTGGTTTTTGATAATGAAAAACTCCAAGTCCAAGGGTATACAGACTCGGATTTTATGTCTGATATAGATGATCAAAAGTCGACATCTGAAAGTTTGTTTGTGTGTAATGGTGGTACTGTCAGTTGGAAAAGTTTCAAATAAATAATGATAGCAGATTCCCCATGGAAGTAGAATACATCGCTACATCAGAAGCTACGAAGGAGGCATTTTGGTACAAGAAATTTGCCACAGAGATTGGAGTGATGCCATCAGATGCCATTCCTCTATACTACAATAATAATGGCACTATAGCCCTTGGTAAGGAGCTAAGGTCTTACTAAAAATCTAAGCACATTGAGTGGCGATACCATCTCATCCACGATTACCTCGAGAAAGGTTACGTTGAGGTCAAGAGAGTCGACTCCGCATACAATGCGGCAGACCCACTCATAAAGCCGTTGGGCCAGTAGAAGATCGAAGCCCATCTTGAGAAGATGGAACTTAGATTTGTAACCAATTGGCTTTAGGTCAAGTGGAAGTTTGTTAGATATGTGTGCCCTAGAAGCCAGATTGGCTAACATTTATAATACACTTCTAAGGATAAAATTATAATTTTAACTATAAATAATAAAATAGATTATTTTCTATTGCAGTGTGTATTTGAAAGTGTCTGTGATACATTCCTTGAGTTAATGGTAATGATAGTTCATATTTTCAAGAGTTGAAAATTTAAGACATGAATTTTCATTATTAACTCATAAAATGCTCTCGACCGTAGGATCATCATAAGGATGGTGATTGATCTAGAAGGTTGGTGTACGATCACTTCTTTAGGATGATGAGTCTTGAGTCTATGGTATAGAGACACCAGAGTGAGAGTACAGGTACTCGCTAGAGAACGAGGGCACTGAGCGTGACCACCTTGAGCAGTCATTAAGAAGTCTACCTTCTCGTCGATGACTGGCTCAAAACTACAGTGGTGTGTCTGGTTCTTTGATCTGAGGTGCATCAGCAATTCACCTTGAGGGTGTTATAGTTTGACTACACCATAACTCGATCTCCTAGCCATTCGAAATCTTGAAGTGTGTATTGGCTATAGCATGTTCATTGTAGGAATTGGATTGCACCAATAGGGGATCTATCTACCTCGGTAGATGAGAAGCAGCCCTATGATGATCATGAGAATCAAGTCCATAAGTCCATGGCCATGGTAGAGTGAAATAATAGAAAGAGTTTCTATTAGGATTTTCATATTGGACTTGAATCGAATGATTAATTCATATGACGGTTATTAGGATTTGACGAGATTACCTTAACCCTAATCCAGTCGGAGCTCAAGATAGAGGAACCTAATCACACAGGTAACTACACTGAGAGGTTTATTTTCAGTTCTGATGGGTTGCCACCATATGCTGCTAGGTGTCACTGGTGGATTTTGGGAGCAATTAGAATGATTTGGATGATTGGTCATACTAGTTGTCGAAATCAGAAAAATTCTGATCCATCGGAAGGTGTTTCGATGATGTCAATGATAGAGATCATGACATATCCCATTACCATATGGAACTGAACCTAACTAGATCACACAAACAAGGGTTTGGACTTGGATATCATCAATTGGACTAATCCAGCTCAATTGATTTGAATAAGATTCAATTAGGTTCCTAAAAATCATGCTAGCACATGATTAAGCCTAATGTTCTCCTTTAACAATCATTAAAGCTTGTCTCGACTGAGCCAAATGTGTTTGGTTTCACTCAGGAACCTTTACTTGGTCAGACTAGAGCTTGTCCAAGTCAGAAAAGGATTGTCTTAATTTATGAGATAAATTTGAGATAACACCTACCATTTTTTATCACTTGCTAAATCTTGTCCTTGGACTTTGGTCAAATATTGACCTTTGATACTTAGACATCTGCCCATCTATCATGCACCCATAATAGAGAACTTTGATCCTTGTTCTCCTGCTAAAAGGTAGATAGATAAAGGGTGCATGCCTAGGGAGGCGTGCACCCCATGTGGATAAGGATTGGAGTCTCATATAGATGGGACTCCAGTTGCTTCAGGGAATCAACCTAGATGGTGCCAAGGAGTTCTGTTTGACCAATCTTGGCACCATCTAAAGAGAGTTTTGAGGGACTCTAATCTGATTAGATCAGATGATGTCATCCCATTAATCAGATTTAGATCTGATTGCATAAAGGGTCATGATTGGCTGAGATGATGTGGCACTGTATGGCACAGCAGGGTCTATAAAAATCCTGTCTGCGCTTAGATTAAAAGAGCTTCTGCCTTAGCCCATGCCACATAGCCCCTCTCCCACCTTCTCCATGCCATACTTTGTTCTTCTCTCTCCTCTCCACACCCAAGAGGATTTGGGCACGAATTAGGTGTGATCCAAGCAAGTGAAAGACGATAGGAAAGGAAGAAGGCGGTATTGCTGCAAGAGACAACGACTAATCTTCAAAAGCCATTTTGAAGACCTTCAAGATTAGATCCAGATCTAATTTTTGAAGGATAAGAGAATTATTGAATCAACCTTATGGTTTCTTCTCATCTAGTTGAGTGCTGACTCTGTCTAGTGCTCATCTGTTGCACCTTTCATGCAGGGTCCTTGGGATAGTAGAACGCTGAGGGATGGAGACATGATCCTACGCATCATAAAATGGAGCAAGAGTTCTGTAGTAGCCGTGGAGAACATACCCTCTCCGATTACCATCTGGTTAGAGACTTAAATTTTGAGAAACTTTTATATGTCTTGCAAGTTAGCAAGATATTGCATTTTTATTCTTATGTTTAGCACTAGAAGCTGTTGAATTACCTTCTTTAAGGAAAATCAAATTGTCATTCTTTATAAAAGAAATAAAATGCAAAAATGGTTTTCTTATTAACAGTCTTTATCACATACATATTGATGTACCTGTTCTAATATCGAGCAAAACGTGAATGCCAAATATGACCTAGGGATAGTCCAAAACGATAGATATCTATGGATGTGATTAGGTCATATAGTAGAAGATAGGATCAAACAAATTGGAGAAAAATGGGCTATTGAGTTTATTGACTTCGAGTACATCCAACTTGTGAATTTTGTCTTCAAGCAGAATGACTAAACTCTCTTTATAGACATGGGGAAGGGCCACAGATCTCCTTGCCCTAGTACATACTGATGATGCGGCCCATTTGACTGCACCAAGCTAGAGAATTTTGTCTACTTCATTATCTTTACCGATGATCTATCAAGGTATGAGTATGTGTATTCTTATGAGACACAAGCTGAAGCTTTTGAAAAGTTCAAAGAATTCAACAGAAGAGAAAAACAAACTGGAAACCCATTAAGTTCTTCGATCAGATCGAGGAGGTGAATACCTTAGTCCAAAAATTCCTAGACTACTCAAGGAAAATGGCATAAGTCTCTCAATGGAACTCACCAGGAATAATCAACTCAATGGATTTAGAACAGAGAAATCGGACGCCCTATTAGATATGGTCCATCCATGATGAGCTTCACAAACCTTCTTGATTTCTTTGAGGACATCATTGTAACTTCTAATTTTAATCTACTGTAGGGTTCATTCTAAAACCTGTTCCTACCACACCCGTATGAAATATGGCAGGTAGAAACAAGTCTGAGTCATCTCAGAATTTGGGTTTCTGGCTCATGTCAAAGAGATAACAAGCAGATAAGTGAGTTTAGGTCCTTTCAGGCTTGATTTATAGGATATCCTAAAGAGTCATTAGGATACTATTTCTACATTCAAGAAGACCACAATGTGATTGTGAGTCGACATGCATCTATCATAGTTTATTCAAGATAGGGCAGTGGAAAAGCAAATTAAGCTTGATGAGAAAGTCTCACAAGACAAGAGCTAAGGAAATTGGAACCAAATCAGGTTGAGCTAATAACCTATCTCCTCCATCCCTAGATGAAAGAGTTTCCCATCCTTCTGAAAGATACTTAGTATACTTTTAGAGGAAGTAGAGGAAATGTCCTCGTAGGTAATGTGTTTAATGGTGATGACCCAAACCTACAATGACGGTGATATCAGATATCGACTCCAAGAAATGGCTAAGGCAATGAGTCAAAAATTGATTGATGGCACTCAAACCAAGTTTGGACCTTGGTAGATCCACCAGAAGGTATAGTACCTATTGGGTGTAAATGGATCTCAAGAGAAAGATTGGTGAGATGGAAATATGGAGACATTCAATGGCTAGATAGTAGCAAAAGGTTATAGATAACACGAAGGCATTGACTATCAGGATACATTTTCTCTAGTTGCTATGTCTAAAATCACCATTCGCACATTGCTTGCCATTGCAAACTATTTCAATTAGAAATATGCAAAAATGAACGATGAATAGGCGTTCTTGAATGGATATCTTGAGAAAGATATCTTATAGAAACAGCTGCTAGGTTTCACATCCAGTGATACTGATCACATGGTTTGCAAGCTACAAAGGTCTATATATGAACTAAGCAAGCATCTCAGAGCTGGACACTCGTTCAATGAATGTGATCAAAAAAATTTGGTTTCATTAAAAACGAAGAGGAACCATGTGTTCTTCAAAAAGGTCAGTGGGAGCGCTGTTGTCTTCCTGACTGTATCGTAGATGAATCCTCCTTTATTGGAATGATATTCCCATGATGACGACAGTCTAAATTATGGTTGTCTAAGGAAATTCTCCATGAAAGACCTAGTGAAGCATCTTTATTCTAAGAATAAGGTCTATAGGATAGACCAATAGGAGCTGACTTCATACAAAAATGTGCATTAAGAAATACTAAAGAGGTTTAGTATGGAAAAATCTAAGGGGGGATTAATACCTTTAGACATGGTATTCATCTTTCCAAGAAATGTGTCCTAGCACACCTGAGGAAATAGAATGCATGAGCAAGATCCCTTATGCTTCTGCAATAGGGAGCCTCATGTATGCCATGCTATGTACACGACCAGATATAGCCCATGCTATGAGTGTCAACAAGTAGCGATATCAATCAAGACTAGGTGAAGAAACACTGAACTTCTGTAATATAATCCTTAAGTACTTGAGAAGAACTAAGTTATATGTTGATTTGGTAATGGAGAACTCCAAGCCCAGGGATACACAGACTCGAATTTTCATGTCCAATGTAGATGATCGAAAGTCGACATCTGGAAGTTGTTTGTATGAATGGTGGTGCTGTCAGCTGGAAAGAGTTCAAGCAAACCGTGATAGCAGATTCCACCAGGAAGTAGAATATACTGCATCAGAGGCTGCGAAGAAAAGGCATTTGATACAAGAAGTTCTGCATAAAATTGAAAGTAATGCCATCAGATGCCATCCTCTCTATACTAACAACAATGGCGCCATAGCCCTTGTTAAGGAGCCGAGATCTCACCAGAAATCCAAGCACATTGAGCGGCGATACCATCTCATCCGCGATTACCTTGAGAAGGGTTACGTCGAGGTCAAGAGAGTCAACTCCGCAGACAATGTGCAGATCCAACTTACAAAGCCATTGGGAAAAAAATTTGAAGCCACTTTGAGAAGAGGGACTTTGACTTATAGCCAATTGGCTTTAGGCAAGTGGAAGATTGTTAGATATATGTGCCCAAAGCAGAATTGGCTGACACTTGTAATACACTTCTAGGGGCAAAAATTATAATTTTGACTAAAATCAATAAAATGGGTTATTTTCTATCACATATGTATATTTAGTGTCTGGGATACATTCTTTGAGTTAATGGTAATGATAATTCATATTTTCAAGAGTTGAAAATTTAAGACATGAATAAATCATTATTAACTCATAAAATGCTCCCGACCATAGGATCATCACAAGGATGGTGATTGATTTGGAAGGTTAGTGTACAATCATTTCTCTTTAGTACATGAGTCTTGAGTCTATGGTGTGGAGACACCAGAGCGAGACTATAGATACTCGTTAGAGAATGAGGGCACTGAGCGTGACCACCTCAAGTAGTCATTAGGAAGTCTACCTTCTCGTCAATGACTGACTCGATGCTGTAGTGGTGTGTCTGGTTCTTTGACCTGAGGTGCATCGGTAATTCACCTTGAGGATGTTATAGTTTGACTACACCATTACTCGATCTCCTAGCCATTCAGAACCCTGAGGTGTATGTTGGCTATAACATATTCATTGTAGGAACTGGATTGCATCAAGATGAATCTATCTACCTTGGTGGTAGAGGAAGCAGCCCTATGATGATCATGAGAATCAAGTCCAGAAGCCATGGCATGGTAAGTGAAATAATAGAAAGAGTTTCTATTTAGGTTTTCACATTGGACTTGAATCGAATGATTAATCATATGATAGAGACTAGGTTTGACGAGTTACCTTAACCCTAATCATGATCGGGGCTCAAGATAGAAGAACTTAATCACACAGATAGCTCACCAAGAGGTTTCGTATTCAGCTCTGATGGGTTGCCACCATATACTGCTAGGTGTCATTGTGGATTTTGGGAGCAATTAGAATGATTATTGATGATCGATCATTCTACTGTTTCGAATCAAAAGAGTTTTGATCATCGAAGGAGTTTCGATGATGTCGATGATAGAGATCATGAATATATTCATTACCATATCAGAGCTGAACTAAACTGGGTCACAAACAAGGGTTTGAATCTGGTGATCATCAATTAAACTAATGCAGTTAGTTATCTGAATAAGATTCGATTTTGGTTTCAAGAAAATCGTGCCAGCACTCGATTGAACCTAACGTTCTTCTTTTTCTATCATAAATAGTTGTCCTTACTGAGCCAAAGGAGTTTGTGCTCAATCAGAGGCCTTCACTTGGTCTGACTGGAGCTTATCTAGGTCAGAAAAGGGTTGTCTTATTTTGTAAGATAATACCTATCATTTTTGGTCATCTGCCATTTCTCGTCCTTTGACTTTGGTCAAAAGTTGACCTTTGACTGGTCAAATATTGACCATTGATATTTTGACTTCTGTCCATGTGTCACGCATCTATTGGAGAGCTGGTGGAGGCCTATCCCCCTACCAGAACCTGACAAGGAGGAGGGCGCACGCCACCCTTGGCGTGTGCCCAAGCAAGAGGCGCCCAGGAGTCCCTGTTGGACAGGGACTCCATCTCCTTTTTGGATTTCGATTAGAGTTCTCCTAAGAACCAAGTTTGACTGGTCTTAGGTGCCATCTAAGGAGGAATCCAAGGGACTCTATTCCCACCAATCAGATTTAGATTTGATTTCATAAAGGGTTGTGATTGATTGGGAAGAAGAGGAGTTGGATCATAGATAGTTTATAAATAAGACCCTGCGCCCAACTCAAGTCATAATTGAAAAAGGGAATTGAAAAATCCCATGCCCCAAGGCTACCTCTCCTCTCCTCCTCCATGCCAAAGCATCTTCTTCCTCTCCTCTCCACATCCAAAAGTATTTTGGATTCTTGGTTGGTGCAATCTAGACGAGAGAAAGGTGACTGAAAGCTAGAAGGCTGCACTGCTGCAAAGGACAACTGCTGATCTTCGAAAGATATTTTAAAGATCCTCTAAATCAGATCCAAATCTAATTTTTGGAGATGTGATAGAAAAGAAGAGGATCTCCAGATCCAGCTCGAGTGGTTACCGATAGAGGCTAGGCACTTGTATGGCTAGATTCAGAACCTTCCACTGCTTATAGGATTATCAACGGGTAATAAGATTACCCACTTCATGGTAAATTAAATTTAATTTAATTTATCTAAATTTATTTTAATTATTAAAATAATAAGAATCAGATCTGAAGCATCCCAGATCTGATCTGGATCAAAGAAAAATTTTTTTGAAATATATCTCTTGATCCAATCAGATCTGAACGAACTTGGTCCGAGAAATCGGGATTTCCCTTCATGCGCATCCTTTCGGACCTTAGCAATTTCTCCTTAATTTTCATTAGCACTTGGATCTTTGGAACATTAAGAGGGGCTTTATTGTGGAACCTTCTGGAGGGAGAGTTCCTCCATGCCCTTTGGTTAAGGCTTCTTTGACAGTGAGTTCGAGGAGGGGTTCGGGCTCGCTTGCACTTAGGGAGAGTTCGAGAGCACAGTCGAGCTTTACTCGGCTTCTCTTCAATTGCGAGCTTGCTAGAATCACCTGCTTGCTGCTCTCCTACGACTTTTTCATCCTTCATTTTGATGACTTTTTTAGCTTGGGCATAACTTTCATCCGAGCTAGAAAATTAGTAAAATTTCTGAGGTACTTCTTCTTCAGAAAAAAATAGAAGATCGTTCTTTTAAAGGCTATATTTCAATGCGGCCATAGCAACAGTTGGTCCAGATTCTGAACCTTCAGCGCAGCGGCATTGAAGCGGTTGATGTAAGCTTGGATGGACTCTCCTTCCTTCTGCTTGATGTTGATGAGGGAGTCTGAGCCTCACCTAAGATGTCGGCTATTGATAAAATAAGCCATAAATTGATGGCTTATTTGATCAAAGGAGAAGATCATACCTGGCTTCAACATCGAGTATCAATTTCTTACTTCTCCCTTTAGAGTGGATGGAAAGGCTTGACATAGAATGGCATCTGATGCGCCATGGAGCAGCATCATAGTCTGGAAGGCCTTCAGACGATCGACTGGATCAGTGGTCCTATCGTAGCTCTTGAATCGGTGATGCTTGAAGTTCGGCAAGATTGACTCCTACATGATTCGCTAGGAGAAAGGAGGGTTGGTGCAGATATCGTCACCATGGGTAGAGAGAGCATGGTAGAGTTCCTCGATCCATTGGTTCATCTTCTGAAATTTTTGATCCAGAAGATCCTCTTGATCATGAATCTCAAGGATCTTCTGGTAGAATGGAGGTAGGGATCCTCTAGGGGTGGAGTCATGATCTGAACAAGGGCTCTCCATCCGCTGTTTTTTCTTTCCGTGGGTCGCCAGATGACTAGCCTAGGTGGGCCATCCCAGCACCAAATCTTGATATTTTGGTGAAGCTCTCTCCAGCAAAATTGATGTTGGTGGTCATTGTTGCTGCATGGCCTGCACTACTTTAGTGAGGCCCTTGACTTGCTGAATCAGTAGGTTGAATTGCTTCATGTCTACCACCACCGTCGGTGGAGGAGCATGGTATAGGAAAAACCTTATTTCCTGGCACAAGATCGCTCAAATTTGATTGGATCTGAAGGAATATTTTAAAATTTTTTCTTATGATCCTAATTAGATATGAGATATCTTAGATCTGATCCTAAAGATTAGATATTAAAAATAAAAATAAAATTTAATTTAATTTAATTTCATACCTTTATTTTAGGTAATCAGATTATGCTATGGTGATCCTGATTGATCTTGAGGTTTTGAAAGAAGCCATGCATGCACCTAGCCTCTACCGATCTCCACTCGGGCAGGATCTGGAGTTCTTTTCTTTCTAAATCACCTCTTCAAAAATTAGATCTAAATTTGATCTTGAAGTTCTTCAAAACTTCTTTTAAGAAAGCAGCAGTTGTCTCTTTCAGCAGTGCTGCCTTCTTCCTGATCTGAGCGCCTTTCTTCCTTGGATGGTACTTGAACCTATGCCCAACTCCTTGGGCATGAAGAGGGGAGAGAGAGGATCAGATGGGGCATGAAAGAGAGAGAGAGGTAGCCTTGGGATGTGAAAATTATGCAAGTCTTCTAAGCCTTAGGCGTAGACAGGGTTTAAATAGATCTTGCTGTACCATGTAGTGCCACATCATTCCGACCAATCAGAGATCTTCATTTAATCAGATCTAAATCTGATTGGTGGGATGATGTCATCTAATTCAATCAGATGAGAGTCCTTCAAAAATCCACATAGGTAGCGCCAAGAATGGATAAAGCAAAACTCTTTGGTGCCTAGGCATTTAAACCCATCAAGAAACCCTGGAGTCCCATCTATATGGGACTCTATCCCTTATCCATATGGGGCGCATGCCTAAGGTGGCATGCACCCTCTCTCTTATCTCTTTTAGTAGGAGGACAAGAGCCCCAGGTGCTCTCCTATAGGCACATGACACATGGCCCTATGTCCAAGTGTTTATGGTCAACTGTTGATCTATATCCAAAAATAGGATTTAGTAGGTGACAGGAATTGGTAGGTGTTGTCTTAAATCAATCTAATGAATTAAGATAATCTATTTCTAATCTGGACAAGCTCCAATCAAACTAAGATAAGGTTTCTAAGTGAGCCTAAAAAAAATTGGCTCAGTCGAGACGAACCAAAATGATTACAAAAAAAAATGTTAGGCTCAATCATGTGGTAGCAAGATTTTCTTGAACCTAATTGGATCTAATCCAAATCAATTAAACTAGGTTAGTCCAATTCATGACATCTAGACCTAAATTCTTATTTGTGTGATCCAGTTAGGTGCAGTTTTGTATGGTAATGATGAAGAAAAAAATCTTGTTTTCTCGATGTAGGTTCATTCAGATCTGATTAAATCAAGAGGGATATTTCAAAAATTTTTTCTCTAAGATCCTAATCAGACATGAGACTCTTCAGATCTGATCTTATTGGTCTGATAAAAGAAAAATAAAATAAAATAAAATCTAATTTAATTATACCTTTGTTATGGGTAATCCTATTATCCTATGATGATTCCGATGTTTGCCTGAGGTTCTAGATGTAGCCACACAAGTGCCTGACCTCTACCGGTATCCACATGGGCAGGATCTGGAGATCTTCTCCTTTTCAATCTATCCTTCAAAAATTAGATCTGGATCTAATCTTGAAGGTCTTCAAAATGGCTTTTGAAGATTAG